>JBBGZY010000020.1:1930000-2367500 GCA_037952925.1 Lithobates clamitans | reverse complement strand
CGCTGGTCAACACATCGCCACTATTCCCCAGTCCTCCCTTGCCAGAGATTGGAGACCAATTACGGTTTCCGAATTTAAGCTCTTTCTGGGCCTTTCCCTCAACATGGGCATAAATAAAAAGAGTGAGTTGCGGTCATATTGGTCCACTGACCCAATTTACCATATGCCCGTGTTCTCTGCACAGGTTGTGTTGTGTTAAAAAATGTTTTATTTTTTACTATTTTTTTTTGTATTTGCTTTGCAGGTATGGTAAGTCTTACTGTTATACTGTAATGTTACTTTATTTTATTGTTAACCATCATTTGCTTAGCAGGTACACCATTCAGTTGCAACGCGGATTTATTTATCTTGACAGCAACAGCATTTGCTCCCATGATACATAAAGCCGTGACTCCAGCGCTGTAGGAGGTGATTTCACCACCACAGTTAAGAAAAAGAGCATATATGCCGAAGCATGGGGGCAGCAGGGGCGGATGCCCCCATGCTTAGGCATATATAAACGGTGCATGTATGCCCATCATTAGAAGTGGGTGGATGAAGGGAGGTATTCTAATGGTGGGCATACCCACCGCAATCTCTTTCTTTCGTTCAGCCCACAGGCTGCATGAAAAAAAAGTTTACAATATATGCCCAACAAGGACCAGCAACGTACTGGTATGTTGCTGGACTTTGAGTGGTTATACCAGAATTATGCCTGCAGGTTTAGGTATCATCTTGGTATCATTCTTTTCAGCCAGTGGTCGGCTTTCATGTAAAAGCAATCCTAGCGACTAATTAGCCTCTAGACTGCTTTTACAAGCAGTGGGAGGGAATGCCCCCCCCCCACAGTCTTCCATGTTTTTCTCTGGCTCTTCTGTCCCAACAGGGAACCTGAGAATGCAGCCAGTGATTCAGCCAGCTGGCCATAGAGCTGATCAGAGACCAGAATGGCTCCAAACATCTCTATGGCCTAAGAAACTGGAAGCTACGAGCAATTCATGACAGATTTCACCGGATGTAAACAGCACCATTGGGAAATTGGGAAAGCATTTTATCACACCGATCTTGGTGTGGTCAGATGCTTTGAGGGCAGAGGAGAGATCTAGGGTCTAATAGACCCCAATTTTTTCAAAAAAGAGTACCTGTCACTACCTATTGCTATCATAGGAGATATTTACCTTCCCTGAGATAACAATAAAAATGATTTAAAAAAATGAAAGGAACAGTTTAAAAAAAGGATAAAAAAGCAAAAAAATAATAATAATAAAAAAAAAGCACCCCTGTCCCTCCCCTGCTCTCGCGCAAAGGCGAACGCAAGCGTCAGTCTGGCGTCAAATGTAAACAGCAATTGCACCATGCATGTGAACTATCACTGCGAAGGTCAGATCAAGGGCAGTAATCTTAGCAGTAGACCTCCTCTGTAAATCTAAAGTGGTAACCTGTAAAGGCTTTTAAAGGCTTTTAAAAATGTATTTAGTTTGTCGCCACTGCACGTTTGTAATTTTAAAGCATGCCGTGTTTGGTATCCATGTACTCCGCCTAAGATCATCTTTTTTATTTCATCAATCATTTGGCCAATATAGTGTGTTTTAGTGCATTAAAATTTTAAAAAGTGTGTTTTTTCCCCAAAAAAATGCATTTGAAAAATTGCTGCGCAAATACTGTGTGTAAAAAAAATGAAACACCCACCATTTTAAGGTGTAGGGCATTTGCTTAAAAAAATATAAAATGTTAGGGGTTCAAAGTAATTTTCTTGCAAAAAAAAATAATTTTTTCATTTAAACAAATAGTGTCAGAAAGGGCTCTGTCTTCAAGTGGTTAGAAGAGTGGGTGATGTGTGACATAAGCTTCTAAATGTTGTGCATAAAATGCCAGGACAGTTCAAACCCCCCCAAATGACCCCATTTTGGAAAGTAGACACCCCAAGCTATTTGCTGAGAGGCATGTCGAGTCCATGGAATATTTTATATTGTGACACAAGTTGCGGGGAAAAGACAATTTTATTTTTTTTGCACAAAGTTGTCACTAAATGATATATTGCTTAAACATGCAATGGGAATATGTGAAATTTTATGGCCTTCGAAACTGTGATAGGTAGTGAGGAGTGAATCAAAAATGTACGCCCTTAGAAATCCTGAGGTGATTGGTTTTCGGGGCCCCGTATGCAGCTAGGCTCCCAAAAAGTCTCACACATGTGGTATCCCCGTACTCAGGAGAAGTAGCAGAATGTATTTTGGGGTGTAATTCCACATATTCCCATTGCATGTTTGAGCAATATATCATTTAGTGACAACTTTGTGCAAAAAAAAAAAAAATTGTCACTTTCCCGCAACTTGTGTCAAAATATAAAATATTCCATGGACTCAACATGCCTCTCAGCAAATAGCTTGGGGTGTCTACTTTCCAAAATGGGGTCATTTGGGGGGGGGGGGTTGTGCCATCTGGGCATTTTATGGCCTTCAAAACTGTTATAGGTAGTGAGGAGTGATATCAAAAATTTATGCCCTTAGAAATCCTGAAGGCGGTGCTTGGTTTTCGGGGGCCCCGTACGCGGCTAGGCTCCCAAAAAGTCCCACACATGTGGTATCCCCGTACTCAGGAGAAGCAGCAGAATGTATTTTGGGGTGTAATTCCACATATGCCCATGGCATGTTTGAGCAATATATCATTTAGTGACAACTTTGTGCAAAAAAAAAAAAAAGTTTATAATTTTCCCGCAACTTGTGTCAAAATAAAAAATATTCCATGGACTCAACATGCCTCTCAGCAAATAGCTTGGGGTGTCTACTTTCCAAAACGGGGTCATTTGGGGGGGGGGGGGGTTTGTGCCATCTTGGCATTTTATGGCCTTTAAAACTGTGATAGGTAGTGAGGAGTGAAATCAAAAATTTACGCACTTAGAAATCCTGAAGGCCGTGATTGGTTTTCGGGGGCCCCGTACGCGGCTAGGCTCCCAAAAAGTCCCAAACATGTGGTATCCCCATACTCAGGAAAAGCAGCTTAATGTATTTTGGGGTGCAATTTCACATTTAACCATGGCGTGTGTGAGCAATATATCATTTAGTGACAACTTTTAGTACATTTTTTTTTTTTATCATTATTCAATCACTTGGGACAAAAAAATGTAATATTTAATGGGCTCAACATGCCTCTCAGCAATTTCCTTGGGGTGTCTACTTTCCAAAATGGGGTCATTTGTGGGGGTTTTGTACTGCCCTGCCATTTTAGCACCTCAAGAAATGACATAGGCAGTCATAAACTAAAAGCCGTTTAAATTCCAGAAAATGTAACCTAGTTTGTAGACGCTATAACTTTTGCGCAAACCAAAAAATATATGCTTATTGACATTTTTTTACCAAAGACGTGTGACCGAATACATTTTGGCCTAAATGTATGACTAAAATTGAGTTTATTGGATTTTTTTTATAACAAAAAGTAGAAAATATCATTTTTTTTCAAAATTTTCGGTCTTTTTCCGTTTATAGCGCAAAAAATAACTGCAGAGGTGATCAAATACCATCAAAAAAAGCTCTATTTGTGGGAAAAAAAGGACGCAAATTTAATTTGGGCACAGCATTGCATGACCGCGCAATTAGCAGTTAAAGCGACACAGTGCCAAATTGTAAAAAGTGCTCTGGTCAGGAAGGGGGTAAATCCTTTCGGGGCTGAAGTGGTTAATAAATCTGCAAAAATGTCAACAATTCTGTGTTTTTCTGAACTTAAATGATTTTAGCAAATGGCTGCAATATAACAAAGAGTGAAAAATTTAAGGGGGTCTGAATACTTTCCGTCCCCACTGTATAAATAAATATAGACACACACACTAATACACTATATATATATATACACACACACACACACACACAATTTCACAAACACACCTCTCACATTTTTGTAAATATTTTATTATATCTTTTCATATGACAAAACTGAAGAAATGACGCTTTGCTACAATGTAAAGTAGTGAGTGTAAAGCTTGTATAACAGTGTAACTTTGCTGTCCCCTCAAAATAACTCAACACAGCCATTAATGTCTAAACCACTGGCAACAAATGTCAGTATACCCGTAAGTGAAAATGTCCAAATTGGGCCCAATTAGCCATTTTACCTCCCCGGTGTCATGTGAGTCCTTAGTGTTACAAGGTCTCAGATGTGAATGGGAAGCAGGTGTGTTTGGTGTTATCACTCTCACTCTCTCATACTGGTCACTGGAATTTCAACATGGCACCTCATGGCAAAGAACTCTGAGGATCTGAAAAAAAGAATTGTTGCTCTACATAAAGATGACCTAGACTATAAGACGATTGCCAAGACCCTGACACTGAGCTGCAGCACAGTGGCCAAGACCATACAGTGTTTAACAGGACAGGTTCCACTCAGAACACACCTCGCCATGGTCAACCAAAGAAGTTGAGTGCACGTGTTCAGCGTCATATCCAGAGGTTGTCTTTGGGAAAGACATATTAGTGCTGCCAGCATTGCTGCAGAGGTTGAAGGGGTGGGGGGTCAGCCTGTCAGTGCTCAGACCATACGCTGCACACTGCATCAAATTGGTCTACATGGCTGTTGTCCCAGAAGGAAGCCTCTTCTAAAGATGATGCAGAAGAAAGCCTGCAAACAGTTTGCTGAAGACAAGCAGACTAAGGACATGGATTACTGGAACCATGTCCTGTGGTCTGATGAGACCAATATAAACTTATTTGGTTCAGATGGTGTCAAGCGTATGTGGTTGCAACCAGGTGAGGAGTACAAAGACAAGTGTGAGAAGAATACAAAGACAAGTGTGGTTTACCTACAGTCAAGCATGGTGGTGGGAGTGTCATGGTCTGGAGCTGCATGAGTGCTGCCGGCACTGGGGAGCTACAGTTCATTGAGGGAACCATGAGTGGCAACATGTACTGTGACATACTGAAGCAGAGCATGATCCCCTCCCTTCGGAAACCGCAGGGCAGTTTTCCAACATGATACCGACCCCAAACATACCTCCAAGACGACCACTGCCTTGCTAAAGAAGCTGAGGGTAAAGGTGATGGACTGGCCAAGCATGTCTCCAGACCTAAACCCTATTGAGCATGTGTGGGGCATCCTCAAATGAAACGTGGAGGAGTGCAAGGTCTCTAACATCCACCAGCTCCGTGATGTTGTCATGGAGGAGTGGAAGAGGACTCCAGTGGCAACCTGTGAAGCTCTGGTGAACTCCATGCCCAAGAGGGTTAAGGCAGTGCTGGAAAATAATGGTAGCCACACAAAATATTGACACTTTGGGCCCAATTTGGACATTTTCGCTTAGGGGTGTACTCACTTTTGTTGCCAGCGGTTTAGATTATTGGCTGTGTGTTGAGTTATTTTGAGGGGACAGCAAATTGACACTGTTATACAAGCTGTACGCACACTACTTTACATTATAGCAAAGTGTAATTTCTTCAGTGTTGTCATTCATACACTGTATGTGTGTGTGTGTGTGTATATATATATATATATATATATATATATATATATATATATATATATATTTATAAAAAATACACTGCAACTAATTAAATAACCTGCCTGCATAATCTAACTCAAGCTATCTCTCTGTCCACGCCAACCACACTACATGCAGCCACTATGTAAGCAGCCTTATATAGTGTGGGGGCGTGGACTTAGTCCACGCCCTAACAGTAGCTTGAATTTCCCGCGAATGCCCCATAATGTTCTCTGTTCTGCGAACGGGCGAACACCCGATGTTCGAGTAGAATGTAATCCCTAGTCGCCATGTTTTGAGGAGGAATAGTCTGCGGGTCACCATTTTTTAAGGAGGAATGGTCTGTCTGTGATCATGTTCTGATGAGGAATGGTCTGTCTCTGGTCATGGTCTAAAGAAGGAATGGTCTGTCTCTGATCGTGTTCTGATGAGGAATGGTCTGTCTCTGGTCATGCTCTGAGGAGGAATGGTCTGTCTCTGGTCATGTTCTGAGGAGGAATGGTCAGTCTCTGGTCATGCTCCTAAAGAAGGAATGGTCTGTCTCTGATCATGTTCTGATGAGGAATGGTCTGTCTCTGGTCATGCTCTGAGGAGGAATGGTCTGTCTCTGGTCATGCTCTGAGGAGGAATGGTCTGTCTCTGGTCATCCTCCTAAAGAAGGAATGGTCTGTCTCTGATCATGTTCTGATGAGGAATGGTCTGTCTCTGGTCATGCTCTAAAGAAGGAATGGTCTGTCTCTGATCATGCTCTGAGGAGGAATGGTCTGTCTCTGGTCATGCTCTGAGAAGGAATGGGCTGTGTGTTACCAAGTTCTAAGAACCAGTCTGTGGGTGACCATGTTCTTTCAAGGAATGGTCTGTGGGTGACCATATTCTAATGCTAAATGGCCTGTGGATGGTCATATTCTTAGCACGATTAGCAGGTTGAACCAAAAAAAATCTGATGAGCTTGGGAGGAGCTGCTGTACTAACTATGCTTTGCTAGTACAGCGATCTCCCCTGCTAAGCTACTGTGTTCTGACAGAGGTGTGGGGTAGCATTCCCCACCCCAACACACTGAGCTCTGGTCGGATGCCGATCAGCAGACCTTTTTCAATCTTCCCCCTTCAACAGAAGCAACCAGAAAGCTCGGCTTCTGTCGGACTGGCTGTCACACACACAAGGGCGAAATGTTGGCCGGTTTCTACTGAACCAGCCAATGCTGCCCGATATTTGCATCATGTGTACGGCCCTTTAGGAACAATGAAAATCTGTTGCATAAATAGCATTTTTGTACAAATGCAAATTGTTCTTTTTATGTACTCGACCAGTAGAAAGATCCAAAAAGTCATGGACAATATGAAATGTTACAAAAAAGACTTAAAAGTTATGTACAATTGTAATGCATGAATAACTACTAATTGCTAAATATATTCACTTGTAAATTTGTACCATGCACACAAAATTACTCCATTCTCTGAAGCAGTTGATAATAATGTCTTTATTAAATACGATAAAGTTCTTGAAAAGAAAATCTGTCAAATAATTTGAGAAGTATATATGCATGCTGACTCATATAAAAAAACACCTAATTGCTGGTTTATTCATTGCTGTACTAATAGGGAGTAAGGAAGGGGTCCCTAAAGGGTAGATTCCCCCCCCCCCCCGTATGACTTAATTTTATTAGATGGGACCAGTAGTACTAGTAGTGCAGATAATGAGGCATCCACACGCTGTCAATGAAGCGAGCCAGGAATGGAGCTGTCTGCATTATCTCTCCATCCGTGTCTGGAATCTTAACATTGCTGGGCTCTGCTAGACAGGCTAGGGGGTGCAGGGGGCACATTAGTGGCCCCTGCTGCTTCCACACCTGTTCTTTTCATGGTGATAGCTTGCCATTGTCTGTAGGCGTGCTGGATATGTTACAGCACAAATTGTGGAATCCAACAAAAAAAAAAATAAGAAGAATTCCACTAGTAATGTCATTGTAGCAGGATGGCTGGAAGGCATAGAACTCTAATATTGGTGATGATGCAATGTAATCTCTTGGGTCTTTTATGTATAAAATGAATGATAAAGGCAGATCACTTTATTCTTGCATGATGATATTAGACATGGCTAATATGTTGATCTTTTCAATTCACTGAATCAGGAAGTATCTTGTTTATGACAGTGTATGCAGTGATACAGATCGATGGAATCTCGGATGTAATGGGTAGTTTCTAATCAAAGCTGCGTCCAGATATAGAACAGCAGGTGTCAGAAGGAGGAGGTGGGAAAAGTGACTGGGCAATTTCCACCCTAAGACCTGTCCAATATAATCTGCAACCTGTCACATTCACCTGTGCCCCATTTCAGTGCCAGGTTTTTTTGCTCTGAGCATGGCCATCGGTTACTGGGTTCTCCCAGTGCCAAGGTTCAGTCTGCATCCAGGTACTATCTTTTCTACTTTGCAGCCGAATTGGGATAACACCTACTTCATATTTGTTACATATTCCCATTCACATAGCATAACTTAAAAAAAAATATTTAAAAAAAATATAGCTTACCTTTTTAGATGCTTTATCTTGGAACCTCCAGCACTGTAAAATCCTACTAGTTCATTTTGTTTGTAAGGGGGGTTGGCAGCTATGTTTTTCTTAATTAACCATGTCTGTACTGTGCAGGCAAATCTTTATTAAAAGTTTGAACACTGTCTGTTGTAACAATGGGTTAAAGGTTTAAAAGCTTGGCTTTTTGTATTGTATGTTAATGAAAGGGATGTCATCCTGTACTTAGGACAGACTCACTCTGACATTATTCAAGAATCCTTGCAGTCAGCAAAAGCACCTTCTCTTGTAAAACATCTAAAAGGTATAAAATATTTGTAAAAAATCTCTTTGGGTATGTTGTGCGAATGGGAACTAAGGATGAGCTCCGGCGTGTTCGCACACTCCATGTGCAGAGCCCGCCAGGAAGTCGGCACGGCGCTCAGACTCGGATTACCTCCCTTTTCCGCCCAAAGGCCGGGTCCTTCAATGCCGCCCCCCCCCCACACACACACACACCACCATTCTCGTCCTTTAGTCTGATGACTGCTACAATAGATCAATTAAAAACATATCTCCACACACGAGAACACTGAAAATAACTGTCTTTAACTGTACAGACTGAAAATACTCTGTAATGCAGAAAATGCCTTTTAAAGATTATAGCAGTAAGAAACTCCCTACAATTTTAGTTCTAATGCCGCGTACACACGAGCGGACTTTCTATCCTACTTGGTCCGGCACACTTTCCGACGGACTTTGTCCGCCAGGTGCGCCGGACTTTAAAACGGACGGACTTGCCCACACACGCCGGGACTTTCCGGCGGGCTAAGTCCGCCCGTCTTTCCGACGGACTTTCGCCGGAGTTCCGGCGGACTTTCAGAATGAACGGACTTGCCCACACACGGACAAGTCCGTTCATTTTGAACGTGACTCAGGTGCGACGGGACTAGAAAAGGATGTCAATCTTGCCGCTTTTATCGGCGAGATTGACACCTTGCGAGCCCCGTCGCGGGGCATACCAGGCCCTTAGGTCTGGTATGGATTATAAAGGGGAACCCCTACGCTGAAAAAACGGCGTGGGGCCCCCCTAAAATCCATACCAGACCCCGATCCGAGCACGCAGCCTGGCCGGTCAGGAAAGGGGGTGGGGACGAGCGAGCGCCCCCCCCCCTCCTGAACCGTACCAGGCCGCATGCCCTCAACATGGGGGGTGGGTGCTTTGGGGGAGGGGGGCGCCCTGCGCCCCCCCCCAAAGCACCTTGTCCCCATGTTGATGAGGACAAGGGCCTCTTCCCGACAACCCTGGCCGTTGGTTGTCGGGGTCTGCGGGCGGGGGCTTATCGGAATCTGGGAGCCCCCTTTAATAAGGGGGCCCCCAGATCCCGGCCCCCCACCCTATGTAAATGAGTATGGGGTACATGGTACCCCTACCCATTTACCTAGGAAAAAAGTGTAAGTAATAAAACACACTACACAGGTTTTTAAAATATTTTATTAAACAGCTCCGGGGGGGGGGGAATCTTCCTCCGGCTTCGGGGGTCTTCTTCCGGCTTCGGGGGTCCCTCCGCTTCATCTTCTCCCGGCGTCCGGTTGGTTCTTCTCTGCTCTCCGGCCTCTTCTCCCGGTGTCGCAGGTCTTCGGCCGGCCCCCTCCGCTGTCTTCATGTAGCTCTATTGCAAGCGGAGGTCCGGACTTCTTGGCTTCTTGGCTTCTCTTCTCTTCTCTTCCCCCAGATGTTGACACGACGCTCTCTCCGGCTGGACTGGTCTCTGAGGGCTGCGTTGTGACTTATATAGGCGGAGACCCCGCCCCCATATGATGTCACAGTCCCTGGGCATGCTGGGACTGTGACGTTTTAGGGGGCGTGGTCGACCACGCCCCCTAAAACGTCACAGTCCCAGCATGCCCAGGGACTGTGACATCATATGGGGGCGGGGTCTCCGCCTATATAAGTCACAACGCAGCCCTCAGAGACCAGTCCAGCCGGAGAGAGCGTCGTGTCAACATCTGGGGGAAGAGAAGAGAAGAGAAGCCAAGAAGCCAAGAAGCCAAGAAGTCCGGACCTCCGCTTGCAATAGAGCTACATGAAGACAGCGGAGGGGGCCGGCTGAAGACCTGCGACACCGGGAGAAGAGGCCGGAGAGCGGAGAAGAACCAACCGGACGCCGGGAGAAGATGAAGCGGAGGGACCCCCGAAGCCGGAAGAAGACCCCCGAAGCCGGAGGAAGATTCCCCCCCCCCGGAGCTGTTTAATAAAATATTTTAAAAACCTGTGTAGTGTGTTTTATTACTTACACTTTTTTCCTAGGTAAATGGGTAGGGGTACCATGTACCCCATACTCATTTACATAGGGTGGGGGGCCGGGATCTGGGGGCCCCCTTATTAAAGGGGGCTCCCAGATTCCGATAAGCCCCCGCCCGCAGACCCCGACAACCAACGGCCAGGGTTGTCGGGAAGAGGCCCTTGTCCTCATCAACATGGGGACAAGGTGCTTTGGGGGGGGGGGCGCAGGGCGCCCCCCTCCCCCAAAGCACCCACCCCCCATGTTGAGGTCATGCGGCCTGGTACGGTTCAGGAGGGGGGGGGGCGCTCGCTCGTCCCCACCCCCTTTCCTGACCGGCCAGGCTGCGTGCTCGGATCGGGGTCTGGTATGGATTTTAGGGGGGCCCCACGCCGTTTTTTCGGCGTAGGGGTTCCCCTTTATAATCCATACCAGACCTAAGGGCCTGGTATGCCCCGCGCTCGCCGCAATAGGAAGATTTGTTTTTCCTATTGCAGCGAGCGCGAGATGCAATACCCTGCCCTCGTGTCGTCTTTGGTCTGTCGGACCAGCCTACACACGAGCGGGCTTTCCGTCGGACCAGCACACACACGGGCGGACTTTCCGCCCGAAACTGAGTCCGACGGAAAGATTTGAAACTTTCTTTAAATCTAGGTCCGGCGGGCTTTTGGGAAGAAGTCCGCCGGAAAAGTCCGCCGCCGCCCACACACGGGCGGATTGTCCGGCACACTCTGGTCCGCCGGACCAAGTATGCCGGAAAGTCCGACCGTGTGTACGCGGCATAACTTTTCTTTTGGCAAACTCATCGATAATATCTTCGTAGGACAAAGTATTTAAAAGTTCTGACTCAATGGCAAGTAAAGCTAAACTGCTAAACTGTTCAATCTTTCTTGACCCAAAGATGATCGTAAATAGTTCTTTATGCAAATACATTTCATTCATTTTTATGCACCACAGCTCAGTTGCAGTGCATAGAAACAGTATGCATTTTGCACCACACTGCTCAGCACACAGTGGCACTGTTGCAGTGTGAACAGAACACATAGAAAACAATTGTTTTCTATCACCCTTGCAGAGACCTGTGTTTTGCTAGTGCAGAAATCACAGACCCCCTTTTACATCAGTGTCTTCAGTCCCCTCCTTCACATCACATCACAGACCCCCTTTTTACATCAGTGTCCTCATTCCCCCCTTTACATACCATACCCCCTTTTACATCACGACCCCCTTTTACATCAGTGTCCTTAGCCCCCCCTTACCTCACATCCGCCCCGCCTCATCACAAACCCCCATCACAGACCCCCCATTACGGACTGACCCATCACAGACTGACCCCCCCATCACAGACTGACCCATCACAGACCCTCCCATCACAGACTGACCCCCCCAAATCACAGCCCCCTCATTACTGACTGACCCCCCATCACAGACCCCCATTACAGACTAACCTGACCCATAGCAGACCCCCCATCATAGACTGACCCCCCCATCACAGACTGACTCCCCATCACAAACTGGTCCTGACCCATCACAGACTGGTCCCCCAAATCACAGACTGACCCCCCCAAATCACAGACTGAGCCGCCAGCACAGTCCTCTATCAATATCAAACTCCTTTACAGCACAGCACTCCCCCCTCCCCAAAGAACCCTACCTTATTCACACAAGACATGGAGCCTGGCTGGTCTGGACAACAGGCGGAACAACCCAGTGAACCTGCTGACCTCTGCCTACAGCAATTGGTGGCCCTGGAGGATTTGTGCAAGGCCACTGGCTTTTCATTTTACTTTCCAGCGGAAGAACTGGCATCAGGGCAGAACTTCAGTGAGCTCTGCCTAGCATCAACAGCAGCTTCAGCCTTCCTCAGAGAATAAGCAGCCGGCCTTTCTCCCACATCACTGACAGAGACATGGGATATTATGCCAGCAGCATCTGTGGAGTTACAACAAACTTCTCCAGCAGAAGCACTGGCATCAGGGCAGAGTGCTACCAACCTCTGGCCAGCACTGGCAACAATCCTAAAGTTTCGGGGAGCTGGGGCAGGTGGCCCCTCTCCCAGCGACAAGCTGATGTAGTGAAGCTCCTACTCCCAGCTGAAAGAAGCAGGGGTGCCAAAGTGGTTCTGTCACAGAGCCCACCTTCAATTCTCTATAGACAGGTAACCCACCTTTTCTTCTCCATAGCCAGGAAGTCCACACTCTGTTCTCCATGGTCAGAGAGCCCACATTCTCCTTTCTATAGCCAGATAGCCCACTCTCTCTTCTCCATGGCCAGATACCAGAGCCCAAAAGAAAGAAGACTGGATTCATGTTAAACTCCGAACTACCCTTGGAGCCTACAAAAATCTCCACAGCCTTGGTGTTAGATATTCTTTAATGCAAGGCATCCCCAGTGCCAGCTTAGGTTGTTTAGTTAGTGTGAACATTATAACAAAGGAGGTTAAGCAACTAACAACAATATGGATTCTCTCTTTCTGACAGAGTACTGCAGATAGAGAGAAGGTGTAGGTGTATATGTGACACTGCCAGGTTGTTCTAGGCAAATAATAGCTGATGCAGAGAAGGTGTTGGTGTATAAGTGAGGTTGTTAGCCTCTTCCATTCAGAGTACTGTATAGTGGGTATGGAGAAGATGGTGCAGTGTTGTGAATATGGAAGAGGTGGATTGGTGTCACATTTTGTGGCTCTTTTCTTCCAGGTTGGATAAGCAGATGACAAGTGAATGGACTGCAGGAAGGGAGGATCAACTTACAAAGGCCAGTATTCAGCACGATCCCTGCCACACACTTGTTTTATTGTGCAACATAAAATGGTGATCATATCCTGGTCACACAGAGGCAATTTCAGTGATGTCTAACCCCTCGCCCCCCAACTTCTCCATCAACAACTGCACCAGAAATTTAATCCCATCATACTCGTGTCTATTACCCCCTCCTTGGAGGCAATGAGGCTCCATCTGCAAACAAATTAACATCCCATTAGCTTAATGAAGATTGCAACATCCTCTGTCTGGGGTGCCACAGCCCAGCAGCAAGCAAGGGAGCTGGATAGCACAGAGCAGGAAAGATGCTCAGTGGTTTGATGTTAACCCATTCAGAGCTCCTAGACACACTGTGGGGTTATTTACTAAAACTGGAGAGTGCAGTGTACATGTAGCTACTTTAAATGATACATTTCTACAATTGTCTGGAGGATGGGGTTGTCTACTTTCCCATCATATCTTCTCCAGAACATTTATGTTAATCCATGGTGTCAGTCAGTTCCCACCATCAATTCTATTGTCTGGATTGGGGGGGGGGGGGGTCTCCACTCCTCCATTTTACCTTCCATAGAACATTAACGTTACTCTATGGTGTCTGTTCCCACCATTCCTCATTCAGTTCACCTCTACTGTATCCCAATCTCACCTCTATCTTTTTGTTGTACCCCCAATCTCCTATGCCCCTCCACTTTAATGTAATGCCCCCTCTGTCTTTCTGTTATACCCAGATTCCTCTGCTATCTCATTATAGTACCCTAATAGTACCCTGGAAGGGGGTTCCAGCCCTCTGTTTTATCCTGATCCAACTCTGTCACTCTGCTGTCCCAAATTCTCCCTCTTATTCCAGGTATCCTTTTGTCACTGTATTTACCACAATTTCTCTTTTGTAGTATCTTAGTGTAACAGGAGGTGATGTAACTGGCTCTGCGGTACTTTTTTCACCCACAAGATTGCAGCAGCAGGTGTGCTTTTTGATTAAAGGTGACTTTGGGCTGCAGCACTGTTGGAGTGGTAATCTGGATGGAGATCGGAGTCATTGCCAATACTGGGAGATCAACTACTGTACCCTATGATACCCGAGAGTAGGAAGGAGCGGGGCTGTTGGAGAGAGCGGCTGCAGAGGAAGAGGTGCTGTGCTGTGTCTCATTGGGAATGAAAGGAGCCGGTGAGCTGCTTGTACCCTGACCCAGGTGGCTGGACTGAGCTAGACTTTGCGAAAGGACCAGCTGCCCTGTAACTATTCTGGATCACCAGTCTGTGACCCAAGCCTTTGCTGTTCTGGCCCGCTGGAGGAACCATGGCGGTGACCCGCCAAAATACTTGTTATTCTTCTTTCCACATTTAACGGTCAACAAACTAAGGCCCCCCCCCCAACACCTCAGCCAACTGCTACAGGAGAGTAGTGAGTAGTTCACAGACCCACAGTTAAGCTGAACCTTTGACATTGTTATTAGTCTCCAGGTGTAGGTGCAGGTGTAAGTTGTCCATAGATGAGAGATAAAAAGAACAGCGCCCTCTAAGTGCAGTATGCAAGTTGATTTAATCAAGAAAGTGGTTTAAAAACACTCACAAAAGTAGATGAACAAAGGGCATGAAATGTCATCCGCTCCTGACGGCCGGGTGAGAGAGAGGAAGGTCCGGTATGGATGTGGCGGTGGCTGTGTCTTCATGGATCCGATCCTGTGCCGGTCACACTGCTGGTTTACTGTGCTGTCTGGTGGATAGGAAGGGGATCGATGGTATACACTGCTCGCAGAGACGGACGTCACTTCTGGGTCGGGTCGGCGGGAGGTGCTCGCGTTCGGGACATGTGTGTCCCTTCCTCAGGCTTGAATGGACTTTTTTCAACAATATTGCTTTTAATATTGGTTTTAATATTGCTACTAATGTTATTTTTAGTATTAGTGTTTTTAATACTGTTCACATACCGTGGTTAACACCTTACCTAAACCACTGTCATATTGTTTTTACGGCCACAGTTTGTATTTTTATATTTCCAATAGATACCTGATTGCCCCCCCCCCCCCCCCCGTTCTAGATTCATTGTATCCAGAGAGCGCCGTATTATCCTACTCTTTTCATGTAAGTTGCCCATACATACACTATTGTTGCTGCTTTTGCTGAACTAGATTCAATTTACCTGTTCTTTTCATCCCATTGCTGCAACTGTTCACACCCTTTCTTCTAACTGCTGCAGATGTGCCTACAATTCATCTAATTGCTGCAACTGTGCCTACTCTTCATTTAACTACTCAACTGTATCCAAAGATCCCCCCTTATTACTAATCCAACTCCTGAGGTGCAGTACTGTAACCATCCAGACCACAGACATATCCTTTTTATATACATAGAGAAAAGTTGGCGCTTGCACCAGACTCAGTGTTAGTCCACCAGTCTGATAAGTACATAGGAAATGGGGGATGATTAAGTGAAATTTTAAAAAATGACTGATAAAAACTCCATATAGTCCGTATGATAACACCTTGAAGGCAGACCAGTGAAAGATGAAAAGCAAATCTTGGAACAGCTGAGGATAAAGCACACAGGCGCCACTCTAAGCGCAGTATAAGCGTAAATTTAATGCACAAGACAAATAGTAGGGTAAAAACAGGCATTTTTGGCATAGATTGCCTTGTGTCTGAGAAAGGGGTGCATCCGTAGAGCTGCTGGCTGGTTACTCAGAGCGGGTTACGCCGGTGGTCGCCGAAGCTTCCTGGATCTGGAACACACAGGGAGCCGAGGGATGACGTCACTTTCGGATTTGTGATGAACCAATAGGCAACGCATTTACGGAGCATGCAGTCCTTCAGGCTTAACAGGGGGCCATGTTGGATAAGGGCTTATAAGCACTGGTGCCGCCGCCTCTTGGGTTCTAGAGTCCTGTGGCTATAGATATACCACATACATATATTGCTGGCTTAATGGTGATGCAGAGAGAGATATATGAAGCTCAGCAGATGGAACTATAAAACTACTTTACTAACTGGGCATATAAAAGGATCATTGGAATTAATATAATAAGGATGGAGCATTGAGAAACATTTGTAAAAATGGCACTACAAAACAGCATAGTGCAGCACACAGCAGAAAAACACACACGCACATTAAGAGAGTATATTGTGATAAGAAATGTGTCCATAAACCAAATTGGTTAAATGGGAAATTGTGTGTATGGACACAACGTACGAATCGGGACGATCATGAATAACTTGTATTAATGAATATGATTAATATAATCATTATAAAAACAAAAATAATAATGAAAATAAAATAAAAATAAAAAAATAAAAATAAATGTAAAAATAGATGTAAATAATGAATGAGAAAAGCAATTGTTCCTGTTTGTACACTTATTCAAAATATTATTGGGATTGATCACAACAAACCTAGAGCCATTGTACATTATTGTTGATGGGGTATTACAACTTTGTATTACTATTTCTATGGGTACTTACTTTTGTAGTTGAAGATCTTAAGGGACCTGGGATAAATAAATGGACAAGGATAAAGGAAATCCTGAATGAAGAAGAAGAAATTATTCAGATATGGTTTTATATATATATATATATATATATATGTGTGTGTTTGTGTACTGTACCATTCTATAATTATATAATTTTATAATCCCACTTTATAATTATACCATTCTATAATCCCACTGGAGGAATGGGGGATCAAACAATGGATACGTATGTTGGCCAACACAGGTACCACATCAAACCACACATGTGAGTGGGGGGGTTGTTGGTTTTGGATTGAGGGGGAAAGGGGGAAAGGAGAGAGGGAGAAGAACAAAGAGGGAAGGGAAAGGGGGAAGTGTTATAGAAGAGTTTTGAAGGGGGTGTGGTTAGCGAGGGACAAGGCCAACACCGTCAATTCTGGAAGTGACAGAATTCTGCCTAACACATAATTATTTTGAATTCAATGGAGAATTCTATTTACAGGTGATGGGCACAGCTATGGGGGCAAATTTTGCCCCTAGCTATGCCAACCTCACCATGGGACTCTGGGAAGCCAATTACATCTGGCTCAATAATCCATATATCTCCCATATCATCTTTTATGGGAGATATATCAATGACATCTTTGTCATCTGGGACGGCCCAGAGTCCCTGTTCATAGAATTCTTGCAGCATTGCAACAACAATGCATACAGTTTATCCTTCACTTCAGAACACTATTCCCAACAGTTATCATTCCTAGATTTAAGGTTGTCCCACCAAGAGGGCCAAATATTATCCAAAAATTACACCAAGCCCACAGCTGGCAACTCTTTCCTGCACCACCACAGTTGCCATCACCCTAGGTGGATTAATAATGTTCTGCCGCCTTCGCAGGAACTGTACCAGGGAATCAGATTATATTGAACAAGGGTCCTATCGCAAACAAAAATTCACTGAGAAAGCCTTCCCACCCAAACTCATAGATGAAGCCTTCAACTTCTATTTGTCTGATCACTCTGTGCAGCACAAAGACACTAACCAGTCTATTGTTAAACCAGTTAGGTTTGTCACCCAATTCCACACTAAACATAATGAAATGGAACGCATATTGGGCAAACATTGGTCCATTTTACTTGAGGACCTCAGTTGCAATCTACCATCCAGGCCAAACCTAAATTGTCATACAGAAAAGCCAGGAACATCAAAAACTAGTAGCTCCCAGCAAGTATAAATATCACCCCATTTCCTTGACACAAACTTTATGCCTCATTCCTCTAGTTGGCATGTACCAGTGCCGTAAGGTACTGTGTCTGACATGCAAACATGTCAACCATGGGCAAAAATTATTTAAGGAAACATGTATCAGATCTCCAGCTTATTCAATTGTTCCACAGAATTCGTGGTCTATATCCTTATTTACGTTGGGAGGACCATACGGACGCTGAGGATGAGGTTTGGGGAACATCGCCGGTTTGTGGAGGGTGGATATGACATACATAGTGTGCCCCGACACAACATGGAAAATCCTCTGCGGGCCTTAGGGTTTGCATTATAAAGTCTGTCCCTGGTACGTTCCCACTGGCAGAGCATTTCAAATGTCTATGTCAGGGAGACGTACTGCATTTACACCTTGGATTCTCTCACGTCCTGAGGCCTAAATGAGAAAATAGAGGTCAATAGTTTGATTTGACTTATATGTCCCCTTCAGAATTTCCTTTACCCTTCCCCCCCCCTTTTTCCCATCTTGACAGTGTTGGCCTTGTCCCTCGCTAACCACACCCCCTTCTATAACACTTCCCCCTTTCCCCCTCCCTCTTTTTTATTCCCCCTCTCTTTCACCCCCTCTCCCCCCTGTCTCCACCTCCCTTTTATCCCTCCCCCTCCCAATACAAAACTAACAACCCCCCCCACTCACATGTGTGGTTTAATGTGGTACCTGTGTTGGCCAACATACGTATTATTATTATTATTATACAGGATTTATATAGCGCCAACAGTTTGCGCAGCGCTTTACAACATGGGGCAGAGAGTACACTTACAATACAAATCAATACAGGAGGGATCAGAGTTCCCTGCTCGTTAGAGCTTACAATCTAGAAGGGAGGGTCAAGTGGAGACAAAAGGTAATAACTGTGGGGGATGAGCTGATGGGAGAAAAAAAAAAAAAGTACAGTTAGGTACGGGTAGGATAGGCTTGGGTAGGATAGGCTTCTCTGAAGAGAAGGGTTTTAAGGGATCTTCTGAAAGCTAATAAAGTAGGAGATAAGGGGACAGATTGGGGTAAGGAGTTCCATAGGATTGGAGAGGCTTTGGAAAAGGCCTGGAGGCGAGCATGGGAGGAGGTGACAAGGGAGCTAGAGAGCAGGAGGTCTTGAGAGGAACGAAGAGAGCGAGTAGGATGGTATTTAGAGACTAGGCAAGCGATGTAGCTGGGGGCGAAATTGTGGATGGCTTTGTACGTAGTTGTTAGAATTTTGAATTTAATTCTTTGGCCGAGCGGAAGCCAGTGGAGGGATTGACATAGAGGAGTGGCAGACACAGACACGTATCCATTGTTTGATCCCCCATTCCTCCAGTGGGATCATAGAATGGTATAATTATAAAGTGGGATTTTTTAAATTATACAATTATAGAATGGCACAGTACACACACACACACACACACACACACATATATATATATTAACCATATCTAAATAATTTCTTCATTCGGGATCCTTTTTTTCCCCCCTTCATCCTTGTCCATTTATTTATCCCGGACCCTTAAGGTCTTCAACTACAAAAGTAAGTACCCATAGATATAGTAATACAAAGTTGTAATACCCTATCAACAATAACATACAATGTCTCTAGGTTTGTTGGGATCAATCCCGAAAATATTTTGATTAAGTGTACAAACAGGAACAATTGTTTTTCCCATTCATTATTTACATTTATTTTTATTTTTTTATTATTTTCATTTTTGTTACTATTATTATTATTATTATTATTGTATTTCATTTTTTATTTTTTTTTATTTTCATTATTATTATTTTTATAATGATTATATTAATCATATTCATTATTACTAGTTATTCATGATCGTCCCGATCCGTACTTTGTATCCATACACACAATTTCCCATTTAACCAATTTGGTTTATGGACAAATTTCTTATCGCAATATACTGGTATTCTCCTAAAATATTCTCCTAATGTGCGTGTGTGTGTTTTTCTGCACTATGCTGTTTTGTAGTGCCGTTTTTATAAATGTTTCTCAATGCCCCCTCCTTATTATATTAATTCCAATGATCCTTTTATATGCCCAGTTAGTAACGTAGTTTTATAGTTCCATCTGCTGAGCTTCATATATCTCTCTCTGCATCACCATTAAGCCAGCAATATATGTATGTGGTATATCTATAGCCGCAGGACTCTAGGACCCAGCAGCAGCAGCAGCACCAGTGCTTATAAGCCCTCATCCAACATGGCCCCCGTTAGGCCTTAAGAAGGAGCGCATGCTCCGTAAACACGATGCCTATTGGTTTATCACAAATCCGGAAGTGACGTCATCCCTCGGCTCCTTGTGTGTTCCAGATCCCGCTCTGAGTAACCAGCCAGCAGCTCTACGGATGCACCCCCCTTCTCAGACGCTAGGCGATCTATGCCAAAAATGCCTGTTTTTACCCTACTCTTGTGAGTATGTATATCCGTCTTGTGCATTAAATTTACTGTTATACTGCACTTAGAATGGCGCCTGTGTGCTTTATCCTCAGATATCCCTTTTCCCCAGCGCAACAAAGTCTTCAAGGGCCCCAACCTAGCCGGCAGAAGATTCACATTTAGGACTATGTTCTATGCTGGTTTACTTTAAGTTGCCAATACATTCTATTATTCTTTCATAGAGTTGTAGGTCTAATTCTTGCGTGCTTGTCAAGGTTCACAAAAAGATATACTGATGGTTGAGGCCTCACATATGGCTGAACAGGAGCAGAGGACCCAAATTAACCAGCGGCTCCTGTAGTCACCCTTTTATTCCCCTGTTTTATCCAATTCCCATTGTGTCTCTCTATTGCACCCCAGTCACTCCTCTTCTCCTTTATTTACTTTGCTTCCCTTTATGGTACCCCCCGCCCGTCCATCTATTGTATCCCAATCCCACCCTATTTGTCCCTCTGTTGTGCCTCAATTCCTCCCGTTGTCCCTCTCTTATACCCCAATCCCTCCTTCTGTCCTGTTATTGTACCCCAATCTCATCTGATTTTTAATGTACTCCAGTACATTAATGTAGACTACTGTGTGAGCTGTTGGTGTAGGACATTGTGTAGTGTACTGTTGTGGCAATAACTGTTCAATAAGGATTTAATATCTCTGTACAAGGCCGCACCATATTATACCCAGAAGACGCCAGAAATAAGCCTGGGAATATGGAGGGTAATGAGGTGCAAACATTTCTTCACTGTGTTAATGATAGCGGCAGCCCCTGATCCCTCTCAGTCCTCTTCGCACACACCATTTAACATGTTAAATCTTTATTTATTTCCACAATCAATACATACACAGAAACCATTTAACACATATTATGTGCAGACTCGCGTAAGTGATGGTCCCGGGGGGGAGGGGGGGAGGGCTGCAGATAATGACCTTCCACATATATCTGGAGATGTAGGGGCATTAAACAGTAGTTAGAGACACCCAACCTTTCTGCTCTTTACACACAGACACCTGGCCTCCCCACTCCTTAAGGCTGGTACACATTCGACCAGTGTGTACAGCAGCCTGTCTGGTTTCTTTTGAACGAGCATGCTGGAAAACCAGCAGCTGATTGGCATAGGATCAGCGCTTGCAGCCAATGGCTGCAAGCCCTGACTGGTGTGTTCTGGCAGGGGGGCCAGTCCCCCTGTCAGAACACAATAGCTCAGTGTGGAGATCGCTGTACTAACATTTCATAATTAGTACAGCAAGTTTCCTGAGTTTTCTTTTGTTTAGCCCACTGGGTTGAATGAAAAAAACAAAACCCTGCCGCTCGGCACCAAAAACATATACTCACTGGCCACTTAATTAGGTACACCTGTTCAATTGCTTGGTAACACAAATTGCTAATCAGCCAATCACATGGCAGCAACTGAAGGCATTTAGGCTTCTACATGTGGTGAAGACAACTTACTGAGCTTCAAACTGAGCATCAGAATGAGGAAGAAAGGGGATTTAAGTGACTTTGAACGTGGCATGGTTGTTGGTGCCAGACGGGCTGGTCTAAGTATTTCAAAAACTGCCGATCTACTAGGATTTTCATGCACAACCATCTCTTGGGTTTACAGAGAATGGTCCGAAAAAGAGAAAATATCCAGTGTGTGGAGGAAAATGCCTTGTTGATGTCAGAGGTCAGAGGAGATGATAGAAAGGCAACAGTAGCTGAACATACAACACATTGAACCTTAACCACATGCCGACCGGCTCACGCCGATTTGGCATGAATGGCACGGGCAAGCAAAAGGGAGTACCCGTATGTCCCTTTGAAATTGGCGTGAGAGAGTGCCCGCGGCTCCCGTGAACTCGATGTTCGCCGGCGGCCCGCGATTGCGGTGAGGAGAGGCCTATGTAAACAAGGCATTTCCCTGTTCTGCCTAGCAACATGACAGGGATCTACTGCTCCCTGTCATCTGGAGCAGTGATCTCTGTCACGTTATAGTGAGCCCATCTCCCCCCCACATTAGAACACACTGAGCGAACACACTTAACCCCTTCATCGCCCCCTAGCGTTTAACCCATTCCCTGCCAGTGTCATTTTTACAGTAGCTATCAGTGGTTATTTTTAGCTCTGATCGCTGTATAGACATCAATGGTCCCAAACTAGTGTCAAAAGTGTCTGATCTGTCCGCCGCAATGTTGCAATCACAACAAAAATCGCAGATCGCTACCATTATTAGTGAAAAAAAAAGAATAATAAAAATGCAATAAATCTATCCCCTATTTTGTAGACGCTATAACTTTTGCGTAAACCAATCAATATACGCTTATTACGATTTTTTTTTACCAAAAATATGTAGAAGAATACTTATCAGTCTAAACTGTGGAAGAAATGTGTTTTTTTATATATTTTTTGGGGATACTTATTATAGCAAAAAGTAAAAAAAAATGCTTTTTATTTCAAAATTGACGCATTTTTTTGTTTATAGTGCAAAAAATAAAAACCGCAGAGGTGATCAAATACCACCAAAAGAAAGCTCTATTTGTGTAAAAAAAGGGGACATCAATTTTGTTTGTGTACAACGTCGCACGACCGTGCAATTGTCAGCTAAAATGACGCAGTGCCGAATTGCAAAAAATGCTCTGGTTAGGAAGGGAGTAAATCCTTCCGGGGGTTAAAGTGGTTAAAACAGAAGGGCTACAGCAGCAAAAGACCACACCGGGTGTCACTCCTGCCAGCTAATAACAGGAAACTGAGGCTACAATTCGCACAGGCTCATCACAATTGGACAATTAAAGATTGGAAAAGTGTTGCCTGGTCTGATGAGTCTCGATTTCAGCTGCGACATTCAGATGGTAGGGTCAGGATTTGGCGTAAACAACATGAAAGCATGGATCCATCCTGCCTTGTATCAATGGTTCAGGCTGGTGGTGTAATGGTGTGGAATATATTTTCTTGCACACTTTGGGCCCCTTAGTACCAATTGGGCATAGTTTAAATGCCACAAACTACCTGAGTATTGTTGCTGATCATTTCCATCCCTTTATGACTACAGTGTACCCATCTTCTGGTGGCTCCTTCCAGCAGGATAATGCACCATGTCACAAAGCTCAAATCATCTCACCACTGGTTTCTTAGGTATGACAATGAGATCACTGTACTCCAATGGCTCCCCAGTCTTCTCCCCCCTCGCCTTTGCCTTTTCCTGCAGTGCCCTGAGGACATTCAGAGAGTTGTCTCGTAGACACTCCTATGTTATCTTGGCTGTGTGCTTAGGGTGGTTGTCCTGTTGGAAGATGAACCTTCACCCCAATCTGAGGTCCAGAGCGCTCTGGAGCAGGTTTTATTCAAGAATGTCTCTGTACATTGCTGCATTCATCTTTCCATTGATCCTCACTAGTCTTCCAGTTCCTGCTGCTGAAAAACATCCTGACAGCATGAGGCTGCCACCAACATGCTTCACTATAGGGATGGTATTGGCCAGGTAATGAGTAGTGCCTTGTTTTCTCCAGACAGGACGTTTGCAATTGAGGCCAAAGAGTTCAATATTTCTTTCATCAGACCAGAGAATTTTGTTTCTCATGGTCTGAGAGTCCTTCAGGTGCCTTTTGGCAAACTCCAGATTGGCTGTCATGTGCCTTTTACTAAGGAGTGGCTTCCGTCTGGCCACTCTACCATCCAGGCCTGATTGGTGGAGTGCTACAGAGATGGCTGTTCTTCTGGAAGGTTCTCCCCTCTCCACAGAGCAACGCTGGAGCTCTGTCAGAGTGAACATCAGGTTCTTGGTCACCTCTCTAACTAAGGCCCTTCTCCCCCCGATCGCTCAGTTTGGCCGGGCGGCCTGCTGTAGGAAGAGTCCTTGTGGTTCCAAACTTATTCCATTTACGGATGATGAAGGCCACTCTGCACATTTGGACCTTCAATGCTGCAGAAAATTTTCTGTACCCTTCCTCAGATACTGTCTCGGAGGTCTACAGAAAATTCCTTGGACTTCATGGCCTGGTTTGTTCTCTGATATGCACTGTTAACTGTGGGACCTTATATAGACAGGTGTGTGCCTTTCCAAATCATGTCCAATAAACTGAGTTTACCACCGGTGGACTCCAGTCAAGTTGTAGAAATATCTTAAGGCTGATCAGTGGAAACAGGATGCACCTGAGCTCAATTTTGAGTGTCATGGCAAAGGCTGTGAATACTTATATATGTGATATTTTCATTTTTTATTTTTAGTAAATGAAAGATTTCAAACAAACTTCTTTCAGATTGTCATTGTGGGTTATTGTTTGTAGAATTTTTAGGAAAATAATGCATTGAATCCATTTTGGAATAAGGCTGTAACATAAAATGTGGAAAAAGTAAAGTGCTGTGAATACTTTCCGGATGCACTATAGTACATGGCATAGGAGTTGATTTACTAAAGCCGTGCACCATCAGTAGAGGCGCATGGCGAGGTGCAAGGAACATTTCCATATTTACGACATGGTGCACCGGTAACAGAGCTGGAATCCCCAATTTACTATAGCGATCTCGGCGCACGGGAGAATGCAATCTGTGCGCCACTATGGGCATGGCGCACTGCATTTCCAATTCAATATTAACAGAAGATGGAGGTGCCAATATTGTGTCATGTGTGTATGTCTAAATAATTTGGCCTAAAAACACACCTACTTCCTGTGTACAGTTACTCTTTTCCGGGCCAATGTATATTGCTTCCTGCTTCAGTGTGTGTGTGGATATAGATATATATTTATAGATGTAGGTTCTTGTGTCCACCAGCAGAGAGAAGTTGGGTAGATGCCACACTCCCAATTCTGCAGGCATAATAATGATCTAGCACAGGGGTCTTCAAACTACGGCCCTCCAGTTGTTCAGGAACTACAATTCCCATCATATCTGGGAATGTCAGTTTTACAATGCCTCATGGGACGTGTAGTTCTGCAACAGCTGGAGAGCCGTAGTTTGAAAATTTCTGATCACTCTAGCATGTCTTGAAAAAAGGTGTGTTCTCATATGCCTTGTATAATGCCCAAGAAATATTGTTTGGAAAATACAAGTGGGTCATGGCACATCTACATTACAAATTTGGCACTTAAGATGGTCATGCACTATGCAATCTGATTAGCCAATTTCTGTACAACTCGATATCTCAACAAAATAGGTAATAGGGAGATGCACTTGAACAATTCAAATTATAGGAAATCAAACAGGCTCTTGCACTAAATCTAATTTATTTAAGATCTAACTGATTGCAGTGTATGGTCACCTTTAAAGATCAAGATCTGAAAATGTATTCGGTTTAGAAACACTTCTCTGTTCTTTGTAATGTATTGAATGATTTGGGTAAAAAAAAGAAAAACACATTTCAAAGATATATTAGAAGTAATAGAAATAAGATTAACATCGAAAGGGTTAATTAAATGAGAACACCTACTAATTGCCTAACAAGACACACCCAACTAGATGAAATTAACCAATTCTATTGGGTGTGTGCTATTATCAACGAGAAACCCTAGCGCCAGTTGCACTTAACATATTTATTATCGTTATTTGCACTTCAACGTTCGCGGGTTCGCACGTTCAATTAATGACTTTTGCCGAGCACCATTTAATGTATGAACTGGTGCAGTACCTTCATAGTGAATGACCCTCATAGTCCTGACCAAGGTGTTCATTATCTCAACAGTTGCTGGCTTGCATTAAGTCTTTAAGGTAGGCTCAGTGAGGCAGAATTATATCTTTTTGTGTGCAGAAAAGCAAATGTAAATGAAAGTTACATTTTTAAAATAATCCTTTGTACTGAGGTTTATGTGTGTCTGTGAGACTGTCATTTGTAGCATAATAATTAGTAGTATATTGTGGGTAAAAAAACGGTGGTATATGTGTATTCTGTGGGACCAGAGTGAGTAGCAGCAGCTGAGAGAGCAGCAGTGTACTTGTATCTACCTCAATTTCGGTGCTTTTACTATGGATCCCATAATGAGCATATGTGAGGAAATTTTTTTTTAATATATTTAATTTTTAAATTGCAATTGATTAGGATTGTTTTTGTTTTTTATAAGCTGTATATTTAATTTTATTTTATTTATTTATTTTGTCTTTTATATGCAAAATTTAATTGCAATTTTTTTTTAATATATTTAATTTTAAAATTGCAATTGATTAGTATATTTTTTGTTTATTTTTTATTATAAGCTGTATATGTAATTTCGTTTTATTTATTTATTTATTTTGTCTTTTTTATGCAAAATTTGATGCAATTTTTTAATATATTTAATTTTTAAAATGCAATTGATTATTAGAATTTTTTTTATTTTTTTTTTAAAGCTGTATGTGTAATTTCATTTTATTATTTATTTTGTTATTTATTTCTTATTTATTTTTGTTTTATTATTTAATTTATTTTGTCTTTTTTTATGCAAATTTAAATAGCATTTTTTAAAAATATTTTTAATTAACCCTAACTGGAAACCCTAACCCTAACTTGTTCTTCAAGGGGAAAACCCTAACCATAACCCCCTAACCCCAATGGGAAACCCTAACCCTGACTGGAAAGCCTAACCCTAACCAGAAACCCTAACTTGTTCTTCAAGGGGAAACCCTAACCCTAATGGGAAACCCTAACTGGAAACCCTAACCCTAACTTGTTCTTCAAGGAGAAACCCCTAACCCTAACCATAACCCCCTAACCCTAATGGGAAACCCTAACTGGAAACCCTAACCTGTTCTTCATGGGGAAAACTCTAACCCTAACCATAACCCTCATATCCTAATGAGAAACCTTAACTGGAAACCCTAACTTGTTCTTCAAGGGGAAAACCCTAACCATACCCCCCTAACCCTAATGGGAAACCCTAACCCCTAACCCTGACCGGAAAACCTAACTGGAAACCTTAACCCTAACTTGTTCTTCAAGGGAAAAGCCCTAACTATAACCCTAATGGGAAACCCTAACCCCTAACCCTAACTGGAAACCCTAACCCTAACTTGTTCTTCAAGGGAAAAACCCTAACCCTAACCATAACCCCCTAACCCTAATGGGAAACCCTAACCTCTAACCCTAACCGGAAACCCTAACCCTAACTTGTTCTTCAAGGGGAAAACCCTAATCATAACCCCCTAACCCTAATGGGAAACCCTAACTGGAAACTCTAACCGGAAACCCTAAACCTAACTTGTTCTTAAAGGGGAAAACCCTAACCATAACCCCCTAACCCTAATGGGAAACCCTAACCAGAAACCCTAACCGGAAACCATAACCCTTACCATAACACTAAACTTGTTCTTCAAGGGGAAAACCCTAACCATAACCCCCTAACACTAATAGGAAACACTAACCCTAACCCCTAACCCCAAATTTCATACAATTATGTTTGATCAAGTCAGGGGGTGAAGCTCAATGGTGGGGTCACCTGGTGGAAATCTAACAACATATAGGTCAAATTCCAATTATACTTTGGCTAACAGCAATGCTAGTGGTGTATTGGATTGGATCATGCTCATTAGGGGTATATAAATGGTCTATGAAGCATAGCAAGCAATTACAAGTTTTTAAAATATTAGTTTAATATCGTTTTTAAAGTGTTTTTCCATCATTTGTTATCATTTTTAAGTTTTGTAATGTTAAAAAATAGGGCACCTGTAAAAATGCTTATAAACTAAATAGCAGCAAAACGCCGGTACCGCGTTTAGCGTCTGAAACGTCCGAAACTTCGGAGTCTGAACTAATTTTTTTGCCTTAAAAAAAAAACCTATAAACGCAACTTCTTAAAAACGACATTAAACGAACCTGTGTACCTGTACACATAAGATAACATTGGATGAGCTCAGGGGCAGCTGAAAAAAGCAGCCAGCTGCCTCTGAACGTCCGTTTACCAGCAGCAGTGTACACGAGGCCTTAGGCACAACCTGACAATGACCAACATTTGCCCTGGTGTGCTACACGCGCTGCTGGATTTATTTTCTGCTCAATCCCAGCTTTTCTCAGATCTTTCATAATCCTAGTCATGCTCACATTGTGTCACACTGTTTTGAATTTTTTTTTGTGAAGCCAAGTAGATTACTTGTTGTACGCATTGTTAATGTTTACAGATTGTTTATATTTTTTAAATACCAATCTTAGTTTGTAACAGGAGTTTTTGTCATATTTCAGGATGTCAGTTAAAATATTTAGTCTATCAGTACATTTTCCATGTTTTGTTGGCAACCCAGTTTGGAAGGAGCCAAATGGGAGCCGAATGGCCAAACAATGCAATTACTGTAACCCCACAACCCCCGGGTATTTTTACTTTAGCCTCGGGTTCACACAGAGGTGGCACGACTTGCAGGTCGCCTCACCGAGACGACCTGCACACGACTTTCACGGCGACTTGCAAAACGACTTCTGTATAGAAGTCTATGCACGTCGCCTCAAGTCGCCCCCAAAGAAGTACAGGAA
This sequence comes from Lithobates clamitans, assembly GCA_037952925.1. Taxonomy (NCBI): domain Eukaryota; kingdom Metazoa; phylum Chordata; class Amphibia; order Anura; family Ranidae; genus Lithobates; species Lithobates clamitans. Next base: position 2,338,958 of record JBBGZY010000020.1, on the reverse strand, counting down.
CCTTTTTCTAAGTCGGAGTGACTTGCGTCGCTCCTATTAGAACGGTTCCATTGTACAGAATGGGAGGCGACTTGTCAGCTAGGTCAAAAATAAGTGTAGGGATTGTCCCAATAAAACGTGAAAAAAGATTGTCCCTACACTTATTTTTGGTTCACGGATTGTTATGAATTTTTTGCACTTTTATGGACTTCAATGAATTGCACATCACTGTTTAGGAATTGATTTTGATTGTTATTCTCATGAAATTTGCACATATATTTTTTTAGTATATTGCACTGTATGATTCAAGATTTTGATTGGTATTCTTATGAAATTTGCACATATTTATTTATTTATTTTAGTGTATTGCACTGTATGATTCAAGAATTCATTTTTATTTTTATAATTCACATTGATCTATTGTAGTGTATAGCACTTTACTATTCAAGAATTCATTCCATTTATATGTTTGATATTTATGCAATATTGCATATACATTTCTTCATTCATTATTTCACCTTTATGTTACTCCCACTACCTTTATTTTTATATGTGAGTTACGGGTTTGTTTGATCAGTCGCATTGTTTATGCGTTCCAGTGGAGTCGCATTGCACTTCCTAGTAGCCTTTTGAATTTTCTGTGGCAATTTTAATTTTTATTCTTTGTTTATTTCCTTTCACACAGTGTGGGCATTAAGAGCGCCGCATATGTTTTGTTATTTTAACTGTTTGGTTCTGTTCATGTGAGGACACTGTTTTATGCTGGCAGCTCTTGTGTAGCCTACCCTTTTTCAGTTGATTGACTATTGTTGTTTGCGCATTAGCTTATTTTCTATTTACCTACTGTCACCTATACTATTACAAAGGGGGCTATTAGTCCCCTATGTGATAGCAATAAAGTTATGTTTAAAAGAATGTAATTTTAAAAAATATTTAAAGAGACACATTAAAAAAAAAAAGTTTGAGCCCACATACGTACATATGCATACAAAAACCCATGCGCTGCAATTCCTTCACTCATCTGGGAGTAAAGGAGTATACCCTGTGTATGTCTATGGCAGTTCCTCCACTCATTTGGAAGTATTCTCTGTATACCTCTATGGTAGTGTCTCCACTCACCTGGGGGTATGGGAGTAAATCTCAATAGTTGTACTATTTGCTGGTTCAGTATTGTGGGGGTATTCTCTGTGAATCTCTATGGCGGTACCATTTGCTGGTCCAGTATTACATAGTTACATAGTAGGTGAGGCTGAAAAAAGACACAAGTCCATCCTATGTGTGATTATATGTCAGTATTACATTGTAATGTTGCGGCCGTTCAGGTGCTTATCTATCTATCTATCTTATCGCTGCCCCCCCACTGAAACCACCGCCTGTGAAAGGGAATTCCACATCCTTGCTGCTCTTACAGTAAAGAACCCTCTACGCAGTTTAAGGTTAAACCTCTTTTCTTCTCATTTTAGTGAGTGGCCACGTGTCTTTTTAAACTCCCTTTCGAGAAAGTTTTATCCCTATTGTGGGGTCACCAGTATGGTATTTATAAATTGAAATCATATCACCTCTCAAGCGTCTCTTCTCCAGAGAGAATAAGTTCAGTGCTCGCAACCTTTCCTCATAACTAATATCCTCCAGACCATTTATTAGCTTTGTTGCCCTTCTTTGTTCTAGCTCCATTTCCAGCACATCTTCCTGAGGACTGGTGCCCAGAACTGGACAGCATACTCCAGGTGAGGCCGGACCAGAGTCTTGTAGAGTGTAAGAATTATCGCTTTATCCCTGAAGTTAATCCCCTTTTTATTTCATGCCAATATTCTGTTTGCTTTGTTAGCAGCAGCTTGGCATTGCATGCCATTGCTGAGCCTATCATCTACTAGGACCCCCAGGTTCTTTTCCATCCTAGATTCCCCCCTAGTGAGTAGATTGCATTCATATTTGCCATATATATTTTGCCACCCAGATGCATTATTTTACATTTTTCTACATTAAACTTCATTTGCCATGTAGTTGCCCATCCCATTAATTTGTTCAGATCTTTTTGTGAGGTTTCCACATCCTGCAGAGAAGTTATTTCCCTGCTTAGTTTAGTATCATCCGCAAATACAGAACCCTGGGGGACCCCGCCTCCCACCTGTGACCATTCCGAGTATTCCCCATTTATCACCACCCTTCCCTTATCATCCCCTCAAAGGGCTTGCATACTATTGATGTTAGGCTAACTGGTCTGTAATTCCCAGGGATGTATTTTGGCCCTTTTTTAAATATTGGTGCTACATTGGCTTTTCTCCAATCAGCTGGTACCATTCCAGTCAGTAGACTGTCAGTAAAAATTAGGAACAATGGTCTGGCAATTACTTGACTGGAGTTCCCTAAGTATTGTTGGAGTATTCTCTGTGTCTCTCTATGGCAGTGCTTCCGCTTATCTGGGAGTATTCTCTGTGTATCTTTATGCCAGTGCTTCCAGTCATTTGGACGTATTCTCTGTATATCTCCATGGTGGCGTCTACACTCCCCTGGGGGTATGGAAGTATTCTCTGTGAATCTCAATGGTGGTACAATTTGCTGGTCCAGTATTGTGAGTATTTTTTGTGTATCTCTATTCTCTTTGTTTTTGTGGGTATATGGGAGTATTCTTTGTATATACCTATGTCAGTGCCACCACTCACCCGGGAGTATTCTCTGTCTATAACTAGCTATGTTAGACATGCAAAGACTTATAAAGCACAAATTCACACCCACCAGATAGCTGTTACTGAGCAAATACAACAGTCTTTGTTTTCTTACAGAAATATCACTTCTATTTTAAGGAATTCAATAGAGCGGTTAATAGATGTCATTATTAGCAGATGATACTTTGTTCTTTCCATAATCAAATTTTCCATATTGCCAACAAAATACATTTTCTAATTAGGTTATAGAGCTTCCAGTTAATGAAAATTTTGGATGTTACATGTTAGGAAGTCCGGGCTCAGATGATAGCGCCATCATGGTGTACAGTTATGCAAACATTTACATTACGTCTAGTTCTTCCATTTTATTCTTTATCAAGTAATTGTGGAAATCTACCATGACATTGACACATTTTTCTTTTTCTTTGCACATCATTTACAAAAAAGTGGAGTAAAGAATTCTGGAAGGGGGAACAATTACACAAAGCCACCAATCCAATGTGGTAATTCAGTTGAAAGATGTAAGCTGATTGGTTGCTGTGAAGAACTGCTCAACTTTTCTTTTTTTTTTATCCTGCCACGATCCCTGTGCTATGGAGTCGGGAACCTCCTGCTGCGGAAACATTTCCAACAGGGAATGGGTGAACAGGTGGATGACCCACTGACATCAGGAATGGTGAGTGAATCTGACCAAACTCAATCAACTGTAGAACAAGATGTTTGTCCGCACGTTTCCTCTTTTTTAAGTTTCGGGGCTTATCTGCATCATTAACTTTAGAACAGCTGTACTCTGAATCGCATATAAGCTCCTATGGAGTTTCGTGTAGTACATCACAATATGGGGACAAGTTTTTCTACCCTATAAATGCAAGAAATTCCACTATAGATACTTTTCAGGCTGTAATAGAGGGGAAATTGATACAGTTGAAACAATGTAGCTTAATATCTAGGAAAACTAGTCTCTAAGGAAGAGAGACAGGCTCTACAGCAGTTAGATAAGACAATAAGGGATTAGTGATAAAGAAAGCAGATAAGGGAGGAGCAGTGGTGGTGATGACTAGGGAACAATATAGATCTGAAGCTATCAGACAGCTTAGTGACAGTGATACATATTGTCCCCTGTCCAACAATCCCACTATGACATTTCAATCAACTCTTTTAAAACATTTACAGTTGGGCATTAGTATGAGAGTTTTGTCATCCAAAACTGCTAAGCATGGGTGTCCGCAGAACTTTTTTCGAGGGGGGGGGGGGGCAACACCTATGCTCCACCCCTTTTTGTCAATGTCATGGAGGGGAGGGCTTGAGTGGGCGGTGACGGCTGGATCTACATCTTTCTATCTCGCCCCAGTAGGTCATCATTTTAGAATTAAAATTATTGCCCTCATACTGATGTGCGCAGTGATATATGTGTAGGGCAAACACCATTTTCGTACCTAGGTGACCTAGTACATATGTTTTTGTATGTGTGTGTGTGGGGTGGGGGTGGGGGGGGTGAGGGGAGGCCTCTAAAAACACTGGTAACAGTGGTAACACTACACTTTTTGCAGCCAGTTGTCATCCATCCCACACCATCAATGCCATCCCTTATGGGGAGTTTATTTGAGCCAAATGAAACTGTTCAACAGACTCAGCCTTTGAGCTGGAATGCAAGGTCATTCATCAGCACTTATTGGACCAAGGTTATAACGAATCTGTTATACACCAAGGACTGGAAAGGGTTTTGACAATGGACAGAGAGGAATTACTGTCAGATAAGCCTAAAACCAAGAGAGAGTTAGAATAAGAATAAATCTTATAAGCCTTACAACTCTAGAAATAGAAGAATGGGCAAACCTATTACGGTTGTAACCACATTTTCCCAAGAATATCATCAAATAGTCAGAATAATAAAAAAGAATATGCCAATACTGTATACAGATAAAGATTTAAATGGGATATTGCAAGCAGGTTGCCATTTTTCTAGCCGACGTGCGCCCACATTAGGGACTGCACTATCACCTAGTCTTTTCTCATCTAAACAATGCCAACCCACCTGGCTCTCCTATTCTGGAAGTTACCCTTGTAATACAAAAACCTGTAGGTACTGTAATTTGTGTCTCTTGGGTAAAATGCTTGTTGCCACAGCCACAGATGAAGAGTTCATTATACAGCAATACATCAACTGTGGCAAAAACTATGTAATTTTCCTGATCACCTGTATTTCATGCAGCCTCCAATATGTAGGTTGTACCTGATGTCCTTTGAGAGCATGTATAGGCATGGGCTTCCGCAGGTAGGGGCAAGAGGGGGCTAGACCCCCCCGGAGCAAAGTGTCCGCACATGGACCCTCAGGGGCCAGGCTGATCCTGGGCGGGTGCAGAGCTGACACTAACATAGGGGAGAAAAGGCAGCCACCTTAAGGTACCAGGAGAGGGAGGGCACTAAAGCCACTGGGTCCCTCAAGAAAAGCTGATGCCTGTCCCGCTCATGCCTTTATCCAGCTTAGCACAGGTCACACAGCGCGCGCCGTGACATGCAGCACCGTGGTGTGATTCTGTGAACATCAGCCGCTGCCTCCAGTTTACAAGCTTACATTTGCTCCCCACTCCAGGCTGCTACTGCCCCTCCTCTCTCTGAGTCCTGGGTGAAGGGCAGAACAACCCTTTTTCTCTCTCCAGGCTCCAGCCCCACACTGAACAATTCCTGCAGAAATGCCTCCAGTCCAGCACAGAGTCAACAATCACCGCTAAACTGGAGGCGAGAGATGAGGGGGAGGAGTCCAGTGAGACTAGGGTTAGGAGTCAGCAAGCACAGGAGCGGGATCAGCGTGGAGGGATGAAAGGTAAATCTTGCTGCTTTGCTTTGTTTTGCATAAAACAGCCCACTGACATGTACACCATGGGGACCCTCTAGAGATGAGGAATAGATGGGAACATAGGGACAGAGTGCACGGGAAAAAAGAGAAATGGGCATAGGGGCAAGACAGAAGATTACATGGGGACAGAGGGACAGAAACTGCTTCATATCTACTTGCTTGGGATCTGTGTGCTGATCCCCTGCTGAGCAGATCCCACACAGCCCACTCTGCTCTGTGGGTGATGAGGTGTAAACAGACTTGTGTGTTTACACCCAACTGTCCTTCAATCCCATCTGCCCAGACAGAGGGCAGATTGGATTGGATGTAGGCGGGTGTAAACGGACACAAGTGTGTTTATATCTACCACTCCATAGAGGACAATGGAGGATCTGATCGGATCCGCCTGAAAAACTGACAGGCAGACCCGATCAGACCAATCAGTGCCAATATGGGGGGGGGGGGGGGGTTGGTCTTAAAATATGAATCCCCAGCCACTTTCTGGAGCTTCAGATTTTTAATATGCCGGAAACATGTTCTTTTAACACACTACTGCAGCCAGAAGTATGTGTACTTTTGTAAATCCAAATGTTGGCTGATTACTTACACAACATCTATGACAGTGGTTCTCAACTCCGGTCCTCAGGACCCACTAACAGGCCAGGTAATATTTAAAATCTGGCCTGTTGGTGGGTCCTGAGGACTGGAGTTGAGAACCACTGATCTATGATGTGCCACCCCCCCGCCACCTAGTCACCTATATGCCATCACATAAGGGCTATTGGCTCCCTATGTAAAAACAATAAAGTCATGAAAAAAAATCAATAAATATAATTTAATTTTTTTTAACTATTTAAATGGACACATAAACAATAATATATTTTTTTAGAGGCCTCCCCCCAACCCCCCCCCCCCGACATACAATAACACATGCTATGTCACCTAGGTGGGAAAATGGTACAGGCTCTCTCTACGCCAGATGGTCCTTTCAGTCCATACCAGTCCAAACAGTACTGACAGTCTTGCTCCTGGCTTGCCTTGTTCCCATCCTGCAGACCCGCACACGAGGCAACAGACGCTCTGATTGGCTCCCTTGCACCATGACATCATATGACACGCTCAAGCATGGCCTCTGCCAGACCTGCCTCCACCAGTGCCACCCAAACACACTGTAGCAAGCACTTGGTGGTCTCAGAGGGCTCTGGACTGGAACTGCGCATAAGGAAAAGGAAAGAGCAGTACGCTCCTCCAGGTGAGTGTATTCCAAGAGGATTGGGTGGACTGGGGGCTAGCCCTGGCTCGCTTCAGTAGCAGTAGTGAGGACAATAAAAATTTGGCTGCACACCACCGCTGGTCCAACAGTGTTTATTAGAACGATACAAGTAATTGCCACCAAGACATAGGACACAGGATGAAATTAGCCGGCAACTCGGTTACGTTCCAAGTTCCAAATTCCTTATTAGTATAATAATAATAATAATAAAAGCGGCACCAAATAGCTAACATGTTTCGGCCAGGACGGCCTTCTTCAAAGCATCCGTAAAAATGAGAAATCACAACATTTATAAATACATTTTAATTAAATTTATGATTTGTAATTATAAATGATGTAATTTCTCATTTTTACTTATGCCTTGAAGAAGGCCGTCATGGCGGAAAAATGTTAGCTATTTTGTGCCGCTTTTAATGTAGCCTAAGAAAGAATTTGGAACTTGGAACGTACCGGGTTTCCGGCTAATTTCATTCATGGATTAATGCCTTGGGAGCACACACTCCAGACATGAGCACCGGCTCTCAGCAATCTATGAGGTAACAGACCAGTTGAGCCTGGGTAAAGTTTCTTACACAGAGAATACTCCCATACTCCCAGATTAATGAAGGTTCCATCATAGAGACAGACAGAGAATACTCCCATACCCCCAGAATAATGAAAGTACCATCATAGAGGTAGATAGAGAATACTCCCAGGTTAATAAGGGTACCATCATAGCGATAGAAAGAGAATACTCCCATACTTTCAGATTAATGAAGGTACCATCATAGAGATCGAACAAGAATACTCCCAGGTTAATGAAGGTACCAACATAGAGATAGACAGAGAATACTCCCATACTCCCAGATTAATGAAGGTACCATCATAGAGATAGACAGAGAATACTCCCAGATTAATGAAGGTACCATCATAGAGATAGACAGAGAATACTCCCAGGTTAATGAAGGTACCATCATAGAGATAGACAGAGAATACTCCCAGATTAATGAAGGTATCATCATAGAGATAGACAGAGAATACTCCCAGATTAATGAAGGTATCATCATAGAGATAGACAGAGAATACTCCCAGATTAATGAAGGTATCATCATAGAGATAGACAGAGAATACTCCCAGATTAATGAAGGTATAATCATAGAGCTAGATGCAGAATACTCCCAGGTTACTGAAGGTACCATCATAGAGATAGACAGAGGATACTCCCATACTCCCAGATTAATGAAGGTACCATCATAGAGATAGACAGAGAATACTCCCATACTCCCATTTAAGAGGAAACGCTGTCATAAAGATACACAGAGAAAACTTTCTTACTCCAAGATGATTGGAGGCACTGCAACAGAGATACACAGAGATAACTCTCAGACAAGCAAAGGCACTTCCGGATATTCAGAAAATACAAGTGGAAAAAGATAAGTAGTTGACTAATTGATCAGACAGAGACAAACGCTGGGTACACACAGATCGTAAATTCACCAAAATAGGGTGAGCTCTGGTCACAGAGCATTGTGCTCGTGTTAGAATAGCGAATTAATATTCACTATTCTAACACTGAATCGCCTCTCCGCCAATCAGGAAGCGCGGGTCTGATACCCGTTTCCCGATTGGCCGAAAGGACAGGCGATCCTATTGGATGCCTAGGAGGAGAGGGAGGGAGATGCACGGTGCTGTAATGCACAGGAGGGAGAAAGAAAGAAAGCTACAGCTCGCCGGACACGCTACCCGCCCGCCTGCTTCCTAGATGGAGTAAGTGCAAAGGGCTTTGATGTCCCGACCGTCCTCCCTGGGGGGGGGGGGGGATTGCCGCCTCCCCCTCAAAAGAAAAAAACACCAGCCGCCACTGGTATGTAATAGGCATCAAACACTGTTAAGTTGCTTCTCAACGCGCTAAACAAGTTAAACAAGATTCGCTTTATCAGGAGAAAGAGAGAATTTTAAGCTGATAGCCAACATCTGCAAAGGAACCACGTCTATAGAATAAACAATATTCAAACAAAAAAATGGCCTCATAGAAGGGTGTGAAGGTTTTGGCTTGGCTAATGTATCAAAAAAAATTGAAAAGAGGCCGCTGAGAGCTTATGAGTCATCGGTTGTTAAGGATGTGGCGGCTGGCTTCCCGGCCCGCTCTTTAACCACTTAAGGACCGCCTCACGCCGATTTACGTCGGCAAGGCGGCACGGGCAGGCAAAATCATGTACATGTACGTGATTTGCCTCCCGCGGGTGGGGGGTCCAATCGGACCCCCCCGCCGCCCGAGGCGGTCCCGTTTGGTCCCCCGGCGATCGTAGGTGAGGGGGAGGCCATCCGTTCGTGGCCCCCCCTCGCGATCGCCGCCGGCCAATCAGATCACTTCCTTTGCTGCTGTATGCTAAACAGCAGCAAAGGAAATGATGTCATCTCTCCTCGGCTCGGTATTCCGTTACAGCGCTGAGGAGAGAAGACTGAACTGTGAGTGCACCAACACTACACAACACAGTAGAACATGCCAGGCACACAAAACACCCCGATCCCCCCCCCCGATCGCCTCCCGATCCCCCCCCAATCACCCCCCCCCCCCTCCCTGTCACAAACTGACACCAGCAGTTTTTTTTTTGTTTTTTTTCTGATTACTGCATTGGTGTCAGTTTGTGACAGTTACAGTGTTGGGACAGTGAGTATTACCCCCCTTTAGGTCTAGGATACCCCCCTAACCCCCCCTAATAAAGTTTTAACCCCTTGATCACCCCCTGTCGCCAGTGTCACTAAGCGATCATTTTTCTGATCGCTGTATTAGTGTCGCTGGTGACGCTAGTTAGTGAGGTAAATATTTAGGTTCGCCGTCAGCATTTTATAGCGTCAGGGACCCCCATATACTACCTAATAAATGTTTTAACCCCTTGATTGCCCCCTAGTTAACCCTTTCACCACTGATCACCGTATAACCGTTACGGGTGACGCTGGTTAGTTCGTTTATTTTTTATAGTGTCAGGGAACCCGCCGTTTATTACCGAATAAAGGTTTAGCCCCCCGATCGCCTGGCGGTGATATGCGTCGCCCCAGGCAGCGTCAAATTAGCGCCAGTACCGCTAACACCCACGCACGCAGCATACGCCTCCCTTAGTGGTATAGTATCTGTACGGATCAATATCTGATCCAATCAGATCTATACTAGCGTCCCCAGCAGTTTAGGGTTCCCAAAAACGCAGCGTTAGCAGGATCAGCCCAGATACCTGCTAGCACCTGCGTTTTGTCCCTCCGCCCGGCCCAGCCCAAGTGCAGTATCGATCGATCACTGTCACTTACAAGGCACTAAACGCATAACTGCAGCGTTCGCAGAGTCAGGCCTGATCCCTGCGATCGCTAACAGTTTTTTTTGTAGCGTTTTGGTGAACTGGCAAGCACCAGCGGCCTAGTACACCCCGGTCGTAGTCAAACCAGCACTGCAGTAACACTTGGTGACGTGGCGAGTCCCATAAGTGCAGTTCAAGCTGGTGAGGTGGCAAGCACAAGTAGTGTCCCGCTGCCACCAAAAAGACAAACACAGGCCCGTCGTGCCCATAGTGCCCTTCCTGCTGCATTCGCCAATCCTAATTGGGAACCCACCGCTTCTGCAGCGCCCGTACTTCCCCCATTCACATCCCCAACCAAATGCAGTCGGCTGCATGAGAGGCATTTTCTTTATGTCCTCCCGAGTACCCCTACCCAACGAACCCCCCCAAAAAGATGTTGTGTCTGCAGCTAGCGCGGATATAGGCGTGACACCCGCTATTATTGTCCCTCCTGTCCTGACAATCCTGGTCTTTGCATTGGTGAATGTTTTGAACGCTACCATGCACTAGTTGAGTATTAGCGTAGGGTACAGCATTGCACAGACTAGGCACACTTTCACAGGGTCTCCCGAGATGCCATCGCATTTTGAGAGACCCGAACCTGGAACCGGTTACCGTTATAAAAGTTAGTTACAAAAAAAGTGTAAAAAAAAAAATATATATATAAAATAAAAAAAAATTGTTGTCGTTTTATTGTTCTCTCTCTCTCTATTGTTCTGCTCTTTTTTTACTGTATTCTATTCTGCAATGTTTTATTGTTATTGTTATTGTTATTATGTTTTATCATGTTTGTTTTTCAGGTATGTAATTATTTATACTTTACCGTTTACTGTGCTTTATTGTTAACCATTTTTTTGTCTTCAGGTACGCCATTCACGACTTTGAGTGGTTATACCAGAATGATGCCTGCAGGTTTAGGTATCATCTTGGTATCATTCTTTTCAGCCAGCGGTCGGCTTTCATGTAAAAGCAATCCTAGTGGCTAATTAGCCTCTAGACTGCTTTTACAAGCCGTGGGAGGGAATGCCCCCCCCCCACCGTCTTCCGTGTTTTTCTCTGGCTCTCCTGTCTCAACAGGGAACCTGAGAATGCAGCCGGTGATTCAGCCAGCTGACCATAGAGCTGATCAGAGACCAGAGTGGCTCCAAACATCTCTATGGCCTAAGAAACTGGAAGCTACGAGCATTTTATGACTTAGATTTCGCCAGATGTAAATAGCGCCATTGGGAAATTGGGGAAGCATTTTATCACACCGATCTTGGTGTGGTCAGATGCTTTGAGGGCAGAGGAGAGATCTAGGGTCTAATAGACCCCAATTTTTTCAAAAAAGAGTACCTGTCACTACCTATTGCTATCATAGGGGATATTTACATTCCCCGAGATAACAATAAAAATGATAAAAAAAAAAAAAAATGAAAGGAACAGTTTAAAAATAAGATAAGTAAGCAAAAAAATAATAAAGAAAAAAAAAAAAAAAAAAAAAAGCACCCCTGTCGCCCCCTGCTCTTGCGCTAAGGCGAACGCGGTCTGTCGTCAAACGTAAACAGCAATTGCACCATGCATGTGAGGTATCACCGCGAAGGTCAGATCGAGGGCAGTATTTTTAGCAGTAGACCTCCTCTGTAAATCTAAAGTGGTAACCTGTAAAGGCTTTTAAAGGCTTTTAAAAATGTATTTATTTTGTTGCCACTGCACGTTTGTGCGCAATTGTAAAGCATGTCATGTTTGGTATCCATGTACTCGGCCTAAGATCATCTTTTTTATTTCATCAAACATTTGGGCACTATAGTGTGTTTTAGTGCATTAAAATTTAAAAAAGTGTGTTTTTTCCCCAAAAAATGCGTTTGAAAAATCGCTGCGCAAATACTGTGTGAAAAAAAAAAAAATGAAACACCCACCATTTTAATCTGTAGGGCATTTGCTTTAAAAAAAAATATAATGTTTGGGGGTTCAAAGTAATTTTCTTGCAAAAAAAAAAAACTTTTTCATGTAAACAATAAGTGTCAGAAAGGGCTTTGTCTTCAAGTGGTTAGAAGAGTGGGTGATGTGTGACATAAGCTTCTAGATGTTGTGCATAAAATGCCAGGACAGTTCAAAACCCCCCCAAATGACCCCATTTTGGAAAGTAGACACCCCAAGCTATTTGCTGAGAGGCATGTCGAGTCCATGGAATATTTTATATTGCGACACAAGTTGCGGGAATGTGACACTTTTTTTTTTTTTTGCACAAAGTTGTCACTAAATGATATATTGCTCAAACATGCCATGGGAATATGTGAAATTACACCCCAAAATACATTCTGCTGCTTCTCCTGAGTATGGGGATACCACATGTGTGAGACTTTTTGGGAGCCTAGCCGCGTACGGGACCCCGAAATCCAAGCACCGCCTTCAGGCTTTCTAAGGGCGTGAATTTTTGATTTCACTCTTCACTGCCTATCACAGTTTCGGAGGCCATGGAATGCCCAGGTGGCACAAAACCCCCCCAAATGACCCCATTTTGGAAAGTAGACACCCCAAGCTATTTGCTGAGAGGTATAGTGAGTATTTTGCAGACCTCACTTTTTGTCACAAAGTTTTGAAATTTGAAAAAAGAAAAAAAAAAATGTTTTTTCTTGTCTTTCTTCATTTTCAAAAACAAATGAGAGCTGCAAAATACTCACCATGCCTCTCAGCAAATAGCTTGGGGTGTCTTCTTTCCAAAATGGGGTCATTTGGGGGGGTTTTGTGCCACCTGGGCATTCCATGGCCTCCGAAAAGGTGATAGGCAGTGAAGAGTAAAATCAAAAATTCACGCCCTTAAAAACGCTGAAGGCGGTGATTGGTTTTCGGGGCCCCGTACGCGGCTAGGCTCCCAAAAAGTCCCACACATGTGGTATCCCCGTACTCAGGAGAAGCAGCTAAATGTATTTTGGGGTGCAATTCCACATATGCCTATGGCCTGTGTGAGCAATATATCATTTAGTGACAACTTTGTGCAAAAAAAAAAAAAAAAAGTGTCACATTCCCGCAACTTGTGTCAAAATATAAAATATTCCATGGACTCAATATGCCTCTCAGCAAATAGCTTGGGGTGTCTACTTTCCAAAATGGGGTCATTTGGGGGGGGGTTGTGCCACCTGGGCATTTTATGGCCTCCGAAACTGTGATAGGCAGTGAAGAGTGAAATCAAAAATTTACACCCTTAGAAATCCTGAAGGCGGTGATTGGTTTTCGGGGTCCCATACGCGGCTAGGCTCCCAAAAAGTCCCACACATGTGGTATCCCCGTACTCAGGAGAAGCAGCTGAATGTATTTTGGGGTGCAATTCCACATAGGCCCATGGCCTGTGTGAGCAATATATCATTTAGTGACAACATTTTGTAAATATTTTTTTTTTTTTTTTTTTTGTCATTATTCAATCACTTGGGACAAAAAAAAATAAATATTCAATGGGTTCAACATGCCTCTCAGCAATTTCCTTGGGGTGTCTACTTTCCAAAATGGGGTCATTTGTGGGGGTTTTGTACTGCCCTGCTATTTTAGCACCTCAAGAAATGACATAGGCAGTCATAAACTAAAAGCTGTGTAAATTCCAGAAAATGTACCCTATTTTTATTTTTTTTTTAAATTCCTTTATTTTAAATACACTGAAGGCATAGAAATACAATCCGGATTACAGTGCATTACATATTCCATATTGAAACATTTTTGAATCACATAAAATCTGACTGTAAACCAAAATCCAAGTTATTGATCAAACAAATATAGTAGCCTAGATAAGTTCTAGCCAAAAGTATGTCTGTTCTATTCAGAATATAAAAACCTATTAAGGTTGCCTACAGCGGGCTTCCTTGCAAAACACTAGATTGGTTTATGAACAGTTTTGATATTTATGGTAGTATTTAAATCTTCAAAGAGAGATATGTCCATTGCTATATATATGAGTGTTACCTGCTCATCTTAAATAATATTATTCCCATTTTATTCGTTATCGCCGTCACCACGGCTGCTTAGTGAGCGGATCAAAGTACAGAAGAATATAGAAAAGAAGAGATTAGAAAGTGGATAAAAAAGTAAAGTAAGCGGAGGGGAGGGGGATGCGTGAAAGGGGAGGAAAGAGGGCAAAATAGGGTGATTTATATAGGAGTGGCTGCGACACCGCCCCCCCCCCCCGACCTCACCCGTCACACCCCAGGAGGTTGTATATAGATATCTGCGTTACTGGGGTCACCACTCAGGTGGGCGAGGATTGTGTCTGGACCAGGTCCTGTAAATAGGCGTCTGTACCGACAAAATATCTCCAGGGTCTCCATTTGTCCATAAATTGTTCCTCTTTGTTTTGCAAAGTTGCCATCAGTTCCTCCATACGTAGAATACAGTTCACTTTTGAATACCACAAAGCCCTAGTCGGAGGTAGAGGATCCCGCCAGAGCGCCGGGATGCAGGTTCTAGCAGCGTTAAGGAGCTGCATAGTCAACGTTTTCTTGTATTTTTGAATCGGTCTTGTGGTCAGGTGTAGAAGGCATGCGGCCGGGTTGTCTTTGAGATCGACCGAGGTCAGACTTTGGATGGTCGAGGTCACTTCCTCCCAAAAGGGTCTCAGAAGCGGGCACGACCAAAAAATGTGGAACAGATTGCCCACCTCCCTGTCACATCTCCAACACCTATCCGACAGCGACGGATTCATCTTGTGTAACACGTATGGGACTCTGTACCACCTGGTCAAGATTTTATATCCCGCTTCTTGATATTGGCTCGCTATCGAGGATTTGTGTGCCAAGACCAAGACCTTCTCTCTTTGCTTAGTGGAGAACTGGGTCCCCAGATCCCTTTCCCATTTCAGGAGGAACTCTGGGGTTGAGTCCCCTCTCTGACCCGAAAGTAGACTGTACAAGAAGGACAGTGTGTGTCTAATAGGTTCTCCAGATCGGCAGAGTGACTCTAGAGGAGTGTAGCTCCGAGGGACATATGATAGTTCCTGGAGGGTCTTCAGGTAGTGCCTAAGTTGGAGAGTGCTGAGGCCGTCCAATGGGGGATCTATGAGTTTGGAAAGTGCGGAGGCAGTTGGGAACTCTCCCAGGGGCCAGATCTCGCCTAGAGACTGCTTCTCATTAAACTGTAATTGTCTCAATCTACGACTTGTGAGTCCGGGGGAAAAGTCGGGGTTACCTATGATAGGCGTCATGGGGGAGGGTAGCGGTGATATGTCCGTAGCTCGGAATATTTTCCTCACCACCCGAAGGGTGGCCCCTATTAGCGGGTGAGATTTCATGTCCGCGGGCGGAGTGGACAAGAGCCATGGTGATGGGAGTAAGGGAATAGAGGCATCTTCAATTTCCATCCCCACCCATTGTTTTGAGTCCCCATTGCAGTGCCAGTCTGCAATCCTGGCTAAGTGAACCGCTTGGTAATAACGAAATATATCCGGGAGCCCCACCCCCCCCTTGTCCTTAGACTTAGTCAGTGATTGTAATTTCGTTCTGGGGGATTTGTGAGACCAGATAAACTCTCTAATGGTAGACTGAATTTGCTTAAAGAAGGTAGTTGGTAGCTGGATTGGTAGTGTTTGAAGTATATATAAAATCCGGGGAAGGGCTGTCATTTTCAGGGCGTTACAACGCCCGAACCAGGTTAGGGTAAGCTTGTGCCACATCTGGAGATCCGTCTTTAGTCTCTGGAGTAGGGGTACATAATTGCTGTTGTATAAATGTGCCAAGTCCGGGGTGATGTCCACCCCCAGATAGCGGATAGATTTCTCCGCCCACCTAAAGGGGAAGGATTTGCTCATGTTTACTGCTTCCTTAGCTGGTACTGTGATGTTTAACACCGCGGACTTGGCACAATTGACTTTGAAATTTGATATTTCCCCATACACCCTAAGAGCTGACAAGATGTTGGGAAGAGTGATACATGGGTTTGAGACAAAGAAGATCAGATCATCGGCGAAAGCCGCGATTTTGTGATGCCCCGAGGGCTTGACAATGCCCGTAACATTAGGGTTCCTACGGATGCTACACATGAACGGTTCGAGGGTGAGGATGAAAATCAGTGGGGACAGGGGGCATCCCTGTCTCGTCCCGTTTGTAATATCGAAGAATTCCGAACGCCACTCGTTGACCCGTACCGCCGCCGAGGGAGTCGAGTACAGAGACGACATCCAGCCTCTCATGTTTGGGCCCATACCAATATGTTCTAGGGTGGCCCGCATAAAATGCCAGGCCACCCGGTCGAAGGCCTTCTCTGCGTCCGTGGAAAGGAGCAGAAAAGGCTTCTGGGCTGATCTTGCTTCATGGATTAGATTGAGCACTCTGATGGTATTGTCTCTCGACTCCCTCAGCGGCACAAACCCCGCCTGGTCTAGGTGAACCAACTGAGGGATATGCGGTAAGATTCTATTGGCGAGGATTTTGGAAAATAATTTCAAATCTACGTTGAGCAACGCAATCGGGCGATAATTACTGCAATAATTAGGATCTTTCCCCTCTTTTGGGAATGTACCCTATTTTTTAGACGCTATAACTTTTGCGCAAACCAATAAATATACGCTTATTGACATTTTTTTTACCAAAGACATGTGGCCGAATACATTTTGGCCTAAATGTATGACTAAAATTGAGTTGATTGGATTTTTTTTATAACAAAAAGTAGAAAATATCATTTTTTTTCAAAATTTTCGGTCTTTTTCCGTTTATAGCACAAAAAATAAAAACTGCAGAGGTGATCAAATACCATCAAAAGAAAGCTCTATTTGTGGGAAGAAAAGGACGCAAATTTCGTTTGGGTACAGCATTGCATGACTGCGCAATTAAAAGTTAAAGAGACGCAGTGCCAAATTGGAAAAAGACCTCTGGTCCTTAGGCAGCATAATGGTCCGGGGCTCAAGTGGTTAACAACCAGCTATTCTTTACACAGAATTTAGACCGTTCTGAATTTGAATAGTTTCGAAAAATTTGGAATTTCTTAGAAAATTAATAAACGAAACAAGATTAAACAAAATTAAATGATAAAAAAAAATAAACTAAACGAATTCCAAAAGGAATCAACAAAACAAAATGAGTAAATTAACTATTCTCTCCGAAACTAAACAAATTTTCCCGTTCTGCAGTCCTGTCTAGTCCTATGGTCAGGCAACCTATTTTAGCAAATGAAAGATACTGTATGTACAATAAAAAAATATGTAATTTAAAAGGTGGTAAAAATGCCCTTTAGTTATGGTGATTGTAGGAAACGCATTGATGGTGTTTTAACCTGTTTTTATGATCAATAGATATCAACCTTTTTTAAGAATTCACTTGAAAGCACCTTTTTATTGAAAGGACGCCTCTGCATGGCACACTGGTTCAATTTGGGGCCTTATAATTTTTACTAATTACTAATAAATTACCAATTTTAAAAGAATTTTCTTATCCATGCACGAATTGAATGTGTATACTACATGAGGATTGGCCTAATACTAAAAGGAAATTCACTGCTTGTAAGCTTTTTGATGAAATGTACTGCACTGTGTTCCAGGTTTGAGCCAAGACTTCTAGTCTCGTACCTGGAACACAGTAGAGTCTATCTAATCGGTGCTGAGCCATTCAGAGAAAGCAATGTATTCTAGCAAAGAATACAAAGCTTCCTCTAATTGGCAGGGTCAGAGAGACATCAGAGGAAGCCTTGTATTCATTGCTAGAACCAGCACTTTCTTTGGTTGCAAGCCTTTGACACCTAAGTCCACCAAGCCTGCCAGAAAGCCCTCCTCATAATGAAGGCACCCCCCCCCCCCACTCCTTAGATTGAGAGGACATCTATTGGCATTTGCGCCAGTCATTTAAAAGGGAAACAAAATAGAGCTTGCAGCCATGATCCACTGATTGTGGGTGCAATGCTTTTCAGACTCCTGTAAAAAAAATAATGAATGCACATTTCTTTCCTGCAAAAATATGCAGTTGGTCATACAAATACTGGCTACTTGGATGTTGGCAGAGCTGTCAAGGTTTACCTGGTAGCCAAGACTTCTGTTCGCCTTACCTCTAAGCTCTTGTAGAGGACAACCTGCTTCCCTCTCTTGCCAGGTGGATTAGAAAACTTATTTCCAAAGCTTACACCCTCTGTGGCTGTGGTCACCTCTTATTAGTTGCATAAAAATTGGAGTGTCCCAGAGTGGGTGAAGTTATACGAGTATACATTAGGACCAGCCCTAGCAAGTTTTTTTGACAGTGTCTTATCACTTGAGGGTATCCTGCGCATAACCCATGGTCTATGAATACAAGCCATGTGTCCTGTATTGTACTCCAAGATAAGGAATTTACAGGTAAGTCAATATTTCTGTTTTTCACTATATATAAAACTCTTCCTAAGTCTTTGTGAATTTTTTTTATTTTACCCAAAACTAGACAAAACAATATTGGTAGAATTACACTTAAAAAACAAAACAAAGATGATTTTAATTTCCAACGTTTAGGCTTCGTGTACAGGGGACGTTTTAAAACCTCTCCTGAACGATGGAACTTGACAGCTAGTAACTGACATTTAAAAACGTGTGTTGTGCCACGTTTACATGCTGCGTTTACATTCCGCGTTTGCGCTTAGAAGCGTTTTTTTGCATTGCAAACGGTCAGAAATGTATGTCCATTAAAAACGCCTATAAACGAAATGCGGCTTAACGCAAGTTATTGCATTTAAATGAGTTTACAAGCTGTTACAGGCATTTGGCATTTCAAATGCCTCTGAACATCCGTCCTGAACGCATTTTTTTGCTTTCCAAAAAATGCTTCTAACCTCAACTGCCTGGAAACGACTATATACTACTCAGTGTACATGTACTGATAAGATAACATAGATGAGAGTTCAAGGGCAGCTGAAAAAAAGTCCAACAGCTCCTAAACGTCCGTTTACCAGCAGCAGTGTACATGAGGCCTAAGTTGAGTTAGTAAGTGAAAAAAACAGGAAATAAAGAAAGAGAGTTCGATAAAAGTATGGATTTATGAATCCTTTGCTCTCCTGCTCTGGTCTGAGGTGTGTACAGTTAGTGGAATAAGTAGCTATGCAATCCACATACTGTATATTTATTTTATTTTTTCTTTCTAATTTTTTTCCTTTGGTTGTTGCCAGAAGGATGCCAGCAGTTAACATCGATACTTTGTTGTGCTTCTCCAGCAGCCTGTAGGTTAATATGCATAAGCCACTTCTGCTGGCTCCAACAAGGAATCTAATCCTCACTGCCAAATATTTGTAGAAGAAATTGCTGTAAATCTCAGAAGAATAGAATGGGATAGTGTTTGTCTTGTTAACCCAGCAGGAGGCCAAAAAAATCAGGGCATTAATAAGAAAAAGCTGGTATCACAAGAAATTGATGGGACGAGGCCAGTAATTCCAGAAATGATATAAAAGGTGAGGGAATGTAGGGTGTGGACAACCAAGTATCTCGTTCCTAGCTAATATTAATCCAAGAGTCTGTATTTTTCAAAAGTGGAGATACCCCAAACAGAAGAACATTACATTTCTTAATTTACCAAATTATCTTTCATCAATATTGTACAGATATAACAAATCAAGCAGACTCAAAGTGACCCTTGATATATTGTTTTATTATTTGTATGTCAATATTCAAACTTCAAACTAGAGTCACCTAATGCATACATTGCACGTATTAGTACTTCTAGGATGCAGCTGCCAGAATGCATATACAGTATGTGCTACCTGGTGCACCATTAAAATTGTAATCCACTTTAAAGATGATGTCCCAAGCAAATTATTCAATACAAACAGGATCCCATATAATCAAACTGGTGCTGGTGTTAAATTTGTAGCTGCACAAGCATGTTCACAAACCATATTCAATGCGACCTGGGCCCCGTACAAACATAAATTTTTAGCATGTTGTTGCATGTTGCATCTCAAATGAAACAGCACCCTTGGCGCCTCAACTCATTTCTCAAGAGTGTAACATATTGGTAAAACATATTATGTCCTTCTCACTAGTCAACCACACCACAAGCATTCTTTTAATTGACAAACTTGTGTCCTCTAATTAGTGTACAGGACTTCTGAATGCATAATGGTCCCTTGCAACCATCTGGGTCACAATGCAGACCTTGTTCTTGTAATATCAAGGGTTGTGTGAAAAATAGGATAATTAGTGTGCTTGTGCATACTGAACTGAATGTCAGAACATTCAGCATAATTTATATTGATATAATATACAATGTTCTGGGTTACACTAGGCACTTAATACAGGTCACTTTCCTATACATGGAGTACCTTTGCTTATACGACTGACCTAAACTCTAGTTGGGTTCCTTAATCTTAATATATACCACCGTAGTCACTGATGCAATTAGGAGAGGCACGCTGAGTCAGTGCCCTCTCCACCTGTCCACTACCTCACTCCCAGTAATGGAATGGCTGATCCACGTGCACACTCACTTAACTCTTCTTCTGTACCTGTGTTGAGGACCTCTGCAGTGCTGATCTGCTCACAGTAATGCAGACCCACTGGTGTTGGAATGGCAGTCTCAGCCTGGGTTCCCACCAGACCATGCCCCCAACACATTACACCTCACTTCTCAGATCCCCATGATTAAGCGATGAGGGGTAGAGTGAAACACGTTGGGGGTGTGGCTTGGCGGGAGCCCAGGCTGAGACTGCCATGCATTCCAATACTACAAGTAAAACAGGCGCAGTGCAACAGTACCTCTATAGAGTATACCTTGATAGTCCTGGGGGGTCGGAAACTATATATGATGATTATATATATAGAGAGACTGGTCTGTCAGGGCTGCCACCGATGGGACCAGAAGCAAGGTCCAAACAGGCTGAGAAAAAACAAGGAAAATGGGGCGCCTCTGAGTATGTATCAATAAACATTTATTATAAAAAATAATATCCACTAACATGGAAGATAGCATATCTTAATTCAGGCATGTCTCTGGATGAGAGGAGAGGGACTGTAAGCTTCAGCATGTCCACAAATGGCTGGCGAATCCACATAGGATGATGTGGGGTGGTGGGGCACAGCGGTTCTTCTCCTTGGCACACAGAACTGAGATGTGATGGTATGTAGAAGCATCCAGGCATGTGTGGGTTCCAGTGGAGGGGGAAGGAGGACGCCGGGTCCTGTCACAAACAGTGCCATGATGTTGTCAGTCTCCTCTGGTAGCATGGCCCTGGAGAGGGAACCAGAGAGAGGCTTGGCACGCACAGCAAAGCGTGGCGTGGAGCCGTAACGTCACCAATGTGCAACGCATTTCCGAGTATACAGGCTCTGGATGGTCGGCATAGCAGCACTCCTTTGTCACTCTTTTGTCCGTTTGTGGACATGCTGAAGCTTGCAGTCCCTCTCCTCTCATCCAGAGACATGCCTGAATGCAGATATGCTATCTTCCATGTGAGTGGATATTATTTTATATAATAAATGTTTATTGATACATACTCAGAGGCGCCCCATTTCCTTGTTTATGCATTCCAATACCAGTGGGGCTTCATGGGATCCATCTTTTGGTCAACCGTTGTTTGGAGCCAATTAAAATAAAGTCAAAATTGATCTAGCCAGCTCGTTTTTAACTTTTTGTTTTCTCTGAGATACAGGATGTTCAGGGATTTCACTCTGTTGTAAGCATTACACAATGTTCTTTCCTTATTTCCTCAATGTACACAATGTTCTTTCCTTAAAGGTTAAGTTCACCTTTACAGAAAACTCTGTAAGGTGAACTTACACAGGTGCCCCTCCTTGCTCCCCCAGGTCCCGCTGATCTGTACCGCCGATATCTCCGGTTCTAACCCCCGGTATATCTGCACTAGGAGCACAGGGCTTAGAAACCATTTACCACTGACAGTGCTTACAATGAGCAGCTTTTATTTGCTCACATAAAACCTTTATCCCAAAAGTTTAACAAAAATGTTGATGTAACTGCTTGTATAATACAGTGTAAACTTGCTAGTGTATCTAAATCTGCTAGTACAACTAACACTAACCTCCCCTCAGTTTGACAATGCTGCTGTTTGAAGGTGCTCCTGTGCTTTTTCATCCAGAATAGGGAGCACTATGATAGAGGAGGTGAAGGAGGTTGTACAGATCACCAGGTGAAAACAGAGGGGAAAAAGCCAAAAAATAAATAAAACGAATGCACATCCAAGAATTGGTAAGCTGCAATATATTATATTTTTGTTTTTTAAATAAAAAATTTAATGTAAACATTATTAGTAGATTTTTTTAATTAATGATCTCAGATTTGTATTCCTGCTTCATGAATTATGCTTTCTGGCATTTTCCTTCTGTGTAACTTTGTGTACAGCTAACCTGGTATATCCTTACAGATCTTTACATCCAAAGAAAGACATTGTCTAGCTCTATGGTGAGCATGAGATTATATTCATTATTATTCTAGAGTGTTATTAATTCTTTAAGTTGTTCCGCAGCTCTGGCCCATAAGATGAAAATGTCTTTTATGTACCTGTGCCATGATAACACATGGCACAGGTACATAGAGAGGGCATACATTGGCCAGACATCATGTTTCCATCCCCCAGGTACATGTTTAAGTAAGATGGAGCACACATGGTACCCATTGTAGAACCCTGTACCTGGAGGTAGCGGGACTCATTAAAGAGGAAAATATTGTGCATATGCACAAAATCCAACAGCGCTAACAGAAATTTGTTGGGTATCTGTTCCGACATATCTAAGATGTCAAGGAATTTTCTCACCACCCCAGTCCTTTCTGGTGTGGTAGGGATAAATGTAAAGCTTACACATTAGATCCCACCATTGTAGTTCTGGTGGTACTTTCAGCCATGTAATCAAGGAAATCAGATCATGATTATCCATGACATATGAGGAAAGTGTTCCCAAATGAGGCTTGAGAAATGAATTTAAGACATTATTGGGAGGAGGCCATAAAGTAAAAACTTTGCCAGGAAGATGCCAATCATACAGGACATTGATAATTCCAGATATGTTAGGGAAGAGACCAATAACTCAGGACTTTAATTGGAAAAGGGTGATAATTCAGCATACTTATGGGAGGAGGCTGGTAATTCAAATCAGTGATGGGAATGAGTTAGGAATTTAGGACATTGACCAGATGAGGCTAATACATTCAGGGCAAGAGGCTGATAATTCAGGATATTGATGGGGGGATAGGCTGGTAATAAGGAAATTGATAGGAAGAGGAGAATTTCAGGACATTGATGGGAAGAAACCAGAAACTCCAAACATCAATGAAACTAGGCCAGTAACTCAGGACATTATTAGGAAAAGGACAGTAATTGTGGACATTGGAAAGAGGCCATTAATTTAGTACATTAATTGGAAGAGGCTAGGAAATCAGAACATTGATGGGAGAAGGCTGATAATTTTATCACATTGATGAGAAGAGGCCGGTAATATAGAACATTGAAAGGGAGAGGCTAAATTTTCAGGATATTCATTGGAAGAGGTTGGTGATTCAGAAAATTAATGTGAAGAGACTGGTAATTAAGGACATTGATGGGAAAAGCCTGATTCCGCACAATGATAGGAAAAGCCTGGTAAATCATGACATTGATATGAAGAGGCTGGTAATTCAGATTATTGATATGAAAAGGACAATATTACATGACATTGTAAGGTCTTGGAAAATCAGGACATTGATAGGTAGAAGCCAATAATTAAGAACATTAATAGGAAGAGGCTGGAAATTCAGGACATTTATGGGAAGAGCCCAGAAAATCAAGATAATGACGCAAAAAGACAGGAGGCTGGTATTCAGGACATTAATTGCAAAAGGCCAAAAATTCAGAACATTGATAGGAAGAGGCAGATAACCCAGGACAATAATGGGAAGTGGCTGATAATTCAAGACAATTAAGGGAGGAGACTGAAACATTCAGGACATTGATGAGAAAAGGCTTATACATTCATGGGAAGAGACTGATAATTCAGGACATGTTGGTAATGATGAGGACATTGATAGGAAGTGGCTTACAGTACAGGACATTGAGGGGGCTGGAAACTCAGGATATGGATGGGAAGAGCGTGGTAACTCAGGACATTGATGGGAAGATGTTTATAATTCAGTACATTTATAGGAAAAGGTTAGTAACTGAGGATTTCGATGGGAAGAGCAAAGTAATTCGGGCTATTGATGGCCAAAAAATCAGGACATTGATAGGAAGAAGCCAATAATACAAGGTATAATAATAGGAAGTGGTGGGTAAATCAGGTCATTGATGGGAAGATATTGGTATCATGAGACATTGATGGGAAGAGTACAGAATATTGGAACATTAATCACAAGAAGCTGGTGATTCAGGAAATTGATGGTAAGAGGCAGGTAACTGAAGTAGTTGATGGGAAGAGGATTGTATCACAGAACATTGGAAGATCCTGGAAAATTAGGACATTGATGGGAAAAGACAAGCAATTTAAACAACAAAAACAAAGGTATCGCACTTTGGGACTTTATATGAGGTGTGCACAATGGGCCGATGAAATTGACAAATATAAATACAGTAAAAACATTTATTGCAGAAATAATCACACATAAAAGAGTAGCATAAACAAAGGCAAAGCCAATACAATTTTACAGGGTTAAAGATCGCATTGCATTAGAAATACATGAGTATACATAACATCTATAACAACCGACGCGTTTCACGAGATGTGACTCGCTCTTCAGGGGTGGATAAATGTAGGATATATCTGGAAATGAATGACAAAAAAGGAAATGTAACACATGAATAAATGATTGACAAACAGTAAGAGGGGCCTTACAGAAAAAGGAAAGACCCCATACTCACCAATCGGCAAGGCCTGGGTGCCTGTGGCTGTGTTCACTGAGGATGGCAGCAATATATAATTGGGAAGGGAGCTGAGGGAGTGGAGGCAACCACAAATCCCGACCAAGGAACAACAGGAAGGCAGACATGGCATGGGTAGAAATGAGTGACCTTGGAGGTTAAATGTTCAGGTGTCAACTATAATATAGTATTATATAATATGTATATAATTAAACATTGCTACATTGGCAAAGTAATCATGAAGTATATAATGGATTGCATGAATGCATGTATAAATCAACCTGTTGCGATGGTAAGACAGATAAAGGCCAAGGAGCAATGTGTGCAAAACTGCAGATTTTGAAAAGGGATGTCAAATAAGGCAATCCCTGAAAGGAAAAGGGGAAATGTGAAAAAGTGTGCGTATAAAAAACATAACCAGTTATAAGAGAGGGCATGAGAAGGATGAAAGATGTATACCTGTGTAGAATCAGTAGCTTGCAGCAGTAGAGTGAACTGTCCTGTCCCATGTGAAGTGAGAATGAAATGAAACATTCCAGGCCATTTATAACCCCACAAGGGCTCCAACGGCCGCTGCCCCTGGATAATCAGTTCAGGTGTCAACTATAATATAGTATATGTATATAATCGACCATTGCTAAATTAGCAAAATGATCATGAAGTATATAATGGAATGCATGAATGTATATATAAACCAACCTATTACAATGGTAGGACGGATAATGGGGCCAGGGAGGAATGTGTACAAGGCTGCAGATGTGTGAAAAGGGATGTTATAAAGCAATCACCTAAAAGTAAAAGGGGGGATTGTGAAAAAATGTGAATGTGAAAAACATAGCCAGACACAATGAAGTGCTTGGTGTGAAGGATAAATGGTTTGCGTACCTGTGTGAGATCAGTGGCTTGCAGCAGCAGAAAGACCTGTCCCATGTAGAGTAAAATAGTGAAATAAAAATAAATATAAACATCAAAATATGAAATCCCAGCCATGTGTGCTCTCCCATTGAAATCCCTGCAAGGTCTCCAGCAGGCCCCGCCCCCAACGCCATGTATGGGGTGGCATGACAAGCAATTTAGGGCATTGATAGGAAGAGGCCACATTTTCTGGACATTGTTGGAAAGAGGCTGGTCATTCGGGAAATGAGTGGGAAGAAACTGGTAATTCAGGACATTAATGGGAAATGCTTAATAATGTGGTGCATTGATGGAAAGAGGATGGTAATTAGATCATTAATGGGAAGAGGCCAAATAATCAGAATCTTTATAGGAAAAAGCCATTGATAAGAAGAGGCCATTAGTTCATGACATTGATTGGAAGAGGCTTATAATTCAGGCCATTGATATGAAGAGGCTGATAATTAATGACATTGATGGAAAGAGGCTGATAATTCAGGACATTGATGGAAAGAGGCTGAAAAATTCAGGACATTGATGGAAAGAGGCTGAAAAATTCAGGACATTGATGGGAAGAAGCCAATACACTCATAGTAAGAAGCTGTTAATTCAGGACA
Source organism: Lithobates clamitans (assembly GCA_037952925.1). Taxonomy (NCBI): domain Eukaryota; kingdom Metazoa; phylum Chordata; class Amphibia; order Anura; family Ranidae; genus Lithobates; species Lithobates clamitans. The sequence continues at coordinate 2,312,640 of JBBGZY010000020.1, read as the reverse complement.
TTGATAGGAAGAAGTTCGAATTTCGGGACATTGATGGGAAGAAACCTGAAACTCTGGACATCGATGGAAAGAAGCCAATAATGTAGGCAGTTCATGGGAAGAGATTGGTAGATCCGGGCATTAACAGGAAAGGGACATAGACTGGAAGAGGCCAATAATTCAGGACATTGATGGGAAAAGGCCAGAAATTCAGGATATTAGTGGAAGGAGGGTAACTTTTTAGGGCATTAAAAACAAACCAGTAATTCAGAACATTGATAGGAAGAAGCTAGAATTTCAGAACATTAATTGGAAGAGGTTGATGATTCAGGAAATAAACTACTTGCCGACCAGCCGCCGTATAACGGTGACAGGTTGGCTCCCCTGCGCGAATTACTGTAGCTGTACGGCAGCTGATTTAACAGGTATAGGGGGCGCGTGCGCGCACCTGCAGCGACGTGGTCTGCCGCCCACCCGCGATTGCTCCTCAGAGAGCCAGAACGGGGATCCGTCTATGTAAACAGACAGATCCCCATTGACGGGGAAGGAGAGAGAGATCTGCTGTTCCAAGTGATCAGGAACAGCGATCTCTCTCTACTCCCTGTTATTACACTGCCCCCACAAATAGAAATATCTCCCTAGGGAACACTTAACCCCTTGATCGCCCCCTAGTGTTAACCCCTTCCCTGCCAGTGACATTTATACAGGAATCGGTGGCTATTTTTAGCTCTGATCGCTGTATAAATGTCAATGGTCCCAAAAAAGTGTCAAAAGTGTCCGATCTGTCTGCAATGTTGCAGTCCCACTAAAAATCTCTGATCACCGCCATTACTAGTAAAAAAATAAATTCATAATAAAAATGCCATAAATCCCCTATTTTGTAGATGCTATAACTTTTGCGCAAACCAATCAACATACGCTTATTGCGATTTGTTTACCAAAATATGTAGAAGACAACATATTCGCCTAAATTGATAAAGAAATTTGTTTTTTGTTTTTTTTTTGGGGATATTTATTATAGCAAAAAGTAAAAAATATTGTGCATACATACATATATTTTTTCAAAATTTTCTAAATTTTCACTCTTTTTTTGTTCATAGCGCAAAAAAATAAGAGGTGATCAAATACCACCAAAAGAAAGTTCTATTTGTGGGAAAAAAGCGTTGCACGGCCATGGATGTGAAGAGGATGATTATTCAGGATATTAATGGGAAGAAGCTGATAATTTGGGACATTGATGGAAATACATCAAAATTCAGCACAATGATGGGAAGAGACTGATAATTCTGAATATTGATGGGAGGAAGCCCATAATTCTGGACACTGATAGCAAGAGGCCAGAAATTCACGACATTGATACGAAGATTCAGATGGGAGGAGGATGTACAATCAGGATGGTGATGGGAAAAATCAGGTAGTTAGGAACATTGATGGGAAGAGGCAAGACACCAGTTATTTAGAATATTGATTGGAAAAAGCTGATATTTGAAGACATTAATGTAAAAAGGCTGGTAATTCAGCACATTGATGCAAAGAGGCTGGTAATTCATGACATTGATCGAGAGAGGCCAGAACTTTGATTTGAAGAGGCAGGTAATTCAGGACATTGATTGGAAATATGTTGGTAATTAAAGACGCTGGAAATTCAGGATATTGATAGAAAGAGGCTGGAGATTCACAATGATGGAAAGAGGCTAGTAATTTAGGACACTGATGAGAGGAGGCTGTAAAATCGGGATTGAGATGGGAATGGTCTGGTAATTCGGGACATTGCTGGGATAAGGCTAGGAGTTCTGGACATTGATAAAAAGAGGTTGGTAATTTGAGACATTGATGGGAAGCAGCCAAAAATTAAGGTTATTTATGGAGAGGGGCCAGCAATTTGGAACATGGTTGTTAAAATCCTGGAAATTCAGCACATTGATGGAAAGAGGATGACAATTCAGCACATTGATGGGAAGAGGATGATAATACAGGATACTGATAAGTAGAGACTGATAATTCCGGATTTTATTGGGAAGAGACTGGTAATACAGGTCATTATTGGAAAAAGCTGATAATTCAAACATTAATAGGAACAGGCCAACAATTCAGCATGTTAATAGAAAGATAACATTGATGGGAAGAGGCTGATAATTTAATACAAGAATGGGACGAGGCCGATAATTCAAAACACTGATAGAAAGAGACCATTAATTCAGGACAAAGGACTATAATTAAGGATATTGATGAAAACAGGCTGATATTTCAGGATCTTGAGGAATAGTGGCCAATAATTCTGGCTGTTGATGGGAAGAGGCTGACAATTTAGGACAGTTATTATTCAGGACAGATAAGTGTATAAGTGTATCATGTCCTCCATCTTGTACTTTGCGGAGTATCAGGTATATGAATTTGTGATTAAACAGTCATATGCTGTGGCATCTGAAGTGCTATAGTTTATATATTGTTATATTATAATTAATATTCCAAGGTCTTCTTTACAATCCAGTGTGATTTATTTTTGTCTTTTTTTCAGTGAGTAATATATATATATATATATATATATATTGCTTAGAAAAACTATCCAAACCTTTTAGAATTGGTGATTATGGAGTGTGTGTTGAGCATAGTCTGCCTCTAAGTGCAATACATTCCAATAATATAGATGGTCTTTTTAAACAATACAGTTTTAGAACAGCTTGTTTGTGAATATCCTATTCATCTAGCTTTTTTTAAGAGAATATACATGGTATACTATACATTATACAGGCACAGTAATACCCAACGAATGGGGAACATTCCACATGAAGGAATGTCTGTCAGTCAGGTCATTGCTGTACTGTATGTATGCTGGTTTATTCCTGAAGTCTTAGAAGTGGGAGGCTATTCTGACCTTTATATACTGAGATTTGTACAATCAATATGCAGATTACTTGGGTCGGGAACAAGACATCTTTGGGTCAAGATATTCGATGCCAAGCCTTCTTCACATAAGTTATTTGCAGGGACGTGTAAAGATTTTTTGTTAGAAATATATACACATCTGGTTAATTGGATAGGGCTGATCTGAGGCACACAGGTCAAGGGCTCTGGATATGGGATTAATTACACCAAACAAATAATTCAGCTGAAAGTTGGAAACCAGACTGGAGTTGTGAATCCTCTGATAACATTTACGTCATGTAGTTCATTGCCAGGTTCATCCATATAGTTACTGTGGCTTAAACATTTCAACTTCTCTTAAATAGCCATTACAATCTTCCCATCTTCCATCTAGCAGGTAACTATCAGTTTATAAATTTGGGACTTGAATAAACATATTTAATGTGCAGCAAATATTCCTGAAATACTCTGTACTCTGTGGTATTGTGCGTGTTCAGATGATTTGATTGGTTGTCCTGTCTAAGCATTTATTCATATTGGGAGTCAAGTGGAGCAAGAAATGAAGAGTGAATATATGACCCTTACCTATGAAGATACCAAGGAAAGCAGGTAGGTGAGTAACTTTCAGCAAGCATTCATTACAAGTTACACAGCAGGTCAGAAGCATTTGATTGCACAAGGTTAGTCATCATACACAGAAGAGAGGTCTGAAATCATACACTGGACGTTGGTCTGCAACACTTCTATGTATGATGGCATACAACCCCCCGCTGTCAAACATGGGGGGGGGGGTCTGTCATGTGAGGTTCTGTGTCATACAAGGGAGGGATGTCTGCCTTCATACACAGTAAAGAGGTCTCCCTCATACAGAGGAGATTGGTATACAAAGGGAGGGTGGTCTACCATCGTACAGGGAGGGTTGTCTGCCTTCATACACAGTAAGGAGGTCTCCCTCATACAAAGGAGATTGGATTACAAAGGGAGGGTGGTCTACCATCGTACAAGGGAGGGTGGTCTGCCTTCATACACAGTACAGTGGTCTGCTACAGAAAAAGGGAAACCAGTCGTACACAGGACACCGATTCACTGTGACCAAAACTAAACTAGGTAATGTTAAATGGCTTCAGCTTTGCTCTCCATCCGCAGAAGAGGTTCCTCAGATGCATTTTGTCACCTAGCTGTCTTAATCATTTAGGCCTCAGTGATTAAGCTGACTAAGGGGCGAAATGCATCTGAGGGACCTCCCCTATTGGTGGAGATCAGAGCTGAAGCCATCTTACATCACCTGGTTTTGTTGTGGTCACAGTGAGTCGGAGCTCTCAGTTGCTATTTTTCTGTAGCATATTGTAGCCTGACAAGCTGTTTTATACAATCTGCACCAGTTCATTACATGCCATGTTGGCTGATATCAGTGACAGGCAGGGCCGGATTTCCCACAAGGCCACCGAGGCCAGGCCTCGGGGCGGCAGTGGTACAGGGGCGGCCCGGCGCCGCTCCTGCAATGACTTCTCGGCCGCCCCCCACACTAACCTAGCAGCATGCAGCGCACCCGGGCACCAGAGAGGTGGGGGCGCTGAAGCGCTAGAGTGCTCCTCTCCCTCCTCCTACTCTCTGTGTCCAGACGCGGCTCCCTCCGCTCCCACCGCTGCTGTTTTTTTCAAGGCTTCAGCCTGTCCCCCCTCCCTCCTCCTGTCAGAGAAGGAGAGCAGCCGCCGGAGATCGGAGCGGCTGGTCTTTGTGCGGGGGGCGGGGGGGCGCGTGTTCTCTTGTGTCCCTCACTCCCGCCCAAGCCTGTCTCCATCTGTTCCATCTGTTCACTTATGGAGGGGGAGTTGTCCTGGGAGGGGGGGTTGTCCTGGGGCTCTGTACTAGTGAAGGGGGGGGTTGTCCTGGGAGGGGGGGTTGTCCTGGGCTCTGTACTAGTGAAGGGGGGGTTGTCCTGGGGCTCTGTACTAGTGAAGGGGGGGTTTGTCTGGGGGGGGTTGTACTAATGAAGGGGGGGTTGTCCTGGGGGTCTGTACTAATGGAGGGGGGGTTTGTCCTGGGGGGTCTGTACTAATGAAGGGAGGGGTGGTTTGTCCTGGGGGGTCTGTGCTAATGGAGGGGGTGGGGGTTGTCCTGAGGGGGGTTTGTACTAATGGAGGGGGGTTGACCTGGGGGGGGTTTGTACTAATGGAGGGGGGTTGTCCTGGGGGGTATGTACTAATGGAGGGGGGTTTGTACTAATGGAGGGGCGTTTGTCCTGGGGGGTCTGTACTAATGAAGGGAGGGGGGTTTGTCCTGGGGGGGTCTGTACTAATGAAGGGAGGGGGGTTTGTCCTGGGGGGGGTCTGTGCTAATGGAGGGGGTGGGGGTTGACCTGGGGGGGTTTGTACTAATGGAGAGGGGGTTGTCCTGGGGGGGTTTGTACTAATGGAGGGGGGGTTGACCTGAGGGGGGTTGTACTAATGGAGGGGGGTTGTCCTGGGGGGTTGTCCTGGGGGGTATGTACTAATGGAGGGGGGTTGTCCTGGGGGGTTTGTACTAATGGAGGGGCGTTTGTCCTGGGGGGTCTGTACTAATGAAGGGGGGGGTTTGTCCTGGGGGGGTCTGTACTAATGAAGGGAGGGGGGTTTGTCCTGGGGGTGGTCTGTACTAATGAAGGGAGGGGGGTTTGTCCTGGGGGGGTCTGTACTAATAAAGGGAGGGGGGTTTGTCCTGGGGGGGTCTGTACTAATGAAGGGAGGGGGGTTTGTCCTAGGGGGTCTGTACTAAGGGAGGGGGGTTTGTCCTGGGGGGGATCTGTACTAATGAAGGGAGGGGGGTTTGTCCTGGGGGGGTCTGTACTAATGAAGGGAGGGGGGTTTGTCCTAGGGGGGGTCTGTACTAAAGGAGGGGGGTTTGTCCTGGGGGGATCTGTACTAATGAAGGGAGGGGGGTTTGTCCTGGTGGGGGTCTGTACTAATGGATGGGGGTTTGTCCTGGGGGGGGTCTGTACTAATAGAGGCGGGTGGTTTGTCCTGGGGGGTCTACACCCAGGAAAGTACACCCAGGACTCCAGAGGGAGAGGGCAGTGCTGAGGGAACACCATCAGAGAGAGAACCCCGCTGCCCTGCGCCACCAGAGGGAAAGCCACACAGCCTGGCGCCATCCCTGGCGGAGAAAGGAATGGAGTCATTGCAGGAATACAGATCTGGGTGCTACCCAACAGACTCGCCACGGGCAATTCAGAGTGAGCTAACTCCTGATCAGAGGGAACCGTTGCTGTATCGCTGGGTCAGGTGAGAGGGCCTATCGGCCATTATCTACTAATGTCCATAGGAACTGCAGTCTCTGACCGTCTCCTGTATCATGTCTGCAATCTCTGACCATCTCCTGTACTATGATTGCAGTCTCTGACCATCTCCTGTACTATGATTGCAGTCTCTGACCATCTCCTGTACTATGATTGCAGTCTCTGACCATCTCCTGTACTATGATTGCAGTCTCTGACCATCTCTTGTATCATGTCTGCAGTCTTTGACCGTATCATGTCTGGGGGCTCTTTCTGGTGGTGTGTGTGTGTGTGTGTGCGGGGGGGGGGGGGGGGGGCGGCATTGAAGGGCCCGGCCTTGGGGCGGCAAAGGGAGTAAATCCGGGCCTGGTGACAGGAGCATTAGAGAGGTACTTATCTTTGTCTGCAAGGTGGGTGGACTACCATCATACACTGGGTTCTGTAGGTTTATTCCTAAACTTAGGGGATTGCCTGAGCTGTTTTCGCCTGTTACTGGCTCCAGTAATTTGTTTGGCAAGGTCAGCCAGGGTTACTATTGTTTATCTGACCCAGCCAATCCGTGAGCAGTTATAAACAGTTATAGCTTGGGATGATGATTAATGTTTAGGAGTATCTTTCCAGAACTCTCTTCCCTGGGGGTTCTCCCTGGGAGAAAGCCTGTGCGAATAATACAAAGATAGGATGATTCCCCCAAGAGTTTTTTTTAGCAGCAAATTAAGTTAACCAGTAGTGATGATTTTGATAAAAAGTCTTTTTTATTATACAAATTTTTTTTTTTTTTAAATATGAGCTCTGGTTGCACATTTAAAGGACATATTCCATCATACATGACAGTATTGATACAGTGGAGCAAGATATTACAAAATGCCAACAACAATATAATACCCCAACGTGTTTCAACCCTTGTAGTCATGGTCTTCCTCAGGAGGATTTTGTCTAGTAGCAATGAGTGAGTAATAAATAGAAGTACTTTAGTAGTTATGACAGAGTGAAAAAAGGTGCAAAACTGGGGAGAGAAAATATATATATTTCTCATTGTTTGTCTTTTATGTATATCCTATTTTGTGTTTCCATAAAGAATGAAATCATAATAGATGAATGATTCTTTTGTTTAAAGAGTGTATTGTTTAGTGTGTATATCTTGTGTGTTCCAATAGAAGAAAAAAGTTGTGATGAATAAATGTGTGTTCGATTTAAACAGTGCTAAAAAATGTGATGTCAGTGTCTAAGAAGATACATGAATAAAATGACAGAATAATGTCAACAAGTGACTAAGGTAACAGGCAAAGTGAGCCAAAAGAAAAAATTGTAAAAAATAATGAAAAAATAAGGTGCTCAAACAAAAATATGCAAAATTACTTTGTCAAGTGAAGTGACTTGGTGTGACTTGGTGTGACCAACAAGTAGATGTATGATATTATCAAATTGAAGTAAAAACATGAGTAAAGGTGCTCTGAAGTTATGGTGAAATCATAACATTGCTAAATGTGAAAAAAAAGGGGAAGAAAAAGGAAAGAACATCAAAAGGTCCTATGCAATACTCAAATGATTCAATATGTTATAGTAGTTGAAGCATTGCCTAGCCATTAAATGGCAGAGAAACAGGCTAGCATTGTATTTGTGAAATCAATACTTACAATAAACCACCAGTGCACCTCACACATCCCTGTCAACAACACCCATGGGATTGTCTCAGAATTCAAGAAAAAGTAGGGATTAAATAGATCCTCCTATACTCTAGGAGAGCTGGGAACTGTTTAATTGACCACAGGTGCCGTCAGCTCTCCCCATCCGGGTCCCCAGGGTGTCTGGTGCAGCCACCGCCTGGCTTCCTCGGTGTCCCGGAAGGCCTTGGCCCCAGCCTCTGCCGTCACCTCTGTCGCAAGTGCATGACATCATGACGTCGCGCATTTGTGCTCCATTGCTGAAACATCCAGAGGGGATCAAGGGACACCGCCCGCACGGGAGTGCTCCCCCAGAGACCAAGGAGTGAACCGCGGCATGGATGGAGCATAATAAAAGGGAGATGTGGGGAAGGAATATCCCCACATCTCCCCACCATGCTGGGAAGCCGAATCCTCAAACACTAAAAAACACACATATCAAAACATTAATATATACAATACATAATTTGATAAATATATACAATCTTAAATATCAGTTATATTACCCAAAAAACATTTGGGATTTTTCCTATGAAAGCTGTGTGAATATTCAATTTTTTAACTCTTTATGTCAATTCAAAATCTATTTTTCAATGTTGTTATGTTCTCGAACACAATGGGCTAATGGGTCTTTCCTGATGTAAACCCTTTTAAAAAAGGAGCATATGATATGGACTCATTTAGGCCTGGAAAAGTAGTGGCCTGTAATCTAAAAATCCGTCTCTGCTCATGTTGGAGCAAGATTTTATTCCAGCCACATCCAGAAAATGTATCCGATTGAGGGCGGTGAAGGTGACTTTAGGCACTCTATAGTCATGTTTGAGCACTTCATGTCTGCCAATTGGGAGGTAGCGGTTCCCAATTTTCATGTTATACATGTGCTTGGAAATGCAGCGCCAAAATTCCTGTTTGGTTTTGCCTATATAAAAGGCGCCACACTCACATACCATTAGGTACACTACACCTCGTGTTTGCCAATTGACGAAATATGTTGGCCTGAAAATCTCAGCATTTGGGAGAGAGAAAGATTTCTCCTTTCTATCAAGGGGACAGTAGGAAGTGCCCACAAGGAAAGGAACCAAAAAGTGGGCAATGTTGTCTACTAGTTTGCCTTTTGTATTCGCTCTGAACTAATCTATATTTCGTAGAGGTAGTTAGTTTGTAAGTAATTAACGGAGTTGCAGACACAACCACATGGTTCTGATACATCGACGACGTGTGCGTCATTTGGGAGGGGCCAGAGGCTACACTTCAGAAATTTTCCAAAAGATGAATACGAACAATCACAATTTAAAATTTACAATGTACTATGATAAAAACACTATTACATTTTTGGACATTCAGGTAAATAGTAATTTGGAAGGACAGCTGTGCAGCACTCTGTTCCGCAAGAGCACTGCTGGTAACACAGTGCTGCATGTTGAGAGTTTTCATCCAACCCCTTTAAAAAATTCCATACCATATGGTCAATATCTTCGCCTACGCAGAAATTGTTCCAATGATGTTCTGTTTAACCACTTATTTTGTTATATTTTACTTTTGCTATATGGCACTGCGTAGCTTTAACTGACAATTGCGCGGTCGTGCGATGCTGTACCCAAACAAAATTGACGTCCTTTTTTCCCCACAAATAGAGCTTTCTTTTGGTGGTATTTGATCTGCATTTTTTATTGTTTGCACTATAAACAAGAGGGACAATTTTGAAAAAAAAAAAAAAATTTTGTACTTATTGCTATAATACATATCCAAAAAAATATATAAAAAAAACAAATTTATTCATCAGTTTAGGCCGATATATATTCTTCTACATATTTTTGGTAAATAGGCGTATATTGATTGGTTTGCACAAAAGTTATCACGTCTACAAATTATGGGATAGATTTAGGGACTTTTATTTTTTTTTATTGTTTTTACTGATAATGGTGGTGATCTGCAATTTTTAGTGGGACTGTGACAAATCTGACCCCAAATTACACTTTTTGGGGACCAGTGACATTATTACATTGATCAGTGCTATAAAAATACACTAATCAATGTAAAAATGACACTGGCAGGGAAGGGGTTAACACTAGGGAGCGATCAAGGGGTTAACTGTGTTCCCTGGGTGTGTTCTAAATATCACGGGGATGGACTGCCTGGGACATGACAGAGATCACTGTTCCCGATCACTGGGAACAGTAGATCTCTGTCATGTCATCTGTCAGAATGGAGATCCGCCTTGTTTACAAAGGCAGATCCCCATTCTGCCTCTGTACTAGGCGATCGCGGGTCCCCAGCAGACATCGAGCCCGCCCGACCAGCGGCATAGTCTACCTAATGGTATGTGAGTGCGGCGCCTTTTATATAGGCAAAACCAAACAGGAATTTTGGCGCTGCATTTCCAAGCACATGTATAGCATGCAAATTGGGAACCGCTACCTCCCAGCTGGCAGACATGTAGTGCTCAAACCTGACTATATTGTGCCTAAAGTCACCTTCACCGCCCTCGATCAGCTACATATTCCGGATTGAGGCAGTGACTGAAATAAAATCCTACTCCAACATGAGCAGAGATGGATTTTTAGATTACAGGCCACTACTTTTCCAGGCCTGAATGAGTCAATTTTGCTCCCTTTTTAAAAGGGTTTACGTCAGGAAAGACCCATTAGCCCATTATTGTGTTTGAGAACACAACATTGAAAAATTGATTTTGAATTGACATAAAGAGTTAAAAAAAATGAATAAGCACACAGCTTTCATAAGAAAAATCCCAAAGGTGCTTTGGGAAATATAACTGATATTTAAGATTGTATATATTTATCAAATGATGTATTGTATATATTAATGTTTTGATATGTATGTTTTTTTTAGTGTTTGAGTGGATCCGCGGTTCCTCCTGCAACTTCTCTGGTGGATTCTGGCTTTTCCATCGGCTTCCTGGCACGGAGGTGAGATGCGGGGATAATCCTTTCCTCACTTCCTCCTTTCGTTGTGCTCCAACCATGCCACGGTTCACTCCTTGGCCTCTGGGGGAGCACTCCCGTGCCGGTGGCGTCCCTTGATCCCCTCTGGATGTCTCAGTGATGTGTGTCTTTCCATAAAAAAAGCCTGTATGAAACATTTCTGTCAGGATCTGGCCTCAGTATGAGCCCTGAATGAAGGGAAACAGCTGAACTGAGATATGCTTGTCTGAAGATTCTCACAGTGGTTGAGAAGCTGGCGTCTGGACCTAGAAAATGGGATCTTTGCCCTTGGGCTCAGGTATTTTATCTCCTCACAGAAGGACAGATATCAGATTCAGGAGCAAGGAAACACTATGACTGCTCTCACAGATTTACCTGGTTATCCTCTGTCCATCAGAAACTAGTAATGGTCCTTCTCATAGAAACTACTGCTGATTCAGTATACCTGTCTTCCTATTTTGTGTTTTTTTTTGGGTATCCTGCACCCCTAAACTCTCTCTCCAGTTTGAGAACTGGAATAAATAGTATAAAACCCTAGAGACTGAAGCATATTTTATTGTCAGAGTTTTTCTGTGAGTTATTGGATCCGGATACAGGGCAGATAGCCATGGCATGGGTAGGTGAACCCAAATTATTCAAGTGGCTCCTTAAGGCATCAAAGGAGGATGGTCTTCTTTCATTAATAGGGGGGGTGGTCTGCAGTGAGAGGGTGGTCTGCTGTCATAGACGGGGGGTTGTTGTGCCATCCAATACGAAAAAAGTGCCCTGTTATGCCATTAACACAGTTCATCTGGACATTTGTTTTTTTCTAAATGGAGAGAGACAGGACAGGCTCTGTTTGGAGGGACAGAGCAGAACAGAGTTTCTTTCCTGTTTGATTGCCAATATCACTGAAATCAATCACCTAGCTTGGGCCTGGCTTGGCCCTACAGCCATGAGATTGTAGTCTAATGCCCTGTACACACGGTCGGATTTTCCGACGGAAAATGTGTGATAGGACTTTGTTGTCGGGAATTCCAACCGTGTGTGGGCTCCATCACACATTTTCCATCGGAATTTCCGACACACAAAGTTTGAGAGCTTGCTATAAAATTTTCCGACAACAAAATCCGTTGTTGGAAATTCCGATCGTGTGTACACAAATCTGGCGCACAAAGTGCCACGCATGCTCAGAATAAATTAAGAGATGAAAGTTATTGGCCACTGCCCCATTTATAGTCCCAACGTACGTGTTTTACATCACTGTGTTCAGAATGATAGGATTTTCCGTCAACTTTGCGTGACCGTGTGTATGCAAGACAAGTTTGAGCCAACATCTGTCGGAAGAAATACATGGATTTTGTTGTCGGAATGTCCGATCAATGTCCGACCGTGTGTACAGGGCATTATAGTCTGTTATCTCACATTTGTGTGCACTTTTAAAGCATAGCAAGATGTTGAACTTTCTTTTGTGCAATGGCTGCATGTTGTCTGCAGTGTACATGAGTTTACAGGAGAACACATTCCTTTCAAACGTTTCCGGTTGTTATGGAAAATTATCTTTACTTCCCAGCATTCCAGCCATTAGCAGAACATTTATACAGGTTTAAAGTTCTACAAGTTTATGGTGAAATACTATGTAGCCAGGTAATGGGCTGCAACAGTATGGAGAGGCAGACATTGATCTTATTTACTTTCCTTTTTCCCTTTGTGATTGGTAATGTTGTATTGCACAACCCTCCTCCAGTCAGCAGGGGAAGATCTGAGTCCAGTAAACGCACAGACCTCAATGCAGAGTGCCTAGAATCCTGGAAGGTATAGTCCGAGGCCATGCATTGGTAAGATTGACTCTCTGATCTACAGGTTCCATTAGACTCTGTGTGAGTAGGAGGAGCTAGAGAGAGCTTTTATTGATATGCCCTGGAAAAGGCCTGCTCTCTTGGCCCCAATGGGAGTCAATGCATCCAAACCTGTCTGTGTGAGCTGGAGACAGAGCCAGTCCTAGAGAGCCTAATTTAGAGGATGTGATCGCCGGGAAATCGGCAGCACCTTCAGCCTTATCGACTTTGCAGAATGGGAGACAAGAGTATTCATCAGTTTTACCGCTTTGAGAGTTTGAGTTGCAGTTGCACCAGCGTTATTGTTCCTTCTGTTGTATTATCCATAACATTAATAAGTTTGAAGATCCAGCAGCCAAATAGGAAGCCCCTTTTATTTGTGGCAACCAGTGCGCAGATCTAAAAACGCATCACAGAAATTCAACTACAGAAATCACTTAAAAATAGAAGAAACCCTTTGTTTGTTCTACCCGCCATCATCCACTAAATGTTATATTATTAGTAAGAAGTGGAATAACCCTTTAAATTTCTGCCAATGTCTCTAAACCACCTTTGAATCAATTTCCATCCTGCTGCTTATTTCTTTGTCTCCACTTACAAAGTGTAGAAAGTGGCGGTAAATCTCAGCAGAAGAAGGACTTCCCTGAGGATGGAGATTCATGGCTGTAAATTGTCCAGCACGCTGACTATTACAGGAATCTGAAAAAGCAGCTTGAGATTTCCCTATCAGTATTCTGCACACAGAATAATTGACTTGACCAGCAGTGGATAGTAGCTTGTTTTACACATCCATAATCAAGTTAGAGCAAAGAATAATCACCAGCTAATTCCTCTATACTGCTTTTATTTGCTGCGGTTGCAGAATGTTGGAGGGAGCTGCAGATAATATATCTTCACATCATCGTTTAATGCATCACAGCATGCTCTTCTTCAAGGCTGGCGGGCCTTGTTGCGGCGGCATCTTCCTGCATCTAATACATGAAAACGTAAACAAAGCTAAATGCTTTCTGGCTGCTAAAAGGTTAAAATGAACAGGTCAGGGCACATCCATCTACCTGGGTGTCCATAAGCATCCCTGCCTACCACCATTCATCCCCTGTACTCGCTACAATCCATCCATCCCTCACGCTATGCTACTATCCATTCTTTGCACTCTGTCGCCACCCATTCGCATGAAAAGAGCTTTTGTTGGCACTGTAACAGCAATTCTTTAACGATCAATTACCCATCTCAAATGGATTGCTTTTCACAGCTGACCAGCCGCCACTCAGCCTTTCATTATAATCAATAAAACAGGCAAAGCGCTGCACAAGTTTACTCTGCTTCATTGTCATTAATTGAATAAAGGCGGACTCTTCATGTTTGTCATTTCTAACTCTGGAGGGAAAAGCGTGACGGATCCCCAATACTATGGGAGATTAAAGAGGCAAATATACAGAGCCTCAGCCTCACCGGCCCAGTGCACCTGCTTTGAAGTAACAGGATTTATTAGGGTCTATCTGGAGTAATAGGATTTTTTAGGGGTCCCTCTGGAGTAATAGGAGACATTTGGGGTCTCTCTGGAGTAATAGGATTTTTTTGGGAGGCTATCTGGTGCAATAGGATATTTCAGGGGTTTCTGAAATAGTAGGATATATAGTGTGTGTGTGTGTGTGTGTGGGGGGGGGGTTACTTTTCTGGAATAATAAAATATATTGGGGGGCCCTCTGGAGCAAAAGAATTGGGGGGGAGGGGTCTTTCCAGAATATCAGGATATACTGGGGTCTATAAGGAATAATAGAATGTACCGGACCTCTCTGAAATAATAGTATAGATTGTGGGTATCTCTCTTGAATCATTGTGTATACTGGGATTTATTTGGAATAATAGGCTATATATATTGGGAGTATTTCTGAAATATTAGGATATATTGGGGGTCTCTTTGAAGTAATAGGGTTTTTGGGGGGCTTTTTGGAAATCCAGGATATATTGAGAGTCTCCAAGGAGTAATAGGATGTATGGGGGGTCTGACTTAAGTAATAGGATTGATTGGGGGTTCACTTTTGAAAGGAAGTGCAGTGCTATAACTACATATAATTATCAGAAATAAACTGGTTAAACACACACAATGATCAATTGTGCAAAATGTAAACTGCACTAATAGATCCAGTGCTAGTATGAGGTACCATAAGGTCAATACCTTTATGGATCAAGTGAATAAGTACCAACCAAGTTTAAAAAAAAATGAAAACATATATAAACAATATATCAGTGAATAATAAAATGCCACCTAAATGCACATTATCACAATACAAAGTCCATCAAATGATGAATGTCATAGTATACTCTTCCACATGATAAATCCCAAAGGCATGGAAGGTGATGTTCCCGTCCTTTAAAACACCCAGGACTGTGCTTACACCACCGGGGGAGAGGGGTAGGTACTCTTACCATAGGGCGTGGACACACACGCCAGCGACGGTGAGTCAAACAAGCATGTATGGACACCCAAGTCCAAGGTCACGATCTCAGCAGTGGGATAGGCAAAACGAACCAAAGGCCGGAAGGCAACCACAATCTCCTGATCTTACCCAGCAGTGGGTAAAGGATGATCATAAAAAACAAACAGGAAGGCTTCCACATGGCATAGATCAAAACAACATACAGATTTATTAATAAAAGGTACAATGATCATTTAAGATGTGTGCTGTAAAAATGTGATCACAAAGAAATTCATAAAATTTGGTGCAATGTGCATAGCTCAGCAGACAGAGATCCGGCGCGTTTCGTCCTATGGGACTTCTACCCCATGTGCATTTAGGTGGCATTTTATTATTCACAAATAATTCACTGATATATTGTTTATATATATATATATATATATATATATATATATATATATTCCTTGTTTTATTTTTTTAACTTGGTTGGTACTTGATCCACTTTATGGTACCTCATATGAGCACTGAATCTATTGATTAGTGCAGTTTACATTTTGCGCAATTCAATTGATCGTTGTGTGTGTTCACTTATGTGCACTTCCTTTCACATTTTCTGGAAATACAGAATATCTTGAGAGTCTACCTGGATTAATAGAGTTTATGGGGGAGTCTACTTGGAATAATACATGGAATAATAAGATTATATTGGGGCCTCTTTGGAATAATATGATGTAGTGTGTGTGAGGTGTAATGTGACATAATTAATAGGAAATGTTGGTTGGAGGGGGTCTAGCTATCTAGAACAATATGATATATTGGGAGTGTCCCTCCAGAATAACATGATATATTGCAGAGTCTCTCTGGAATAATAGTATACAGTATATTGGGAGTCTCTTTACAATTATTGGATTTTTTTTTGGGGGGGGGTCTATGAAAAAACAGGCTATATAAGGGGCAATAGGATATACTGCAGCATCTGTATCTATCTGGAGAAGTAGAATATATTGAGGGGGGCTTTCACATCAACAAGACACATTGGTACCTCTCAGAATATATTAGGGGTATCTCTTCAGAATAATAGGATATACTGGGGGTAGGTCTCCTCAGGAATAATGAAATATTGGGGCATATCTCTTTGGAGTAATAGGATATACAGGGGGTCCCCGGGTTACAAACAAGTTAGGGACTGTAGGTTTGTTCTTAAAGCGGAGTTCCACCCTAAAGTGGAACTTCCGCTCATCGGATTCCTCCCCCCCTCCGGTGTCACAATTGGCACCTTTCAGGGGGGAGGGGGGTGCAGATACCTGTCTAATACAGGTATCTACACCCACTTCCGGGTACAGCTAGCCGCAGCTAGCCGCAGACTCCCCGCCCACCCCCGTTGTGTTGTGGGAAATACACAGTTCCCACAACACAACGGGGACCAGTGAAGACGCGCAGCGC
Source organism: Lithobates clamitans (assembly GCA_037952925.1). Classification (NCBI taxonomy): domain Eukaryota; kingdom Metazoa; phylum Chordata; class Amphibia; order Anura; family Ranidae; genus Lithobates; species Lithobates clamitans. The sequence goes on along the minus strand of JBBGZY010000020.1, from coordinate 2,296,257 downwards.
GACTCGCGCATGCGCAGTAGGGAACCGGGCAGTGAAGCGGCAACGCTTCGCTTCCTGATTCCCTCAGTGTGAATGGCGGCGGCAGCACCCGAGGATCGAGGGACAGCTCGGTCTCGGGTGCCGACATCGCTGGACCCCGGGACAGGTAAGTGTCCTTATTTTAAAAGTCAGCAGCTGCAGTATTTGCAGCTGCTGACATCTAATTTTTTTTTTTTTGGTGAAACACCACTTTAAGTTGAATCTGTTTGTAAGTCGGAACAGGTACATTTTTTTAAGTGTAGCTCCAGCCAAAAAACTATTTTTAAGCTTTTTGGATAGCATAGGGAAGGGTTAACACCCCTGTAACATTTGTTTTGCTGTCTGTGCCCCTGTTCGGAAGATTTCACCTCACTTTCTGTCCCAATGACAATTGGATTTTGAACATTTTGGGTTGTTGTGGAAACAAGGATTGGTGATAAAGCAGTGGAGACACCTTTTTCCCATATTAACTCTTACAGGAGAGAATTTCCCTTCCTAGGGGTAGATTTCCTCTCACTTCCTGTTGTCTCCCTCCGTTTGTAAGTAGGATTAGTTTGTAAGTCGGATGTTTGTAACTAGGGGACCCCCTGTACTAGGGGGTTTCTCTTGAATGACTGAATAATTACTTGGGGTCTGTTGAAAACTGGGATATATTGGCGGCGGATTTCTTTTTATGGCCTCGACTTGCTGAAATAAGAAAGGGTCGCTGAGCCACATGGAGGATAGCCGCTCTTAGCAATCTATGGAAGAGTGCAGATTTCCTAAATGTAGATTTCAAAACTGTCCTCGTTATTTCCTCTTAGTTGACCAGGGAGAATTGAAACTGACTGACCTCTATCTCAACTAAGCACAGCAATTTGCGCACATCTTCATTCCTGAGCTCCTGTCTGTCCGCACAACCAACATTTACTAATCCCAGTAGCATCCAGAAATGACCTGCAGAACCTTTTCCCAGACTCATGGGTGTTCTGCAGCCGTGCTTAAAGGGGAGTTCACAAATGAATGCAGATGATTGAATCCGAAATGTCTAGTGGTAATTTAAAAATGTGAAAAACCATGATAATTTCGGTAGCAGCCAATCAGATTGCAGCTGCCATCAGCCAGAAACATTTGATTGGTCAATCCTGAATAAACCGCTTGAGACTTGAAAGCTTATTTGCTATTATAAATATGGTAATTGATTGTGATATAATTAAATGATTCTTCAGTCTATGAGAACAGATCTGCTGGAGGATGTGGGTGAGATTGCTTATTGTGGGCAGTGTCTAATCAGCTAAAAATTTCTACCTTAGTTCCTGCATTTTAGTCATAGGGTATGTATGTAGCACACCCCCTTAAGGGATGCAGATGAAATGGTATCCACCACCCTACACAGCCAGCCACACAGAATTTTCACAGTCATTTCAAGTCAGAGAACAGTGCTTTGTTTTTGTAATTTTATTGGGGCATCAGAACTTGGATAGAGATTGGGAGTTATGGGTTGCCCACTTGACTTCAATCAACTTCAGGGACAACTTCTGCTATTTACAGTACTAATTACACCCCTCACTTTCTCCAGCACACTTGCTTGCAGAACTCATGCTAGCACACTGTTTGTGGATCTGACAAAAAGTACTCAGTCAGATTTAAAGCAACAGCCTGGTATAGGCAGGAACCCAAGGCCCCTTTGAGTGTGTGGCAAAAACGTCAGTGTCCAGCATACATCCCTGTGGCTACTGATCCCAGCACCACCTCTTCATGCACTGCCAACCCACCTGGCTGCAGCTGCCCCTTTTACTAGCCCTCATGGCTAACTTCTCCACAGTCCTCCTAGACGGACACTCTCTCCTCAGTCCTCCTAGACTGATCACTCATCAGCCCACCTGGCTGACTTCTCAGGAGATCTCCCAGAGGTGGTGACCTGCTCCTGTCCTCTCACTTGCTCCTGCGCTTCCAGGAAAGGATTCCTCTGTGTGTTGTAGAGGGCCCCTCCAGCACCCGAGCCCCAGGCACGAGGTCACCCCCCACCCCAGACTAGGGGGCACCCTCAAGGGCCACCAACAGCCTCTTTAGATCTCCATCTTCCGCCCGACTGCCCTGCTAGCATGAATTATGAGTATTTATGAGGTGGCCTGCCCCCTGCCAGCTCAATTTGCTGGGGATTGGCTGGGTCTCTCATCAATACTCCAAGCAGCTCCTTCTAGACTCCCCCTGCTACTTCTGAAAGCTTCTCCAAGGTTCCAGAAAGCAGGGGGAGTCACCAGAGCTGCTGCTTGCTGAGTTATCTAGCCTCACTGATGCCGCGTACGCATGAGCGGACTTTGACTGGACTGGTCCGTCGGTCTATCCGACGGACTTTCGGTGGACTTCCGACGGACTTTCCTAACGAACGGACTTGCCTACACACGATCACACCAAAGTCCGACGGATTCGTACGTGATGACGTACACCTGACTAAAATAAGGAAGTTGGTAGCCAATAGCTGCCCTAGCGTCGGTTTTAGTCCGTCGGACTAGCATACAGACGTGCGGATTTTTTGACCAGACTCGAGTCTGTCGGAAACATTTGAAACATGTTTTATTTCTAGGTCCGTCGGACTTTTGGGGAAAGCCCACACATGATCGAATTGTCCGATGGAGTCCGGTCCGTCAGATTAAGTCTGCCGGAAAGTCCGCTCGTGTGTACGTGGCATAAGTCACTCAGCCCTGACCCAGATTCAACCCAGGCCTGGCTCTCAGCCAAGCCACATTTTCCTACACTAACAACAACTATGATGATCTCAGACAAGAGACTGTACAGATGTCTACTGAAGCAATCAGAGGAGGCCATATTGAAGATCAGATGAGAACTTGGGCCTGCTATTACACTCAGTAAAGGGTGTACAAAGGGCGATTATCAATAACAACGAATCAGAAATCGTAAACGAACTGACATTGCTCTGAGTGGTCATGATGAGTTATCCCTTGCACATTCTTGATGTTCTTAGAACCGATGGATCAGAGATTCCCAGTGTGCATCCTTTATAGACATGAGATGTCCTCTTTCCCCATCAGAAGGAAACATTTCCCAGCAAAAAAAATGAAACTCTGGGAGATGAAGAGTGTATTCCACAGTACACAGCCGGCAGACCAGGCAGTGTGGCTTCACATTTCCAATCAGTGATATCCCAATCAGATGGATCCACCAACTGGGACAACTACTAAAACACAGGCAGTGTTGCCAACCTACCAGATTGAAATTTACTGAAACAACACCCAAAATTTCCTGGCACAGCCAAGTTTTTACTGGCATTTCCAAAAATTTAAAAATTACAGTTTTATGTGCAAATTTTAGAATTTAGGCTACAAACAAGTACAATATGCAATTAGCAATGTGATTTAAGGTAGATATTAGGGCAAAAAACATATTTCTTATTTTATTTTTGATATAGTAAGTAAGTAGCTCAGGGACAGGAGGGCAAGAAATTAGAATAGGAAGGCACACACACACACGAAGTTGACTCTTACAGTGACAATGACAGAAGTGTGTAGCAGCACAGATGATGCTGACTTCTCCCTGGCACGACATGTCCTCTCCTGAGTCATAGTGACAGTCTCTCTCCAAGCCAGGTGGTCCCTTCAGTCCACTCCAGTCTAAACAGCACTGACAGTCCCACAGCACTCCTGACCTGCCCTGCTCCTTTCCTGCAGAGCCAAACATGAGGCTCTGCCCGCTCTGCTTGGCTCCCTTGCACCATGACATCACACAACACGCTCGGGCACCGCCTCCACCAGAGCTGCCCAAACACACTGTAGCAGGCACTTGGATGGTCTCGGCCAGCTCTGGACCGGGCCGAACATCACAGCCATATTTTTTACTGGCAACTTTTTCCTTTTACTGACAGGAGAAAATTGCCTGTTTTTACTGGCTGCCAGTAAAATTACTGACGGTTGGCAACACTGAACACAGCTCACACAGTGCTATACCATCACCCCTGCACAACATACCTCAGCATGCTCTGCTCTCCTTGCACTACATGCTCTCCCTTGCCTGCACTATATATTCCAAGCATGCGGTGCTCGTGCTTAACTACATATCCCAACATGCTGGAAAAGTGATGTACAATCTAATACATTTATTGGACAGTTTTGCTGCCTCTCCCCCCTTAAGAACATTTCTCCCATCTGTGCACAGACATTGAACAGGATCTCTGAAGAACATTCCTCCAATCCTGGCACAGACATCAAATGGCATCACCAAACTACACATCTGCAGAACATTTTTCCTATCCTGGCGTAGACACTGAATGGGAACTCTGCAGACGCTTACTCCCATTTGGGCACAGACAGGGGCGTTGCTAGGTCTACAAAAGATCTGGGGCTAGAGCCCAAAGCAGCGTAGTAAAGAAAGTCGTACGCTTGAGCGGGCATACACATGTATATACAGTAATATACGCGTGTGTGTATATATATCCCCACAGAGCCCCCCACTTACATCAGGGTCCCCAGAGAGCCCCCTTACATCAGGGTCCCCAGAGAGCTCCCCTTACACCAGGGTCCCCAGAGAGCCTCCTCCTTATATCAGAGTCCTCAGAGAGCCTCCCCCTTTCATCAGGGTACCCAGAGGGCCCCCCCATTTACATCAGGGTTCCCAGAGAGCCCCCCTTACATTAGGGTCCCCAGAGAGCCTCCCCCTTAAATCAGGGTCCCAGAGAGCCTCTCCCTTGCATCAGGGTCCCCAGAGAGCCCCCCACTTACATAAGGGTCCCCAGAGAGCCTCCCCTCCCCTTTGGGGACCCCTGCAGAGACTCGGGGCTATAGCCCCAAAGCCACCCCCTAGACAATGTACAGGACTTCTGCAGAACGTTACTCCAAACCTGGCACAGACACGAAATGGCACCTCTTCTGAACACTCCTTTCATCCTGGCACAGACATTGAACAAGTGGCATGTATTAATCAAGGAAATTACCTATCAATCAAGAGATTGACCTACAGATTACAATACAGAAGCATTCCAGTTATTTGGGAAATTCTTCCTTCTGAGGAATGCCCTGACAATGCCCAAACTGGATTTGTAGAATTTAGAAGCTCCTATACAGAGCAGAACCTGTTTGCCATGGTTGGCTGACTTTCCATTGTACAGTGAGTGTAAACGCTGCGCTAAGCGTCCTCTGAGCGGTCTACAAATTGTGATATTATAAGGGCGGCGGAGCACATCATCCCTGGCTGTCTATTGTCATCGGCAGGCAACACGGCTGACTTCATGTCCCCATAGACTGAGATTACTGACAATGTAAATGGCTCACATATGAATGGAATGTGATAATCGACTCCTCTATCCTCCACCGCTCACAGATAAGCAGCGCAGACATTGTCACAAGACATTACAAACTATCCAACATCACACACAGCCATAGAAGTCTTCAGTCATTTTTTTCAACTTTCCATCTATTAAATCTTCTGCCCTTGTTGTTTTAACTTTGGATGGTAAAACATTTTTTTTCTGCCAGTAAATGCCTTATACAGCCCACTTCCTTTTTCTTGTCTGGTTATTAGCCTAGGCTTATGACATCATGCACAGCTCTCTCTCACTCTCATATGAGTTTGCCAGGAAGGGAGGGAGGATGAGTCTTAAGAGGGCCAATGAGAGTTGCAGAGCTGGAGCACCTTCTACCACATGTTTGCTGTGTCCCCCACATGGCTTCTCACAAACAGCAAACAAGACTTCTTATGGCTTTCTTTTAACAATGACATTCTTCTTGCCACTCTTCCATAAAGACCAGATTTGTGGAGTGCACGACTAATAGTTGTCCTGTGGACAGATTCTCCCACTTGAGTTGTGAATCTCTGCAGCTCCTCCAGAGTTACCATGGGCCTCTTGGCTGCTTCTCTGATGAATGCTCTCCTTGCCTGGCCTGTCAGTTTAGGTGGACGGCCATGTCTTAGTAGGTTTGCAGTTGTGCCATACTCTTTCCATTTTTGGATGATGGATTGAATTGTGCTCCATGAGATGTTCAAAGCTTGGGATATTTTTTTTATAACCTAACCCTGCTTTAAACTTCTCCACAACTTTATCCCTGACCTGTCTGTTGTGTTCCTAATCCTTGGCCTTCATGATGCTGTTTGTTCACTAAGGTTCTCTAACAAACCTCTGAGGGCTTCACAGAACAGTTGTATTTATACTGAGATTAAATTACACACAGGTGGACCCTTATTTACGAATTAGGTAACTTCTGAATGCAATTGGTTCAACTAGATTTTAGTTAGAGGTATCAGAGTCAAGGGGGCTGAATACAAATGCATGCCACACTTTTCACATATTTATTTGTAAAAAAATCTGAAAACCATTTATCATTTTCCTTCCACTTCACAGTTATGTGCCACTTTGTGTTGGTGTATCACATAAAATCCCAATAAAATACATTTATGTTTTTGGTTGTAACATAACAAAATGTGGAAGATTTCAAGGGTTATGAATACTTTTTCAAGGCACAGTATACTGTGTATATATACATATATATTTTGTCTAAAAGCGGGAGGGAAAGGGCTGACGATGAGCCACGTTCGGGTCGGCCGTCGACAAGCAGAACCCCAGACATGATCGAGTGAGTGTGACAAATGCTGGCATGAAAATGGCGACTGACTCTATGACTGATGGCGGACGAACTGGGCATTAGTAAGGAGACAGTGCACACCATCGACTACGCAGATTTGGGTAGTCAGAAGATCTGTTCCCGGTTTGTGCTGCACAAGCTGACAGACAAATAGAAAGCAAAACAGATTATATTATCATGTGTGACCAGGATCCATCCTTTCTGTGAACCATCATCACAGGGGGGATGAGACCTGGTGCTACCAGTTTGATCCAGAATCCAAGCGGCAACCGATGGAACGGCGTTCACTGTCTTCCCCGCGACCCAAAAAGAGTTGCCTGCAAAACTCCCTGCCTGAAGGGCGTCATGAAAGGCGCACGTTTTGTGGACATGGCGGCAATCCAAGAATGTGTGACAGCGGTTCTGCCAGTAGCCACAATGGGGATTCTGCCTGAAGTATTCAGCTATAGCCACAGAGTGTCCTCTGTTGTAATATGCACTACCCTGTTTCCCCAAAAATAAGACCTAGCGTGATTTTCGGTGATGGCTGCAATATAAGCCCTACCCTCCAAATAAGCCCTAGTTAAAGTCCTTGAAGGTCTTATTTTCAGGGTAGGGCTTATTTTCAGGGAAACAAGGTAGGGCTTATTTGGGGGGTAGGGCTTATATTGCAGCCATCACCGACAATCACGCTAGGTCTTATTTTTGGGGAAACAGGGTACATTTGGAGTATCGCACGGCTCATCCAACATCCTAACCAAGTTAACCAACATAAAAAATACAAAAAGACATGTGCTGCCCGTTTCTTGAGTTGTGGGACTATGGAGCTGCTGTGTGCCTGGCTGCCGCGTACCCCATAGGGCAGTGGTTCTCAACCTGGGGGTCGAATGATGATTTGCCAGGGCTCACCAAATCCTTGGCTGTTCCTGAAGCCCGCACCGCTCTCCCAGCCTTTTTGCGGTCACCCAGCAGGGCTGTCCCTGGAGCTCACAGCCGCCCACTCAGCCTCTTCGCAGCTGCCCATTCAGTTCACGGCATGGCTGGGGGCAGAGACTAGAGGTCAGCTGACTGGTGAGGAATGTGAATTGGGAGGGGCTGGAGGAGACCCTATCTCCTGATTTCGGCATAGGTGTCACTGCTACGAGACACCACAAAGTCAGAGACACAGTGAGTAACACTACCTGTGATTATAGTTGCCATTAAAGGTCCCCACTACAGTTCTAAGATCAGCAGATGACCTTGATCAAGAGCACCTAAGTTGGCTGATCCGAACTCCCCCAGCACTAAGAGAAAGAGTGATACATCCTAAAATGTACCATAAAGGGTTTTAATACTGTAAGAGTGGAAGGAACTCAGGGAGCGCTAAATGTCCGTGGGTTAGGGCCGCAAATTACTTGTCTTGCCTTGGGTGCTGACAACCCAAGCTATGAAAATAATTTTACGGTTGGGGGTCCCCACAACTTTGGAAATTTTATCAAGGGCTAGTGAGTTTGAGAACCACTGCCATAGGGAATAGAACCTGGGACCAAACTGCCAGCCCGGTCTGGAGTCTTTTTTGCTGAAACAGGTGAGACTGGTGTGAAAAGTTTGACAAGTTGGAACTCCTAGTGAGATGGAGAGGATCTGCATTTGAGCTGTCTAGTAGGTGTGACTGGTGGCCTATTCAAGCACAGCTGTGGTGATGTATATCGGTGGTTGGCCTTGCTGTAATATCCGCCTTTCCAATTTATCATCATTTTTGTAGTTCTCAATTCTACATGGATATGAGTATTAGAGACATAAAGTCTGGCAAACCTCCATTAAGTCTTGATGAACACAGTGTACAGATCAGGTCTCCATTCACATAACAGCAATTAGGAAGAAATTCACACGGCTCTGATCGCTGTAATTATTCGCTAACAGTCGGGAGAGGGAGTGATGCTGGCAGCCAGATTGCAGATATTGCATCTAAATGGTTGCACTTTCCAGATTACGTATTTCACTGATAAGGAGCCTTTCTGCAATAAAAAGACAATCACTAATGGGTGGAATAATCCTATTTATATCTACATACCTTTCTCTGAATCACTTTCCAGACCCAGAAATACTTCAGCTGCAATCCTACACTGCATGTTCACCCCAATCACCTTGCGTTGGGTTTACTGTGTATGCGTTTGGCCAGCTTTAGGCAATCATGTGCCTATAAAGTAATACATGCACTGCTCTTTTTTTTTTCATTCTTATGTGTTGCAGCAAAGGTTAAAATACCCTGCAAACCTTAGAAAATCAGACCATTGCTCTCACACACAAGCATGGCCCAGGTCTCTGGCAGTCCTACACGCCCATCTGCCCACGGCACCAATCAAAAGCAACCAATTTACACGAGCAGTACTGTTGATTGGAGCAATGTGCAGGCGGTGGGGTGGGAATGGCGGTCAGGCAGTTGGAGACCAGGGCTGCCACATTTACTACCTTTGCTGGCATTTAACCCCACCCCCTGGTCATTTACTCCACCCACTCTGCAGGCAGTTTACTCCAAATCTTGACTATTGTCCCCACCTTAACCTTTACACCACCCCCTGGCAGATGTCAGTCAGTATATATATGGGGGTGTCAGTATATAGAGGTGGTGTCAAGCAGTATATATAAGGGGGTGTCAGGGAGTATATAGATGAGGTGTCAAGCAGTGTATATAAGGTGGTGTCAGTATATAGATGAGGTGTCAAGCAGTGTATATAAGGTGGTGTCAGTACATAGATAAAGTGTCAAGCAATGTATATATGGGGGTGCCAGTATATAGATGAAGTGTCAAGCGGTGTATATATGGGGGTGTCAGTATACAGAGGAGATATCAAGTGGTGTATATGTAGCAAGGTCCCAGGCCTCCTTTAGTCTAATGAGAACCTCCAGAGCCACTAACAGTTGACATCCTTCTGTATAGAGTAGTTTGCAAGGCATAGTGGGTGTAATGCAAGGTAGATTTATGGGCGCCAGCCACTTCTTGAATGCAAAGAGATTTATTTTCTCTTGAACAGAACTGTGGGAGAGAGGGTTTAGGGCCAGGACACCCTTAGATAGTTGCAATGTTAATTGGCAGACTCTGAGACTTCTACAGGTAGACAGCCATGCAGGGAAAGGCATCCAGCAAGACACCACATCTGCATGTGTAGGAGTGCTGTCTCCTATGGCAACAGTCTTAGAACAGTTCCTAACACAAATTGTAACAAACTTCTTTACTTTTATACAGTCACTTCTTGTAGATTCTCAGCCCACTGAGCTCCCAGTTTCTCTCACTAGACTTGCTGATTCACTGCCTCTGAATCCTGTGAGCTCTTCTAATCTTCTTACTTTAGTATCTTCCTCAAGTGTCACCCCGGCTTCCCTGCTCGGTCCCTGGCTTGGCACTCTAGATACTCCTCAAGCGTCATCCCACTGGCTGAGTCCCTGGCTTGGCACCTGCTGAAGTTTCCCAATTTTTCACCTTCCCCGGTTTGTGAGAATACTGCTCCGGTACTTGCTTCAACTAATCATAGTGGTCCCTGGTAACAAGGTGGTTTGGTCCCTTAGTGGCGACAGCTTCCCCTCTACCTCCAACCATGACAGGTTATCCAGCCGGCAGAACCGTCACTTCTGGTTGGACTGCGAACCGCAGTCCCAACTCTACGCTGCTCTCTTGCTTTTGTATAGGACCTCAGAGAGCCTAGCAGCCAGATGTGCCCGGGATAGGCTCAAACTCCGGCCTAGCAGCCCGGGCAGCACAACACACGTCCACCCAGACAGCCGTCCAGGTGGCACAGAACCCCGATCACCTGACCTCACCCAAATAAATAGGCTCTCCCAGCAGGCCAAGGGACCCAAGAAGATCCCTGCCTATTGGCTAAGATACCCCATCTATTCCTAATCTGTTCTTGCAATGCCCTTGTCTTATCTAATGTCACCAGATACCCGGCCATCTAGTGACAAAAGTGAGAAGTAAATACAGAAAGAAGTGCAGCGCTGGATATATGCAAAACCCAAAAATGGTGCTAATGAATAAATAAATAACTATTATATGTGAACCATAAACAATGAAAATAAATCATGCACAAATATATAAAAGAAGTGCTTCACCATAGGGATACGTGTGTGGTTAATACCACCACATCCACATATCTTAGTAAAGTTCAAAATACAGAAACAAAAGTGTCCATCAAAAATTGAGAATTGAAGTGACTTTGTTGTGGATATAAATTCGTGACTGTCACCGTGATGTACGCCCGTCACCTTATATAGATATATAGATTAAAGGCTTACCAGACAGCCTCTGATCAGAGGCATAATAACATCAACTCGTGGTGTTGTCTTCACAACGAATGGATCTCTTCCAGGGTGGTAGATGTGTGTCAGCAAACGGTCTCCATAAGCCTCCAGACAGCAACCCAATCAGGAAAAAATCACTCCCAGATATCCAAGGGGAAAGAAAGAAACTCCAATAGTATAGAGCGTTTTTACTTTTGCTTTATTAAAAATCGCCACACCGGCATCCATAAAACTTTTCCTTGCAAGGACGTATTAAAAACATACTCAGCTCAAAAAACGAAACTCCGCGCATGCGCCGTCGGTACGAGCGTGTCTACCCTACGGCCGTTTCGTCAGAAATGACATCATCAGGGGCACGCCCACACCTCCGCGCATTCGCTTTTTATACCCAGACGGCAAAACAAAGAAGTTCAGCCATTGGTTGCACTAGGAGAAACAATAGAGCTGAGATCATTAAGGGGAAATGTCAAACACCGCTGGTGTTGACTATCTGAATAAAAACTACAGGCAGTGATCGTGGTGCCATCTTGTGGGCAAACACGATATTGCTTCCAAAACGATTAATAATATAGTATTACCATTAAAACATTTTTTTAAAAATTAGGGGAGGAAAGAAAACCAATGGCTGGAGATCGTTTATATCACCCTTCAGGGACTAAAGTACATAAATACACAAAAAATATATAAATAAACCATACACCAATAAAGAAAGGACTGAAAAAGTGAGAAGTGCAGCAATTTCAGGCTTAGGGTGAACTCAATAGATCCCTAACAATTGGCCAAGGCCAAAAACCCTGGCAGGTAAATTTAGGAGCAACCCTGCCTAGACATCAGGGTGCTACATATAGTATATGGGGGTGCCAGTATATATAAGAGCTGTCAGGCAGTGTCTGTAAGGGTGTCAGTATATTGAGGATGTCAGGCACTCAAAGGGCATCCCCAGGGGGTGTGCCAGGTGTGCCTGGGCACACACCTAATCACTCTGTGCGTTGTAAATTCCCCCTACTGCACAGGCTACTGCCCAGATGTGTCAGGATGGAGAGCTGGTGAAAGGGCTAGTTAATATGTCATTTACCATCCCCTTCCTTTTCTAATTGAACACAGTGAACATACTCACTCAGTGTGTTCATTCATAACTGAAGCATAGTAAACTGTGTTAAGTTTGTGAATGAACAAGAAGCCGATTGTTCAGTGCAGCTGAGGCTGCAAAGAAAGGCATGTATGTTTGAGCTTTGGGGTGCACACCCTAATGCAATAGGCTGCGCACACCTGTGCAGGCACTGTGTATATAGGGGTGTCAGAATATAAAGAGGTGTCGGGCAGTGTATATATGGGGGTGTCAGTATATAGAGGGTATGTCAGGAAGTGTATAAATGGGGGTATATAGAGAATGTCAGGCAGTGTATATATTGGGGTGTCAGTATATAAAGGAGGTGTCAGGCACTGTATATATGGGGGTGTCAGTATACAGAGGAGGTGACAGGCAGTGTATATATGGGGATGTCAGTATACAGAGGAGGAGTATAGTATAGTATAGTATAGTATAGTATAGTATAGTATACAGAAGTGGTGTATAGTATGTGGGGGTGTCACTATATATAAGAGCTGAAATGCAGTGTAAATATGGGGGTGTCAGTATATAGAGGATGTCATGCTCTGTATATATGGGTATATGGGGGTGTCTGTAAATAAAGAGGTGTCAGGCAGTGTATATATGGGGGTGTCAGTGAATAGAGGATGTCAGACAGGGTATATATGGGGGTGTCAGTATATACAGGATGTCAGGCAGTGTATATATATAAGAGTGTCAGTATATACATGAGGTGACAAGCAGTGTATACATATGAGGGTGTCAGTATATAGAGGGGTTGTCAGGCAGTCTATATAGGGGAGTGTCAGTTTATAGAAGTCAGGCAGTGTATATATGGGGTATCCGTATTCAGAGGATATCAGGCAGTGTATTGATGGGGTTGTAAGTATATAGAGGATGTCAGGCAGTGCATATATGTAAGAGTGTCAGTATATAGATGAGGTGACAAGCAGTGTATATATATATATGAGGTGACAAGCAGTGTATACATATGAGGGTGTCAGTATATAATATTGACTAGATCTCCATTTTGCTGTCAAAACACCCCCTTTTTCCACCAAAACAGCCCTGACCTCTGGCGGCATGGACACCACCAGACCTCTGAAGGTATGTGTATGCTGTGGTATTTGACACCAAGCCCTCAGTAGCAGATCCTTTAAGTCCTGTAAGTTGAGAGGTGGGGCTTCCATGGATCAGACTTGTTTTTCCAGCACATCCCATAGATGCTCGATGGATTGAGATCTTCCATTGCTTCATGGTCCAGTTCTGAGGCTCACGTGCCCATTGTAGGTGCTTTTGGCTGTGGGCACGGGTCAGCATGAGCACCCTGACCAGTCTTCAGCTACACAGCCCCATACACAACAAACAGGGATGCATGTTTTTCTGCTTTTAACACATCAACTTAACCGCTTCCGGAAAGCCTTGTGTACATTTACTGCGGCCGGGCAGCCCGGGTGCGCAAAATCACGTACCTGCATGCGATTTTGTGCACGTGGTTTAAGGGGCGCGCTGCAGCCGATCACAGCGGGAGCCAATCAGTGGGTCCAGTGGCCGTGATGGCCGCACACAACCCGACGATCTTTCAGAAGAGACACGGTGCAGCGGTGTGCCGATGTAAACAAAGCGCACCACTGATCTGTCAGGGAGCAAAAGTGAGAGATCGTGTTTCATCTGAGCTAAATCACGATATCTCTCTTCTTCCAGTGAATCCACTCCCCCCACAGTTAGAAACACCTCCCAGGGAACACATTTAACCCCTTGATTGCCCCCTAGTGTTAGTGTTAACTAGTGTTTTTTTTTTTTTTTAAGCTCTGATCACTGTATTGGTGTCACTGGTCCCCAAAAAGTGTCACTTAGGGTCAGATTTGTCCGCTGCAATGTCGCAGTCCCGCTAAAAATCACAGATCACCGCCATTACCAGTAAATAAATAAATAAAAGTCCTTAAATCTATCCCGTAGTTTGTAGAAGCTTTAACTTTTGCGCAAACCAATCAATATACGCTTATTGGGATTTTTTAACCAAAAATATGTAGCAGAATACATATTGGCCTAAATTGATGAAGAAATTCATTTTTTAAATTTTTTTTGGTATGTATTATAGCAGAAAGTAGCAAATATTGTTTTTTTTTTTTTTTTTACTCGCCGGCCTTTTTTTGTTTATAGCATTGATGAAGAAATTCATTTTTTTACATTTTTTTTTGGATATGAATTATAGCAGAAAGCAGCAAATATTATTATTATTTTTTTTTAATTGCCGGTCTTTTTTTGTTTATAGCACAAAAAATAAAAACTGCAGAGGTGATCGAATACCACCAAAAGAAAGCTCTATTTGTGGGAAAAAAGGACATCATTTTATTTGGGTAAAGCATCGCACGACCGCGCAATTGTCAGTTAAAGTGATGCGGTGCCGTATCGCGAAAAAATGGCCTGTCAGGAAGGGGGTAAAACCTTCAGAGGCTGAAGTGGTTAATGGACAACATGTTCACTTGCTGCCCAATATATCCCACCAACTTTCAGATGTTATTGTAACGAGATAATCAATGTTATTAACTCTACCTGTCAGTGATCAGTGATGGCTGTATGGTGTCATTATAGATAGGAGATGTCAGGTTGTGTATATATGGGGGTGTCAGTATATAGAGAAATGTCAGGCACTGTATATATGGGTATGTTGAAATATAGAGGGATGTCAGGCAGTGTTCATATGGGGATGTAAGTATATAGAGAGGATGTTAGGCTTAGGCAGTGTATAAATGAAGGTGTCTGTATATAGAGGGAATGTCGGGCAGTGTATATATGGGGTGTCATTATATACAGATGTGTCAGGCAGTGGATATATGGGGGTGTCAGTATATAGATGAAGTTAAGGGGTGTATATATGGGGCTGTCACTATACAAAAGGATGTCAGGCACTATACAGCTGTCAGTATTACTGACATCTCCATATATACACTGCTTGACATTCTCTATATACCGACACCACCATATCCACTACCTGACTCAGTATATAGAGAATATCAGGCAGTGTATATATGGTGGTGTCAGTATATAGAGGGGGATGTCAGGCAGTGTATATATGGGGGTGTCCCCCTATCTGTGTATAGCCAATAGCAGAGTGCGGGGTAGGTAGGTGGGTAGGTGGGTGGAGGGTGAGCAGTGTGTGTGTCGGTGAATGTTGCGGGTGTCACACAGCTCGGAGCTGCCACCACCACCATCATCACCCCCATCCTCTGCCCCTGTCTGTGCCGTCACCATGCGGGGGGTCCTCGTTCACCTCTTCAGAACCCTCCTGTGCTGGCTGACCGGACCGGCCCTGACCGCACTGCTCTCCGGACCAGGTACCGAACCCTCCCGGCCGGCATCACCCGCTACCGGGACCGATCTCTATACTTCCATCCTCCCGCAACCGATCCCGTCCATCACCCTCACCTGAGAAACAACCCCCTCTATCCCTCCATCCTCCTCACTTGTCATCCCTCCACACTCCTCACCTGTCATCCCTTCATCCTCCTCACCTGTCATCCCTCCATCCTCCTCACCTGTCATCCCTCCATCCTCCTCACTTGTCATCCCTCCACACTCCTCACCTGTCATCCCTCCACCCTCCTCACCTGTCATCCCTCCATCCTCCTCACCTGTCATCCCTCCATCCTCCTCACCTGTCATCCCTCCATCCTCCTCACCTGTCATCCCTCCATCCTCCTCACCTGTCATCCCTCCATCCTCCTCACCTGTCATCCCTTCATCCTCCTCACCTGTCATCCCTCCATCCTCCTCACCTGTCATCCCTCCATCCTCCTCACCTGTCATCCCTCCATCCTCCTCACCTGTCATCCCTCCATCCTCCTCACCTGTCATCCCTCCATCCTCCTCCCCTGACATCCCTCCATCCTCCTCACCTGTCATCCCTCCATTCTCCTCACCTGTCATTTATTCATCCTCCTCACCTGTCATCCCTCCATCCTCCTCACCTGTCATCCCTCCATCCTCCTCACCTGTCATCCCTTCATCCTCCTCACCTGTCATCCCTTCATCCTCCTCACCTGTCATCCCTTCATCCTCCTCACCTGTCATCCCTCCATCCTCCTCACCTGTCATCCCTCCATCCTCCTCACCTGTCATCCCTCCATCCTCCTCATCTGTCATCCCTCCTCACCTGTCATCCCTCCTCACCTGTCATCCCTCCATCCTGCTCACCTGTCATCCCTCCATCCTCCTCCCCTGACATCCCTCCATCCTCCTCACCTGTCATTCCTCCATCCTCCTCACCTGTCATCCCTTCATTCTCCTCACCTGTCATTCATTCATTCATCCTCCCCACCTGTCATGCCTCCATCCTCCTCACCTGTCATCCCTCCATTCTCCTCACCTGTCATCCCTCCATTCTGCTCACCTGTCATCCCTCCATTCTCCTCACCTGTCATCCCTCTATTCTCCTCACCTGTCATTCATTCATCCTCCTCACCACTAATCCTTCTATCCTCCTCACCTGTAATCCCTCCATTCTCCTCACCTGTCATTCGTTCATCCTCCTCACCTTTCATTCTTTCATCCTCCCCACATCCTCCCCCTCACCTGTCATCCCTCCATTCTCCTCACCTGTCATTCATTCATCCTCCTCACCACTAATCCTTCTATCCTCCTCACCTGTCATCCCTCCATTCTCCTCACCTGTCATTCGTTCATCCTCCTCACCTGTCATTCTTTCATCCTCCCCACATCCTCCTCACCTGTCTGTCATCCTTCTATCCTCCTCACCGGTCATCCCTCCATCCTCCTCACCTGTCTGTCATCCCTCTACCCTCCTCACCGGTCATCCCTCCATCCTCCTCACTTGTCTGTCATTCTTTCATCCTCCTCACTTGTCTGTCATCCATCCACCTCACCTGTCTGTCATCCCTCCACCCCTCACCTGTCATCCCTCTATCCTCCTCATCTGTTCATCACCCCTCCATCCTCCTCATCTGTTCATCACCCCTCCATCCTCCTCAGCTGTCTGTCATCCCTCCATACTCCACAGCTGTCATCCCTCCATCCTCCTCATCTGTCTGTCATCCCTCTATCCTCCTCAGCTGTCACTCCTCCATCCTCCTAAAATGTCTGTCATCTCTCCATCCTCCTCAGCTGTCATCTCTCCATCCTCTTCACCTGTCATCCCTCCATCCTCCTCACCTGTCTGTCATGCCTCTATCCTCCTCAGCTGTCATCCCTCCATCCTCCTCTCCTGTCTGTCATCCCTCCATCCTCCTCACCTGTCTGTCATCCCTCCATCCTCCTCTCCTGTCTGTCATCCCTCCATCCTCCTCACCTGTCTGTCATCCCTCCATCCTCCTCTCCTGTCTGTCATCCCTCCATCCTCCTCACCTGTCTGTCATCCCTCTATCCTTCTCACCTGTCCTTTATTGCTAAATTCTTTTCACCTGTTCATCATCCCTCCTTCCTTTTCATTTGTCCATCATCCCTTCATGCTCTTCACCTGTATATCATTCCTCCAACCCTCTCACCTGTCAATCATCCCTCCACCCTTCTCACTAATCCATCCTCTTCACAGGTCCCCCCATACCTCCATATCTCTCACTTCTCCGTCATCCCTTCATCCATCATCTGTCTCCCTTGCACTACCTCCTGACACTTTGTTTTGTATTTAGTAACCCTTGTATCTGCCTTGGCACCTCTCTTAGTCACTGCCCTTTAGGTCATTTAAATGCCCCCCCCCCCCCCCCCCCCATCATCCATAGGTCCCCACAAACGCTTGCAGAGTCCCCTCTTCTTCATCCATTAGTGCTCATTAACCCCTGCACTGCTCTGGTACTTTGTCTATTGCTACTTATTAACCCTTACTTTGCTCCCTTGTAGTAATTATGAACCCTTACATTCGTCAGTCCTTAGTAATCCTCACACTGCCCCTAGTTGTAGTCCTCATTAACCTTTGCTCTGCTCCTGGTAAAGCTCTCAATTCTATTTCGCCCTTACACTGCCCCTTCTGCATTAAAATTAGATTTTGCTCTACACCTTGGCATAGCTACTGACTTATCTGCTATTGCTTGTGTCTGCAACTTACTGGTCACCTGTTCCTTTTTATATGCACCATATCCCAATACTACTACTTCACTGCACCTTACATGCATCTTCCTAGTGCTATATCCTGTCTCTGATCAATGTGTACACCTATCCTAAATGTCCCATCTCCTACTCCACTAGTGTTCACTGGTCTAACTTACCTTCATTGTTTCCCACCTGCTGTATGCCCTCGTCTCTCCTACTGTGTCTTTGCCTCTCCTCTGCTGTCCCATTAACTACTCTCTCATTTCCTCCATTGTCCCCTCATCTTCCATGTTGACCACTTATCTTCTCCTTCACTGTCCCTTTATCTCCTCGCCCATAGTCCCCTCATATTCTTCTCCACTGCCTCTTCATCTTCTTCTCTGTTGAACCTAATTTCATTTCATCTCCTCCTGTTTTGCCCCTCATCTCCTCCTCTTTTGCTGTCCCCTCCTCTACGGTCCATTTATTTCCTCTTCCACTACCCCTTCATCTCCTCTCCACTGTCCCCTGATCTCCTCTTCCACTTACTTCTCCCCTCCTTTGCAGCTACCTCCTTATCTCCCCCTCTGCTGTCCCCTTATATCATTCTTGAATACCCCTGGATTTCCTTCTCTGCTGTCCCCTGATCCCCTCCTCTGTTGCCCCCTCATCTGCACTTTTTCTGTCTCATCTGCTCCTTTGTTTTCCCCTCTTCTCCATCTCTGCCCCTAATCTTCTCCTCTGTTGTTCCCCTCATCTCCTTCTCCCCTAACCCCTCATCTCACCCTTCACTGTCCCCTGATCTTCTTCACTGCCCCCCCCCCCCTTGGTGTTTCATATTTTCTTCCATTGCCCACTCTACAGCTCTCCCTTCATCTTCTCCCCCACTACCATATCTCTGTCCCCATACTCCTCTTTCAATGTCTCCTCATATCCTCTTCCACTACCCTCTTACCTCCTCTGCTGTCATCCCGTAATCTTTTCCTCTGCCCCCCCCCCCCCCCCCCACACACACACATTTTTTGGGGCCTGACCCCTTATTTTTTCTTCACTGTGCTTTATCTCCTCCTCATCTGACACCTCTTCTCATCCTCCACTGTCCCCCTGATCTCCTCCTCCACTGTCCTCTCCTCTGCCATTACTCCCTTAACTCCTCCTCTGCTGTCCCCTCATAACCCCATCAACTTCTCCTCCTTCTGAGGCTGAGGCCCTGACCTCTTCCTCTTTTGCTTTCTCAGCTATCCCTTTTCTGTCCTGTCTCCTCCTCCTCTGTTACCTATTCTTCTCCTCTGCTGCTTCTCCTCTGCTGTTTCCGACACGTCCTCCTCCCCTGACCTCTTATCTTCTCCCTCACTTCCTCGTTCCGTGATTCCTCATCTCCTCCCCCACTGTCCGCTGATCTCCTTCTTCTCTATCCCTTAATCCTGTCCTCTGGTGTCCCCCCACGTCTTCCTCCTCTAACCCCTCATTTCATCCCCACTCTTTACCGTGATCTCCTCCACTGTCCTCTCCATTGCCATTACCCCCTTAACTCCACCTCTGTTGTATCTTGAGCTACTCCTCTATTGCCTCCTCATCTCCCCCTTTTCTGCCCTGTCTCCTCCTTGGCTGTCACCTCTTCTTCCTTTGTCACCTAACCTTTTACACTGCTTTTTCCCTCATCTCCACCTCCCTTGTCACATTATTTTCTCCTTCATCACCCCTTTATCTCCTCCTCGCCTGACCCTCCTCCTCCACTGTTCCTCGATCTTCTCCTTTACCTTTTTATGTCCTCCTCCTCTGACCCCTCATGTTCTCCTCCACTGTCTACTCATTTCCTTCCACCTGACCCCTGTCCTCCTTCCCTGACCCCTCATCTCCTTGTCGGCTGTTCTCTGTTCTCCTCTGTCCCTTTCTCTTCATGTCCTCCTCCACTGCCCACTCTGCCACTTAATATTCTCCACTGCTCTTGCCCCCATCTCCTCCTCTCCTGACCCCTTATTTTCTCATTACTTACCTTTTTATCACTTCTTTCCCTGACCCCTCACCCCCCCCCCCTTATTTTCCGCTTAACCCCTTCTTTCCTACCCCTTCTTGTGCTCCTCCACTGCCCTCTCTGCCCCCTAATCTTCTCCACTGCTCTTGCCCTCATCTCCTCCATTCCTGACCCCTTAGTTTCTCCTTAGTTACCCATTTATCTCCTCCTTCCAATTTCTCTCCTATACTTCTCATTGGGTTTAAAGAAACAGTAATACCCGTTAAGAGTATTTTTTTTTATCACAGTGCATCTTGTTTTTCAAAATTTCAGGAGCATTTTGGTTTCAGGGATGTTCTCCTTTATCTTTCACCAGATGTCTCTGGGGAGTTTTTCAATTTAAGTTATTTTGTAACTTCATGAAGTGGGCAGAGCAGAGGATATGGAAAGTAAAAGAGGATTTGGGGTGGCTATTTGTTCCTGAACACAAACATGACTGCCATTATCAGTTTGTATAATAGATGGTGGAGGTGAAGAGCCCAATTAGTTTCCAGAGTCCATGGGTCCATGTGACAGGTCTATAGATTGTGGATATGCATTCCTTGAGTTTGATGATTGCTTTTTTCCTCAGTCGTTAACTAAAGGCTGGTATATGTTGGCTTTATGCGTTTCTCTCATCTGTAATATAATTAATTAACTGGGTATGTTTAGTCAATTCCAGCCAATAGTCAGCTACTATAACCTCTTTTATATGATTGGATCATCATTATGGACAAAGAATTATATTATAGACACACCAGCGCTGAATATAATTCAGACTGCATTATGTGGTGAAATGGTATATGTCTATAAGAGAGTACATATATTGCTTTTTATTCTCATTCTCATTATAGCATGTAAGTTGTATATTTAGATCATGATATGTGGAATTAGCCATGCATGTGCCTCACCTATAGAGTGTAAATTCCTTTGAGTAGCACCATTTGTGGTCACTCACCATTGTGTAGGCTCAGTGCTCTGCCTTCTGCCTATGGAGTTTATATAGTTGCCTTACTACCAGAGTTGCCTCTGGTAGTAAGTAAAAATGATACAATCCAAACATAATATTGCTATTATTTTAAATTTAATTTGTAGCCAGGCTGCAGACTTTCAAATATTTAAATATTCTCAAGAAACAGAAAATGAGCTTTAAGACAGGCCCTCACTGCCCCCTATAGCTGCAGGCATTGTGGAAACATTCATCCTCAAAGTTCACAGCAGAAGCACTGAAATCATTTACTTGACAGTTCACTCTGCTCCACCCATCCAATAGTGACTCAGCAGCTGTTTCCTCCCTCTCAGCAGTGACTCAGCATCTCAGGTCACCCTGCCCCCCATCCACAACAGTTGTGCAGCAGCTCAGCTCACCTTGCGTCTTCTACCCAACAGGGACTCAGCAGTTTTGCTTCCCCTGCCTTCCCCACCCAGCAGTGATTCAGCAGCTCAGCTCACCCTGTTCCTTCCTGTCAACAGTGATAAAGCAGCCCTGCTCACCCTATCCAGTAGTGGCCCAGCAGTGCACCATCTCCTGCTCCCCCTCCCAGCAGTGACTCAACAGCTCAGCTCCCCTGATCCCTTCACCCTAGAGTGACTTAACAGTTCAGAGCCTCACTACCAGCAGTTCAGCACCCCCCCCCCCACCTTCTCATCCATCCAACAGTGCCTCAGCAGCTCAGCTCACTCTGCTCCCCTCCCTCAGCATTAACTTAGCATACCAGCTCACTCTACTGCTCATGCCCAACAGTAAAAATCAGCTTCCTGGATGTGAATTTCATCACTCAGACGCTCAGCTCTCTGTCTGCTCTTCCTTCTCAGCAGTGACTCAGCAGCTCAGCTCCCTGGTTTCCCACTGACTAGGCTGCTAAGTCCACCCTGACTACCCTACCAGAGCCCTTTCTCCATGTTTGGATGAGAAATTATAAAGTTTGAAGGCTGCTGAGACATGACTTAATTTACTTCAGTGCCTCTGGTGTAAAGGATGATTTAATCAATAGTGCCTGTAGCTACAAAGGTTAGTGAGGGCTTGGTTAAAGCTCATTTACAGCTTAAGATTTACAGTATACAAATACCTGAAAGTCTATAGCCTGTCCACAGGTGCACTTTATGGAAGCACTCTGTCTTTATGGCTTCTGTATTGGCCTTACATAGCTTTCTCTTCTACCACCTGCAGGGGGGTCAGCTAACGTCTTTTTTATCTGTGTAAATCACAGAGGAGTAAAACCGAAATGTTGTTCTATAGATTCGATTCAAACATCATTTCAGAGGTATATAATGTGCCAACAATGCTAGCTGTGGTGTGTATTGGTTAAAAATAATATAGTAATATAGTATATATATATATATATATATATATGTAGTGTGACATTGTTTTAGGACTTTGTACTACCCTGTTTCCCCGAAAATAAGACCTAGCATGATTGTCGGTGATGGCTGCAATATAAGACCTACCCCCCAAATAAGCCCTAGTTAAAGTCCTTGTAGGTCTTATTTTCAGGGTAGGGCTTATTTTTGGGGAAACAGGGTAGGGCTTATTTGGGGAGTAGGGCTTATATTGCAGCCATCACTGACAATCACGCTAGGTCTTATTTTCAGGGAAACAGGGTAGTTGCTGTGTCTTCTCTTTACCATGAAGTCTGGTAGATGTCCATACTGGAGGAGCAAATCTGTGTTTAGCTTCTTGACAAATGTCTTATTATAAGGAAGGGGGGGGGGGTAGATTTGAGGTTTAAACATTCCATTACTAGACAGTGAATGACCCTTATTGTGATGTTGAGCCTGGTACGCCTCAGTGGACTGACAGCCCCAAATCAAGGGTGGTTAGGACTTAATAATTGTTTGTGACATGTCTAGTCAGTGGAGATAGGGGCATTGCTGACAACACACACAAAGAATGTCACCTGGTCTACTTAGCACAGTAAAGGCTTGGGAAGACCAACCATGGAGGTCAAATGATCCTATGGCCTCTGTATGGGATTTGTGGACCTCTTATATCAGAAAGATGGAAAAGCTCATCCAACATAATAGAGACTGCTGCTATATCTGTGTGCAGGTGGGAAGAGTCTCTGAAGTGACGAATTGATGTTGAGAAGCTGTCAGTATAATGAACGGGGTGTTGTTCAATGTGACTGTGCAGATGGTGAGCTTTCATACACAGCTCCTAATGCTGGCAGAGATGAGCTTTAAGTGTGAAAGTCCCCATAGGATCATATGCTTTTTCTTTTTTATATTAGGAGATTTAATGTAATTAGCAGACATCTGCCTCTCTGTAGATGAAGTCATCACATTCTTCAGTTTGGAAAGCAGCATATGTATAGAGAAAGACAGCACGGATCCTCCAGTCTCCATGTGACAGATCAGCAACACAAAACTTTCTGATTTGAAAAAAGAGAACTCTGCATATGATTATTATTCCACTTGGTAAAGTATCACCACTGATTACATGATCAACAGCTAACTTCCTGGCCTGTGTGATGTGAGCTGGACGTAGGCTTTATGGTCAGTGTGGCCTTCTACACTCTGGTTGTTTCCACAGCCATTATGACATGACCGAGGCTACCGCTCAACCACTGCCAATGTTTGTTGAGTGGTGAGAGGAGAGAACTTTGTTCTGAAGCTATTAAGAGAAATAGTTTTATGTGACAGTAAATGACACAAGTGTTCTCAGTAAGTAGCCAGGAAATTAGCAAAATGAGTTGCTGGAAAGTGTGTTAAATTAGTAGCTAGGACTTGTGCTTAATGAGTAGCCGATGAATGTGCTCAATAAGTGGTCAAAAAGTGAGCTCAATGATTCGCTGGGAAGTGAGCTCAGTAAAGCGTACACACGAGCGGAATGTCCGACAGAAAAAGTCAGACGGAAGATTTTCATCGTATATTCCTATCATGTGTGTGCCCCATCTGGCTTCTTTTTTTTGGAAATTCTGACGGACCTAGAAATAGAACGTGTTCTAAATATTTCCGATCGAACCAATTCCTATCGGGAAAACCGCTCGTCTGTAAGCTGTTCCGACGGACCAAAAACGACGCATGCTGTGAAGCAAGTACGAGACGGAAGCTATTGGCTACTGGCTATTGAACTTCCTTTTTCTAGTCCTGTCGTACGTGCTGTACGTCACCGCGTTCTGGACGGTCGGACTTTGGTCAGACTTTGGGTTGGCCGTGTGTAGGCAAGACCGCTTGAATGGAATTCCGTCGGAGAAACCTTCAGAGTTTATTCCGACGGCAAAACCGGTTGTGTGTTCGCGGCATAAGTAGTTGAAAAGTGAGCTCAATTAGTAGCTGGGAAGTGTGCTCAATGAACAGCTGGGGGGTTTTCTCAATGAATAGCTGGGAGGTTTGCTCAGTGAGTAGCCAGGAAGTGTACTCAATGGGGTTGATTTACTAAAAACAAATAGACTGTGAACTTTGCAAGTGCAGTTCCACTCTGCAAGTGCAGTTGCTCCAGAGCTTAGTAAATGAGGTAAAGTCTCACTTTGCAAAGAATAGCCAACCACGTGCAAAGAAAATAAAAAAACAGCATTTTTGCTTGCACATGATTGGATGATGGAAGTCATAAGAGCTTCCCCCTCACTAAGCTCTGGTGCAACTGCACTTGCAAAGTGCACAGTCCATTTGCCTTTAGTAAATCAACCCCAATATGTAGCTGGAAAGTGTGCTCAATTAGTGGACTGAAAGTGTGATCAATGAGTAGCTAGGAAGTATGCACAATGAGTAGCTGGGAAGTGTGCTCAACGAGTCGACTGGATGTGCACTCAATGAGTAGACTGGAAGAGCATTCAATGAGTAGTCGGGAAGTGTGCTCATTTGCTCAATTAGTAGACTGGAAATGTGATCAGTGAGCAGCTAGAAAGTCTGCTCAATGAGTAGCTGGGCAGTGCGCTCAATGAGTAGCTAAGAAGGGTGCCTAATGGGTAGCTAGGAAGTATACTCAATGAGTAGCCAATAAAGTTGTCAAATGATCAGCTGGTATTGTGCTAAATGTGTAGTTGGGAAGTGGTTTCAACGAGTAGACAGGTAATGAGGTCATAGACTAACAGGAAGTTCAGTCACAGAGTTGCCATGAAATCCAGTCATGGAGAAGCGAATGTGGTCACAAGTTAGATAGGAAGTACAATTTTGGAGTATATAGGAAGAATAGTCCTGGATTACATAAGAAGTATGGTCAGGAAATAGACAGGAAAGTGCAGCCATGCATTAGTCGGGAAGTGTTATCACAGATTAGCAGGTCGAAGAGTAACAAAAGTGTGGTAGTAGAGAAGAAAAAAATGTGGCGATAGAGTAACCAGGAATTCTAATCACAGATCGATGAGTAATTACATAAATGGTAGTGACATGATCATGAGTGTTTTTATTGGGCTTCTAATATTGTACTAAACTGTAAAAAGAGCCATGTAATGCCCCATAGATTATTGCCCATTCCAGCTCGCAGTGGGTCAGAAGCTTACTCACCCGTGCAGCATGCCACTCTAGCCTCTGAGGATGCCAGTTAAAAAAACTGGTCTCCTTTTTTATGTGATCTTATACAGGAAGTGTCCAGTCTGCAGATGTGAACAAAACCATTGCCACCGTTGAGCCATGCTGGCCAGCAAAGAACACACAATAACAATTGAAAGTAACAAATTATGAAGAACAAAGTGCTCTCCTAAATAGTGTGCTCCTATTTGAGTACCAACACTAGGACTGATGTAGACCTGATGGTGGTTCCATCCCTATTGGATCCAGACATACACAGGGCAGCTGAGACCTTGTATGTGCACAAGGCAAACAGATGTTTATGAATTCAGATATTTGGATTTGGTCTACTGAATGGCAGCAATATGTGGTTTATTGTCCTCTTAAGAATGTTGCCCCTCCTGGGACAGTTATGTCTCTGATGTTAGTAGAAAATATCTTGTAAGTGACTCCTCTTTGCTGTGATTCTGCTGCTTTTATGTGTAGGAGTTGTAGCTGATATGTATAGGTGGGCTCTCATCATTGTCAGTAATTGCAGGGAACACACAATGGGACAATGCCACTGACTGGCGATGACAATAATCTTGTAACTGTCACATGGAAAGGTGCTGATGACCCTTTCCAGCCTGCCAGTGACTCGGGAAGTAATGAAAACCATAAATGCCTTTCTTGAGGCTGATTATATAAGAAAGGTGAAACTCTAGGACCCCTTGGGTCATCTGGAAAATAAAGTGATCCCTGAATGGCAGAATTGTGCCTGTGATATTAGATGTTCTGCCATCATTTAATTGCACTGCATTGTATGCTTTCATCTTTTCACCCCAACCCCTGAAAAGACCACACAACTAACACAGGTGTAGAAAAGAAGAGCACATTGATATTCAACATGCTATGTTTTCCAGAACTCTAGACAGGGACCCACTATATTTCATCAGTGATTGAGAGGGGCATCCATACTGCTCTCACTATCAGAATACAGACTAACATGGAGGGTAGAGGGAGATCTGTACACCCCTTTCCAGCCTATTGCAGAGTGACTTTGAAGGCAGAGGGAAATCAATACACCCCTTACAATTAGATTACAGAGTGACATGGAGGGCAGAGGGGGATCCGTACACCCCTCACCAGCAGATTGAAAAATGACATGGATAATGAAATGGGGAGCCATAGACCCTTTACGATCAGATTACAGAATTTTATGGAGGGTATTGGGGGAACCCTACACCCCTCACCAGCTGATTACAGAGTGATATGAAGGGCAGAGTGGGATCTCTACACCCCTTACCAGCTGATTCCAGAGTGACATTGGAAGAAGAGGGAGATCAATACACCCCTCACCATTACATTATAGAATAACATGGAGGGCAGAGGGAGATCCGTATACCTCTTACCAACAGATTGGAGAGTGATTTAGAAGGCAGAGTTAAATCAATACACCCCTCATCATCAGATAAAAGAACGTAGGTATGCGGCGCATATTCCTCCTACTGCATGGGGAAAAAATAAAATAAAATATTTATAACTAAAAAACTATTGACACCATCCACTGCCCTACTGATACCAATCTTTGCCCAACTTACACCAACCTCTGCCCTACTGACACCGTTTACTGCCCTACTGACTCTGCCCACTGCTCTACTGACACCATTCACTGTCCTAGTGACACCAACCTCTATCCTACTGATCCATCCACTGCCCTACTGACACAGTCAGAGTGTGCTTGAGGTTTGGGGTGCACACCCTAATGCAATAGGCTGCACACACTTATGTTACAGAATAACTTTGAGGACAGAGGTAGATTCGTACACCCCTTACAAACAGATTGCAGATTGAGTTTGAAAGCAAATGGAAATCAATACATCCCTCACCATCAGATTGCAGAGTGCCATGGGGGCAGAGGGGGATCCGTACACCCCTCACCAACAGAATGCAGAGGGACATGGATGGTGACATGGGGACCCATATGACCTTTACCATTAGATCACAGAATGACATGGAACGCAGAGGGGAATTTCTACACCCCTAACCAACAGATTGCAGTGTGACATGGAGGGCAGAGGGGGAACCCTACGCCAGGGGCGGACTGATAACTCATGGGGCCCCTGGGCAATCAGAGATTATGGGGCCACACAGTATACACAAACACAATATACAATCACACAGTATACACATACATGTACACACAGTATACACAGACAGATGTAAAAAAACACAGATTTATACATACTGTCCCTGGTTTTACTGAGGCTGGCAACCCTGATGGGGCCCCCTAGTGGCCCAGGGCCCTCGGGCAGTGCCCGAGTGGCTCATTGGTCTGTCTGCCCCTGCCCCACGCTCCTCACTGGCTGATTGTAGAGTGACATGGAAGGTACCATTAGATTACAGAGTCCCATAAACCGCTAATCATCAAAGTCTCTGAGCACAGCTGTAGCGATCTGTATTCTGTGTAGTGATGGAGCAGTTTTCATCAAGATAGTTACATGGTTCTTTCATGAGGGATAATGGTCTCACTCTTCCAGACAGAGTTCTTCTGAATTTCTTAGCCTTATTATTAGAGAGCTCAGATATTGAATTAGGGGTTTGCAGAAAAAACCTGCTGGACAGTGTATTGGTTCCAGTATAATCAGGCTCCTCTTCCCAGGGTCCTTTCTTTTTTCATCTAATACCTAGCTGTATATAGAGGAGCAGATTTTCTATTAAAAGATCTTAATGTGGTAATACAATCAATAGAGACCAATGCTAGTGTCCTGGCAGTGTTGTGGTTTGTCCCAGCCCATCGTTATCACTGGACAGCTTGGTCTGCCTTTACAGTATATATGGAGGAAATGCTATTCAAGGCATGAAAAATAAAAAAGGAAGTCTTTGTGATAGTATAACACTGATTAAACTGCACTAAAAGAAATGCAGCGGTTGCCACGGCCAAACCTATTGTGAAAATGCTGAGTGCCTGGCTGTCTCTAGTAGTCTCTGAGTCATGATCCTGAGTCATGAACCTGAAACACCTGATCTGCATAGTGTGATAAACAAGTCAGCCAGGCAGTTAGCATTTTCAGAGTGCAGACAGCAGTGATATTCTGTGCATTGTTCCCAATTTAATCCCTAATGCTGAGTATTCCAGCTCTGAATTGTTGCCTTTGTGAGAAATATACAATACAATCTATTCACTTTATATATCTGATGTGCGAGTTGTTTGTTTAATCTCTGGCGTTTGTCGTGAGTCTCAGCAGCGGACCCATGACATTATGTTCTCTTGCTGGGGTAAAGTGGGCAGATTGAGCCATCACATTGTAGCAGGTTAGGAAGATGTTAGAGGTGGCATGGGCTGCCTTCATCTGTGGGTGGTGGATGGACAGCAGCGCCTGGCAGGAGAGATTCACTTTTTAATCTTTCTGATAATGAGTAATGGGAGCTCGGAGCAAACCTGCACAGAGCTGTGTACACTGGCAGCACTGTATAAATATGTGCTATTAATTATCCATTAAGCTAGTTGCATGTCTCAGGGGAAGCCTGCGGCAGATGTAACAGTAGGCCGCGTCTTTTTCTGCCAGAAATTGGTCAGGATTAACCCCTTGTCTACGCAGACGCGGTCAATCAACTATAATCCTTTTGCTGGGTCTCTAGAACCCAGTCCTGACCAGGTCAGAACGTGTCCAGCATAGGTCTTCCTTTTCTGGGGAGCAGAGAAAGTTATTCTTCAATTTTCATATATCTGTAGTTGGTGCTTAAATGAAATGCCCCCTTTCTCTGTATGGTTTGGAGGCTTGTCCACATATATAATCATTGCCATTGTCTCCTGTAGCCAGCATGGGCCCTGGGGCAGACCAACTGTCTTCCTACTCAAGTCTGCAGTCACGACTTTCAGCTACAGTTTTGTCCATAGTAGCTCCCAGGTGTCTATAAAAAACACAAGATAGAAATACTTCCAAGAAAACACAAATTAGGACTTTAAAATATATGTAGCGCTACCCCCATAGGAGCAGATAGTATTTTGCCCAGGTATTTCCCCTTTTTGCCCTGTACCGAGGCACAAGGTAGATTCACACAGCCAGGTGCACACACACACACACTTCTGCTCGTTGTCTTCAATGACCAGTCTAGGGCTTTCATTTTTTTGTTGTTTTATTTTTGGAGAACTCGGATAGGGAAGGGACTTTAGTGGAGTACTCCAAGGAATAGTTATAGGTTTAGGGGTATTACGCTCAACCTTCACAAAATTGATAAGTTGATTCAGTAGTGTGTTTGGCGTGAATAAACAATGTGTTAATTACATAAATACAAATTTGGTACAGAACTGCTCGTTGTAAGGCTGAAAAACTAATAGTGATAAACAGATATTTAGTAACCGTGCTCCCTAACTTTAAGACCAAATATCAATAAAGTGTAAAATAAGACATATATCAATAAGGTGCAAAATGAATCAAAGGTGTATATTACTGTTAAAGTGCATAAATAAATACATAAAAAAAGTCAATTGAGTGCAATGTCCATGACTATGGTATTAACCATGGCTTGTTACCTGCTGTACCACCACTTTCATTTTAATGACCACACCACACATAACTGGAGTAAATTGGCCATAGCAGTTGTTTTATTAACTAAATATAAATACCAATAATTAACATGTCAATAACCTTTAAAAACATAACATACGGTTTTATTAAAGATAATGGAGCCCAAGGTCCCAATAGGCAAAAAAAAACAGAACTGCACCTGCTGGTCACTTCTCAGGCCTCCAGTCGCAAAACCACCAACTTGGAGACAGCTAGCAGGTGCCCATACCAACTGGGAGCTGTACTTCAGACGGGTCCCTACACCATACCTTTTAAGTGCCCATTTGACCTAAAAGGACCTTGCACCCCGCCAAGTGCAACTCCTGCTCCCAAGGACTCTCAAGTCCCCCAAACAACACGACTAATTCCCCAAAAACTTTAGGGCGGGAGGGTGGAAAGCTGATTCACCGGCTCTTCCCCTCCAACTGAAACACCACCCCCCTTTCCTTCCCAGTACACTTCCCCCCATAGATCCACCCATATCTCCTAAAACATTCAGCAAAGCCTTAACAAAACCTAGCCACGTACTCGGCTCCCATCTTACCATTACTCCCAGTCTCAAGCCCCATTAACCACTGTCATGCCGGCCCTTCGTTTATTGCTTTGGGGAGTACTACGGGCCTCTCTTAAACAACCACCAGGTGTCTCCAACTGGGTGCAAATGGTCAATCAACAGACATCTGCCTGTAAGTCCCACACCAAAGTATGAGTATTCAGTGTCCTCTTCCACCAACACTAAGCACACAGACCACTCACCGGACTCATATTCAAAAATAGCGGAATGTAATGCCACTCCCAATGGTCCTCCCCGCTGGTCAGTAGAGCCGACGGCTTATATATACACAAACTAAATCTCCCACAAAAAGCAGAAAGAAAGGATGCCTCCCATAGTGAAGTATATAATGTTTATTAAAATGAACACGCTTAAAATGTTGCACTTACAATGTGAACGATCAAGTAGAGCTTAATCTCGTAGCAGGGACGCCGATTTGAGTCTATACACCCTTGGCCTTCATATGATTCCAGGCCCATACCCCCTGCCATATGTCCTGGCCTTCAGCATTAATCAAGCCCATAGGTCCTGGCCTTTAGTTCCTATACCCCCTGGCCTCCAGCATGAATTCAGCTTATAGCCCCCTGTCCTTCAGCATGTTTTGGACCTACATACCTTTGGCCCCAGCATGATTTAAGCCAAAATGCCCTGGCCTTTAGTATGATTTAAAACTACGCCCTCTTGGTCTCCAACATGAGTCCTTCAACATATTTCAGCCCATACCCCAAATCCTTGCTTATAGTGTTTTTTTCTACTAAACACAAAATTCAAAATATCAAAACATATGTAAAAAAGCAAAGGCATACCGGAATTGACACGCTAATACGAGCTCGCTGTTCATGGAGTACATGCATGTTACACACTGTCTAAAAATGAGTAAAAAGCTGTTTTTTTTTTAACACATTAAAATTTTAAAAACAATATTACACTATGGGGAGTCTCTTTTACAATTCCCATTAATATGGATCTTACCAGAAGGGACCCCCAAGAGCAACACAGAGGAAACATCTATTACCATAGAGCCCCACCAGCCTGATAGATCACAGGAGGACCCCTAGAGGCAGAAGGAGACATACCAAAGACCAAGAAAATAAATCCACATATGCTGTTACCTTACAGCAGTAAGTTGAGAAGCTTGAGAGCACATAGGTGTCATAACACTAGAAAGAAGATACACCAAACAACATATCTCTATTGGTAAAGGGAATACACTTTTATTTAATAACATCACAGTTAAAACATACTTCTTTTCTCTGTGTTAACCTTTTCCTGTTGTTCATTGATTAGTCACTATTGAGGAGGGGTGTCAAACTAAATTTCATTGCGGCCCGCATCGGCATTATGATTGCCCTCAAAAGGGTCGGTTGTATTTGTAAGACTAGATGTCCAGACCATCCTCTACACTTACATCAGACGTCAAGAGCCCCCCCACCATCAGAAGTTGAGTCCCCCACCCTCCCTTACATCACAATGCATCCCCCTTACCTTGTGCTGCTGCTGGGAAGAAGCTGGAGGCATTGCTGGAAAGCAGAAAATACAGGCTGTGTAGCACTGTTGAATTTTGTTTTGCACCGATCAGCACGCTTGTTATTGTTTATGTTTGTGGATTTATGCATATGCAACATATTGATTTACTTACCTTGCACAGGACTAATAAGCACTATTACTAAGTAATGGATACTTAAAGTGGTTGTTAAGCCACTCTGACTAATTTATATCATCTTCTCTGTGTCCTAATCCTGTGTCCCCCTGTTTGTGAGATTTAAAAAAAAAATGCTGATTATACCTCATTTCAGAGGGCCGATTGGCACTCATGTGACCGGCCAGCTCTCTCCTCTCCCTGTCTGACAGCTGCAGTGGGCGAGGCTGAGATTCGTCAGGCGGGACAAGGAGAGGGGATGAGGAAAGTGATGGCCGGTCACGTGATTGCTAATCGGCGCTCTGAAATGAGGTATAATCAGCATTTCTTTTTTATAAATCACACACACACACACAGGGGCACACAGCATTAGGACACAGAGCGGATGGTATGAAAATGACACTGTTATTTCAGCAGCAGGAGGGGCGGGGGTGGGCACTGTCACTAGCTGACAGCTAGGGAGGGGGGAGAGGAGAGCAGACAGAAGAGAGCGGCTGACGGAGGCGCGTAAACGGACCACGGTTTCAGGGCTCAGCAGCCATGATGAACCATGGTCAGTTTACAAGGGGGATGGCAGAAACTGGCAGGGTCAGGCAGGTATTTCAGGTGATACAGGGGGCCAAATTACACAGCACAAGCACTATACTGTATAACATGCTTTAAAGGGACAGGATCCATTTATTTTTTATTCTTTTTAGGTTAACAAACGCTTTAATGTTTTAAATATTTTTTGACACTTATTTTATATATTTTGGCACCAACTATTATGTGTTGTATATATTGATCACATCGACATTATTCATACTAACAGCGCAGCACCAACACTGTTTGACATTTATCACATATTAGCCACGGATTAGCTAACCGGTGCTTGCAGCAGTTAACCACTTCAGAAGTTAACCACTTCAAAACACACAACGATAGCGCGGGAGCTCTCATCTTATACTGTAAATGACGTAATTCAACATGCATACAGCCTCTGTGTAGATATAATGACTTTAGCTCCATTAATTTTGGACAGATACAGTATCTCACAAAATTGAGTACACCCCTCACATTTTTGTAAATATTTTATTATATCTTTTCATGTGACAACACTGAAGAAATTACACTTTGTTACAATGTAGAGTAGTGAGTGTACAGCTTGTATAACAGTGTAACTTTGCTGTCCCCTCAAAATAACTCAACACACAGGCATTAATGTCCAAACCGCTGGCAGCAAAAGTGAGTACACCCCTAAGTGAAAATTTCCAAATTGGGCCCAAAGTGTCAATATTTTGTGTGGCCACCATTATTTTCCAGCACTGCCTTAACCCTCTTGGACATGGAGTACACCAGAGCTTTCACAGGTTGCCACTGGAGTCCTCTTCCACTCCATGACGACGTCACGGAACTGCTGGATGTTAGAGACCTTGCGCTCCTCCACCTTCCGTTTGAGGATGCCCCACAGATGCTCAATAGGATTTAGGTCTGGAGACATGCTTGGCCAGTCCATCACATTTACCCTCAGCTTCTTTAGCAAGGCAGTGGTCGTCTTGGAGGTGTGTTTGGGGTCGTTATCATGTTGGAATACTGCCTTGCGGCCCAGTCTCTGAAGGGAGGGGATCATGCTCTGCTTCAGTGTGTCACAGTACATGTTGGCATTCATGGTTCCCTCAATGAACTGTAGCTCCCCAGTGCCCTCAGCACTCATGCAGCCCCAGACCACGACACTCCCACCACCATGCTTGACTGTAGGCAAGACACACTTGTCTTTGTACTCCTCACCTTGTTGCTGCCACACACGCTTGACACCATCTGAACCAAATAAGTTTATATTGGTCTCATCAGACCCCAGGACATGATTCCAGTAATCCATGTCCTTAGTCTGCTTGTCTTCAGCAAACTGTTTGCGGGCTTTCTTTTGCATCATCTTTAGAAGAGGCTTCCTTCTGGGATGATAACCATGCAGACCAATTTGATGCAGTGTGCGGCATATGGTCTGAGCACTGACAGGCTAACCCCCCCCCCTTCAACCTTTGCAGCAATGCTGGCAGCACTTATACGTCTATTTCCCAAAGACAACCTCTGGATATGATGCTGAGCATGTGCACTCGACTTCTTTGGTGGACCATGGCAAGGCCTGTTCTGAGTGGAACCTGTCCTGTTAAACCGCTGTATGGTCTTGGCCAGCATGCTGCAGCTTAGTTTCAGGGTCTTGGCAATCTTCTTATAGCCTAGGCCATCTTTATGTAGAGCAACAATTCTTTTTTTTTATATCCTCAGAGAGTTCTTTGCCATGAGCTGCCATGTTGAACTTCCAGTGACCATTATGAGAGAATGAGAGCGATAACACCAAATTTAACACACCTGCTCCCCATTCACACCTGAGACCTTGTAACACTAACAAGTCACATGACATCGGGGAGGGAAAATGACTAATTTGGCCCAATTTGGACATTTTCACTTAGGGGTGTACTCACTTTTGTTGCCAGCGGTTTAGACATTAATGTGAAAAAGATATAATAAAATATTTACAAAAATGTGAGGGGTGTACTCACTTTTGTGAGATAATGTATGTGTAAAATGTTGGTGGTTCAGCTCCCCTTTAGAGAGTGTTGTCATTTCCCCTAGTCAGACCCATCATAACATTGGTGGGTCTTTTTATTATGTAAGTGTGTAAAATATCATCATTCAAACTTCAGATGCTGCAGCATCTCCAAAGGTTCTTATCATAGAAAGGAAGTAACGCTAGTCCCTCCATTACGGAGTACTTCCTCTCTAGTCCCGGTGAGTTGCTGAAGCATCCAGAGGTTACTTTCTACACAATTCCAAACCAACAAAAGGACAAATAACACTGGGACCATCAAACCAACAATGTTTGACACAGCACACACTGCCAGCTGCACTCTCGCACCAGGAGATGTTCCTGAGGCTCCTTTAAATGACAAGCCCCGAGGTTCTGGCCCACTCTTCCTCGCCTCTAATCAGGCCTGTCTGCAATCATTTATGTTGTGTCTTTTTGTTGATAGCAACCTTTGTGCATTTTCTTTTCTGCCATACTGAACTAAGTGTAAATGGTGTTCCTATTATCTCCAGAGCAGTTGCTCATTTGGACACTTTTGGTCTTCAGGCACTGGAGAGCAGATCAGCTCATATGGACTGGAGACATCTTCTAATCCCCAGCGTTTCTCAGAACTCCCTTTTGTAACATAGAAATATTGTAAGGAGTTGGTGTGCTGATAAAGGTTACACAGATCTCCCCCAGGGACTGAGACAAGACATGCTTGTGCCATTTACTCAGAGTTCATGTTATGACGTCCATTAGTTGTCCGTTCACAGCGGCAGAAACATCACAAGACATGGAGCGTGTGACAGGGAACACTGGCTCCTCCGGACATGCTCCAAAAATGGAGAACACTCACTTCTGCCAGGGGAGGGAGGACAGTGTACAGTACAACAGAGAAATAAAATGGAATTATTGTTCAATGTAACTTGACAATATTTCCTCCCATTCCATTGGTCTACTGAAACTGTTTGTTGCCAGGAGGCCAAGCTGACCCATCAATGTGTGTTTCTGATGTGCCTGATATTGTTTGTATCTTCATATTTAGCAGAATATTTAGAACTAGGGGCCTGTATGTAAATGTGTGCTAAGTGAAGGCGCAAAATTGTTTTGGAGGATGGGGGGTACAGTTTTTTTAATGTGCTTTACTAAGATGGTTCTGGGGGTGCACAGTGTGTTCTAAAATAAATCAGAATAATGTAGTTCCTCAAATTGTGCATACATTTGTAATAAGATGGCTCATAAGGAAAAGGAAGAAGGGTGCACAGTGGGTTCAAAAATAATTTAGAATAACATGGTTCTTCAAGGTGGGGGTACAGTTGTAGTAAGACATTTCCCAGGGAAATGAAAGTCGGGGGTGAGGGGCACAGTGGTTGCCAATCGAAATCAGAATAATGTGGTTCATCTTGTTGTAAGGTACAGTTATAGTAAGATAGTTTCCAGAGGACTGAAGGAGGTGCAGTGGGTTCCAATATACACTATATTACCAAAATTATTGGGACGCCTGCCTTTACACACACATGAACTTTAATGACATCCCAGTCTCAGTCCATAGGGACAATATTGAGTTGACCCGCCCTTTTGCAGCTATAACAGCTTCAACTCTTCTGGGAAGGCTGTCCACAAGGTTTAGAAGTGTGTCTATGGGAACGTTTAACCATTCTTCCAGAAGCTCA
Source organism: Lithobates clamitans (assembly GCA_037952925.1). Classification (NCBI taxonomy): domain Eukaryota; kingdom Metazoa; phylum Chordata; class Amphibia; order Anura; family Ranidae; genus Lithobates; species Lithobates clamitans. The sequence goes on along the minus strand of JBBGZY010000020.1, from coordinate 2,259,892 downwards.
TTTGTGAGGTCAGGCACTGATGTGGATGAAAAGGACTGGCTCGTAGTCTCAGCTGTAATTATTATTATACAAGACTTTACTGTATATAGCACCAACATTTTGTGCAGTGCTTTACAGTATAAAGGGAGACAATACACCAACAGTACAATTCAATACAAGAGGGTTAGAAGGGCCCTGCTCCTGCGAGCTTAATTCATCCCAAAGGTGTTCTATCGGAGTTGAGGTCAGGACTCTGTAGAGGCCAGTCAAGTTCTTCCACCGCAAACTCGCTCATCCATGTCTTTATGGACCTTGCATTGTGCAAATGATTTGGTGGAGGGGAATTATGGTGTTGGGTTGCTTTTCAGGGGTTGGGCTTGGCTCCAGTGAAGGGAACTCCTAAGGTGTTAGCATGCAGTACCAAGACATTTTGGACAAATTCAAGCTCCCAATTTTGTGGGAACAGTTTGGGGATGGCCCCTTCCTGTTCCAACATAACTGCACACCAGTGTACAATGCAAGGTACAACATACATGAAAAGAAAGGTCATCAGGAAAGGAATGGACACCGGGGAAAAACTTGCTTGGTGTTGGTGGCACAGTGGGTTAGACTATAGACTGGAAGCTAGTGGAAACAGTAGCCTTCTCCCAGATATAATATCAGTGTGCAGTGTTGCCAACCATCAGTACTTTTACTGGCAGCCAGTAAAAAAATGGACACTTTTCTTCTGCCAGTAAACGGCAGTGACAGGAAAAGGTTGCCAGTAAAAAATATGGCTGTGACGCTTGGCCCAAGCCAAGACCATTTGAGTGCCTTCTACAGTGTGTTCGGGCAGCGCTGGTGGGGAGCAGGTCTGGTGGGAGTCGAGCCGAGCGACCGGAACCTTGTGTGAGCAAGGCAAGCTGGGAGTGGCACTGTCAGTGCTGTTTGGACTGGAGTGGACTGAAGGGACCCCTTGGTGTGGAGAGTGACTGTCAGTGTGACTCAAGAGGGGACATGTCGTGTTGGTGAGATGTCATCATCTGTGCTGCTGCACATTGCTGTCAGTGTCACTGTGAGAGTCAATTTCATGTGTGTGTGCCGCCTATTCTAATTTCTTGTCCTCCTGAGTCCTGTCCCTGAGCTACTTACTTACTAGTAAATGTATTGTATTTACTATCGTAAATAATATATATTAAATCACATTGCTAATTGCATATTGCACTTGTTTATAGCCTAAATACTAAAATGTGCGCTTAAAACTGTCATTTTGTAACTTTTGGAAACTGCCAGTAAAAACGTGGCTGTGCCAGTAAATTTTGGGTGTTGTGTCAGTAAATTTCAAACTGGTAGGTTGGCAACACTGTCAGTGTGTACAACATTTTCTTCCTCTGAATTTGCATTGCTCCCCTAATGCCAGTGATATCCCTGCATCAGGTTGTCCCCTTCTTTAGACTTTTCTTACAGACATAAAGCAACTGGTTCCTAAAATGTGTCATGACACTACATGCTGACATGTCACCCATAGGCTCTTTTGGCCCAGCCGTTGTCGGTGCCCTAATTTCTTCCCTGCAGCAGCCGCTCACTGACACAGGGAAGCCAGAGCTGCAGCAACACATGACTGGAGAAGATTAAAAATCGGAAAGTACACAGATCTTTTTGACACAGGATAGATAGCAGAAGGGGGAGGTAACATTTTCAAGAATAGTTAGAGTTATGCCACGTACACACGATCGGAATTTTGGCCCGCAAAAGACAGATGAGGGTTTTTCATCGGAAAATGCGACCGTGTGTATGCTCCATCGGACTTTTGCTGTCCCAATTCCAGCCAGCAAAAGATTGAGAGCATGTTCTTTATTTTTCGGTCGGGAAAAGTTCCTATCCGAAAATGCGATTATCTATGGCAATTCCGACGCGCAAAATTCCTACGCATGCACGGAAACAATTCGACGCATGCTCTGAAGCATTGAACTTAATTTTCTCGGCTCGTCGTAGTGTTGTACGTCACCGCGTTCTTGACGGTCGTAAGTTCAGAGAACTTTTGTGTGACTGTGTGTATGCAAGGCAAGCTTGAGCAGAATTCCGTCGGAAAAACCATCATATCTTTTTCCGACGAGAAGTCCGATTGTGTGTACGCGGCATAAGACTTTTCTTCCACTTTATTGCACTGTCTTATTGGGCAACTACAGTATGTGACAAAGGAGGTTTAATGTTGATAAATGTAAATTTATGGATGTAGCCATAGTCTACTTGCTGTTAGTCAAATCCTGTAAGGAGGGGAATCGGGGGGGGGGGGGGGGGGGGCGTGACTGAGCCATGCTGTGTGTATCTATGGACACAAGTGCCCCCTTAGTAGCTGGGGGGACACTTATGCCGTGTACACACGGGTGGACTTTTCGACCGGACTGGTTCCGACGGGACGAATCCGTCGGACAATCCGACCATGTGTGGGCTTCATCCGACCTGCAGCTGACTTTTTCGGTTGAAAATCAGACGGACTTTAGATTTGGAACATGTTTCAAATCTTTCCGACGAACTCGAGTCCGCTCGAAAAGTCCGCTCGTCTGTATGCTAGTCCGACGGACGAAAACCGACGCTAGGGCAGCTTTTGGCTACTGGCTATCAACTTCCTTATTTTAGTCCGGCCGTACGTCATCACGTACGAATCTGTCGGACTTTGGTGTGATCGTGTGTAGGCAAGTCTGTTTGTTCGAAAGTCCATCAGAAGTCCGTCAGAAGTCCGTCAAAAGTCTGTCAAAAGTCCGTCGGAAAGACCGTCGGACCTTTGATGCCGAAAAGTCCGCCCGTGTACACGGCATTAGAAGAAGAAGAATCGGAGAGAGCAGGTTGGGGACTGCAGAAGAGGAGTTAAGGGACTGCTCTGTGCAATATTATTGCACAGAGGAGGTAAGTATACGTTTTTTTTTGTTTTGTTTTTTTTATGGAAAAAAAAAAAGCCTTTACAATCACTTTGATAATAGCATGCAATGCCAAGCTACAGTTTCTAAAGCTAGGTAGTAAAGGTGGTAGTAAAACCTCATCTGGAATACTACAGTTCAGTTTTGGGCACATAAAGGATACCGGAGAATTGAAGAAGGTGCAGAGAAGAGCAACCAAACTGATAAGAGGCTCAGCTATGAGGAAAGATTATCTGAACTGAATTTATTCTCTCTTAAGAATAGGAGGTTAAAGAGGAATATGATCCCTGCCATGTATAAGTCATCCATATAGTGAACTTGGAGTAGAAATATTCATTTTCAGGTCATTACAGAGGACAAGGGGGCGCTCTTTGCATCTGGAGGAAAAAGTTTTTGATGCAAAAGATTACTTTTTAAATTTTTTTTTTTAATTTTAAATAGCAAAGTGATGAAATAACAAACATATATTTACCTGCTTTGTGCAATGGGTTTGCACAGAGCAGCCCCGATCCTCCTTTTCTTGAGTCCCCCAGCTGGCGCTCCTGGCTCCACCCTCCCCCGAGCACCCCCATAGCAAGACACTTGTCCCACTGACTCATGAGATAATCCAGTTCTCATACCTCTCCAGGATCCCCTCTAGCTGCTCTCCCCTGTGTTTTTATATTTGTAGAGGATATGCGGTAATGAGGCCTTTGACATTTGCTGTGTGTGTGCACAATGCATTTTAATTTGTCTATGAAATGTCATTTGTGGGAGAAATTTAGCGTGTCCAAGGCTTCCAAGTTAGGTTTGTGTTCCTTTCTGCATCATTAACAGGACATAATCACTGTACGCTCTTAGAGATTGTGTCTTTATCCACAGTGTAGGTACATTATGACCCGGGATGGGGAGGATGGTGTAATAACACTGCTTGTAATATAATTGTACAGATTGTGTGTGTTGCATATGTATGTTATGTGTGGGAGGGTTGTATCCGTATGTTATGTGTGTGTGTGGGAGGGTTGTATCTGTATGTTATGTGTGTGTGAGAGTTGCACATATGTGGTGTGTGTATGAGGGTTGTGTCTATACACTGTGTGTTAGGATTGTATCTGTGCAGTGTGTGTAATGCCGAGTACACACGAGCGGACTTTACGGCAGACTTTGCCCGGCGGACTTTTCGACGGACTTTACGAGGGACTTTCTGAATGAACGGACTTGCCTACACGCAATCCACCAAAGTCCATCGAATTCGTACGTGATGACGTACGACCGGACTAAAACAAGGAAGTTCATAGCCAGTAGTCAATAGCTGCCCTACGGTCGGTTTTCGTCCATTGGACTAGCATACAGACGAACTGACTTTTCGACCGGACTCAAGTCCGTCGGATAGATTTGTAACATGTTTCAAATCTTATGCCGTGTACACACGAGCGGACTTTACAGCACACTTTGCCCGGCGGACGGGATTTCGTCGGACAATTCGATCGTGTGTGGGCTCCAGCGGACTTTGTTTTCTCAAAAGTTGGACGGACTTAGATTTGAAACATGTTTCAAAACTATCCGACGGACTCGAGTCAAAATCTCCTCTGCAGCACAGACACATAGGCATTTTCCTGCCAGAGCTGCAGCTACATATATGTATGGTGTGTGCGCCATGGTAGTATCTGTGTGGTGTGTGTTTCAGGGTTCTATTTTTCCTGTGTATATGTAAGGATTGTATCTGTACAGTGGGTATATGAAGGTTGTATCTGTGTGATATGTGTGTGAGGGTTGTATTGATGTGGTGTGTCTGTCAGGGTTCTATTTTTCCTGTGTATAGTATGTGTGAGGACTAGACATGTAGGTTACATAGTAGGTGAGTTTGAAAAAAGACACAAGTCCATCAAGTCCAACCTATGTGTGTGATTATATGTCAGTATTACATTGTATATCCCTGTATGTGGACAAAGATGTGGACAAAGAGGCAGGTTTATCCACTCTGGCAACTGCAGAGGAATTCACACTTGTCTCTGCTTGCGTGACAGAGGATGAGGAGGATGAGGAAGGTATAGTAAGCCAGTCCACCACCTCCTCTGCATGCTGTGGCTGGATAGCACGGGCAAACTCACTAAACAGAGGAAATGATGCCCTGCCTGAGGACTGACCACCACGTCCACCTTTGCCAGTGGACACATTTGTTGCTGGCCCCTTTACAGTGCCAAGGAAATGCCTGCCTCTCCTTGTTGTTCTCCCAGACATTATTGAGAGGGAGGGGGTGGTGCTTATAAGCAAATGTAAAGAAGAAGTTGAAATCTGTACGTAGATGCACTTTAATCAATGTAAAGAGGTGTTTGGTGCACTTTAATTTGAGTACTTACACAGACACACTCCATGGATACACTATAATATACTGCAATATAATGCGCCAAACTACAGTACCGCACAAAACTATATGGCGTTAAACTGGCAGTAACGCACACAGAACTATATGGCGTTAAACTGGCAGTAACACACAAAAAAAGATATGGAGTTAAACTGGCAGTAACGCACAAAGAAGTAAATGGCGTTAAACTTGCAGTAACGCACAAAACTATAAAGCGTTAAACTGGCAGTACCGCACACAGAAGTAAATGGCGTTAAACTGGCAGTATCGCAATTAAATAGACAGTGTTCAACTGTCGCTAAACTGACGCTATCTGAACTGTCCCTTTTATAGCTATACACTAATGTAAAGATTACTGACACAGTCTCACTACACTACAGTGAAACTATCTGAGCTTTCCCTACTTTAGCTGCACACTATGCAAAGCTGAATGATGGTCCTCCTCACTACACTCACACTATCCCTAGACTATCACTAAACTAATATTCTACACTGACAATTAAAGCAAAATAGCACAATGTAGCACACTAACTAACTGATAGCACTGAACAGACCCCTGTTCTATCTCTCTCCACGCCGAAATAACACTGAAAATGGCTGCCATTAAAAGAATACTTTTATACTGTGGGGCGGGAATGAGCCATGATTGGATAAAGTCATGATGACAGTGTCCAATCATGACTCTGACAGTGCTCTGTGCCCTGATTGGCTGAAGTTTTCACTGCTTCAGCCAATCAGGGCTTGCAATGCACTGTTCAGCCGTTTGTTCGGATGTTCGCTGAACGTCCGAGCAACGAGAGTTCAGCCCCAACTTATGCTCGGGCCGAACCGTTCGCCCATCCCTACTAGTCAGTACTAGTATGCAAAACTGTATTTGCTTTGGAAGAATAAATCACCTCTAATGTTGGCTGTCCTGCGTGTGGATGTTGCTGCATTATGTAAAGCTATTAGAATAGGGTGCCTCAAGACTGTCCATAATTTTAAAGGGTGCCTTAACTGAAAAAAGGTTGAGAAACACTGCTGGGGAATATAGATTTTCATTATAATGAATCAATTTGTTTTATTGTTTAATTGTTTCGTTTTTAGATAATTTATTATTTATGTATGTATATATATTTGTGATAACGATTCGTAATTGAGAAAGTCGTTTGTATATTGAATTAAGTAACACACACAATGACAATATTTTTTCTGCTACTTCTCAAGATTAATCTCCTCTGCTCACATACAATACAGCACCCTTCTCAGGAATGCACTTTGCCAGTGGTTGTGTTCTGTCACTGCTGCTGGTACCAGGAGGAACCTGATGTTGAGAGCTTGAATCCATTAACACACACACAGGGGTTGATTTACTAAAGGCAAATTGACTGTGCACTTTTGCAAGTGCAGTTGCTCCAGAGCTTAGTAAATTAGGGAGAGATCTGCCGAGTTCCATCATCCAATCATGTTCAAGTAAAAATGCAGTTTTTTTTTAAATTTTCCTTGCACATGATTGGGTATTCTTTTTTCTTTACCTCATTTAATAAGCTCTGGAGAAATTGCACTTGCAGAGTACAACTACACTTTGAAAAATGCACAGTCCATATACAATTAGTAAATCAATCCCAATATCTCTTCTGCTGCTTCTCAAAAACTCATCTCCTCTGCTCAGATACAACACACTTCTCACTCAATTCTCAGGAATGCACTTTGCCAGTAATCCAACCTCCAGAACAAAATGAATCAGCTGATTGGACTGTAAGGTTTACTCCGATGTTGACCTGCTGTTTCATTAGACCTTTAACAAATTAATGAATCATGACAAATTTATTCGCTATTTTCGTTATAATTTCTTTCGTATTAGTTGAAATTCGTTATACTTTTCTTTGAACATTGGGATGCATCCGAAGGTCCGATATGTGCAAAATTCCTCCAAATTTCGATTAGTTATGAAATTAATTGCACATGTCTAGTGATGTATGTTTGAGAGTTGTAAAACAGACATAGGACAGAGCCGAGTTCTGTGATTTCTTTTATATGTGAGTGAATAATATCTGGTAAAAGAATACAAAAAGTTTACAGAGGAAGAAGTCAGGGAGGAACGTACATAGATGACACCAGCCTTGCGAATTACCCAAGTGGTGTCTTTAATAATAAGTAAGAATAGATATACTCACAAACAAATCAATGATAAAGGCATATCAGGGTCAAGTAAACACAAAGTAAACACAAAGCAGCCAGGTCACTGAGACTGTTCCCAAAAAGCTGGAGGACCTTCCAGATGGCTGGCGCGTTTCAAGGGGCGATCCTCTCTTCCGCAGTGCCATTTTTTTTTTCTTATTATTAAAGACACCACTTAGGTAATGCGCAAGGCTTGTGCACCCTCTCTTCTTTGTTTTAGAGTGTTTCCATTGGGTTCTCCCCCCTGACCCTTAGAGGGAAGCAAAGCCTGTGCTTCCATTGGAACTGTTAAGGACCTGTGATACATCCACTGCTAATACATCACCCTTGAGCGCAGGAGATTGTTGTTGTGTAAGAGTTGTATTGGTGTGATGTGTGTGTGTCAGGGCTGTATATGTACAATACATGTGTCATGGTTCTCTCTCTATGGCTGAGTTATTGTATTCTGACAGTGGGGAGCCTTCCCCACTGTCAAAATACATTGATCAGTGCGGCTGGCTATAGCAGGTGGCACTGATCATTCAGGAAAAACCAGACAGGCTGGGCTACAGAAGTCGATCGGTAGATTGCCCATACCTGCCCATACATGGATCGAAACTCAGACGGTCCCTGCTGAACCAAATTAATTTCAACCCAAGTATGGCCTCCTTTAGTTGGGAGGATGTATCTGTAGAAAGAACCCATCTTAGATGGGTGTCAGGATGGAAGTCTCTAAGCACCTCCTGATATCTGATCTCTGTTGATAAGCTCTCAGGCGCACTGTTCTCCTGTAGCAGCAATTAGTGTCATTGTAGTCAAGACATAGGACAAAGCCGAGTTCTGTGATTTCTTTTATATGTGAGTGATTAATGGCTGGCAAAAGCGTACAAAAAGTTTACAGATGAAGAAGTCAGGGAGGAACATACATAGATGACACAGGAAAGGAATGTATAGATAAATTGAGGAATAAATCAGGGAGGGGAAGGTATATGGGTGACAAAGGAGAGGGATGGATAGAAGAATGGCAGAATAAATCAGGTAAGGATGTACAGTATATAGGTAACAAAGAAGAGCGACGTATAAAAGAATAGAGGAATAAAACAGGGAGGGGGTGTGTACAGGTGTAGCACCCTCTACCTAGGGTAGGTACTAAGTAGAGTTTTTTTTTTTAGAGGAGGTAAATTTAGGCAAGCCTAGCTTGAAGCTAGGCCTGTTTGTTTTGATCTGTGGGGCTGGGAGTGGCCTAGAGTAGGCTGGTGACTCTCAGCATCATGTTTCTTCTGCTTCTAGAGGCTTCTAGAAGGAAGGAGTGGAAGAAAGGTGGAGCTGCCTGGGTGTCCTAAGGAGCCCTGACCAATCCCGAAACTGGATTGGCAGGGGGTAGGCCTCCGTAAATATTTAAAATCAGCCAGCTGGGGAGGAGTTCTTCAGGTGGAAGAATTGGAGATGGAGTATTAGGCTGTCGGGCCTTTGAGGAAGGCCCCTACTCTTGGGCTAAGGGGCTCGGAGCTGGACAGGAACCCCACACAACCCAAGGGGTGTCCTGAACAGGAGCAGGAGAGGACAGCAGGGGGAATACTGCTGGGCAAGTCTCCAGGAGGGATTCAGCAGGTGTCGGTGAGTGACAGGCACAGTCGGGAGAGCTGGGAGAGGCATGCCGGAGCGGACTGGGAGAATGTAGTTTGAGATGGATGTAGAGCCAGCAGGAGAGACTGATGTTACTGGCAGTGAAGTCGGGCCGCTGCAGCTGGGATAGCTGTCAAGGCCTGCAAAGGGCTGACTGGGATCAGTAGTCCACCAAAGAGGGCAACTAGCACCAGAACTTTCCTTGCTACACCATAGAGGCCTGCGGTCCCTGCCTGTAATAAGGCACTTTTGCTAAGGCCTGGCTGAAATCAGTGTCAGACCTAACCATGTGCCAGATGCGCCTGAAGAACTGTGCTGGAGGGAGAAGGAGAGATAGTCTGCAGCAAGGGTTGTGCAGGAGAAGAGTATCTATATTGTCCCAAGCTATGCTAATCTTTCTGGGCATCCCATCCCATGAATTCCTTAATCTTATCCAAGTTCTAATCCCTCAATAAAGTACAAAAACAAAGCTGATGGACTTTTCATTGTCTTGGAGTGTCTGGAAATGAATGCCGGGTTGGGCAGGGTGACAGGTGGGCCACATCACTCAGCAGCCTCTACGGGGGTACTTCTACACAGGTAAGACCGGAGTAAAGAATAATGAAGAATCAATCAGGACAGGACATACAGTATATGGGAGACACAGGAGAGAGACATATAGAAGAATGGAGGAAAATGTCATGACGGGATGTACAGGATAAGGTGAGATGAACCAAATTAGGAGAGATGTATAAAAGGTCAGAGGAATAAATCAGAAAGCAGGGAATGTATAGGTGACACAGGGGAAGGATGTATAGAACAATCAAAGAAGATGGCACAAAAAGGATGTTGAACATCTAAAGGCTCCCCCATCTTTCCTCGCATAGCAAAATTGTAACACAGGGAGGCTGGACACTTTTGGTCTTAACTTGGGAAGGAACACAAGGCAGTTATCACAGCCTGCAATACCACCAGCCACCACTAAAGGAACACTCACTCAATAGCTAGCTGGTCAGATACACACGGCAGATCCAAATCCTGCATACAATCTAGAGCACTCCAAAGCCTCGTACACATGATCTGATTTTCCGACGGGAAATGTGTGATGACAGGCTGTTGGTGGAAAATCCATCGGACAATTGTTGTCGGATTTTCCGCGGACAAATGTTGGCTAGCAGGTTTTAAAATTTTCCGCGGACAAATGTCTGTTGTCGGATTTTCCGAGTGTGTGTGTACACAAGTCCGTCGGACAAAAGTCCAAAGTACAAACACGCATGCTCAGAAGCAAGGACGAACCAGAAGCGGTCGGTCTTGTAAATTAGCGTTCGTAATGGAGAATTAACATTCCTGACGTGGGAAATTATGAAATCTCGAAATGCAGCGCACAATTCTCTTCTTCTTTAATGGGATAATAATGAAGCTGCTTTGCTGGTGATACTGATGGAGTTATTGCAAATTAATTTTCAAAGGCTTTTTTTTTTTCTAGTCATATCAAGAATAATAATTATTTTTATTTATTTATTTTTGTTTTTGGGGCAAGTTACCACAACACCATTATCCTGTAATTTTTAAGATCAAAGATACTATGTTGGTGTCCCTTGTCAATTTTACATTGTATTTTTGAAATGTAACTCCCTACTCCCAAACTGTCATTTGAAGTAAAACACATAGCCAAGTATTATTCTCCACATTTTTTTTTATTGTGAATTAAATAAAGAAAACAAATAATATTAGACATGCTATCTGCCAACAGAACTTAACCAAAAAGTGCATTCTATGCATCCAAAAATATAAAAAATATACCAAATCAAATCATTATTCAGCCAAAAAAATAATGTCAAAGCAATAACTCCAAGGCTAATAATAAATAGCACGTTATCTCCTCCGATTCTGCAACATGTCTGGTTGACAAACGGCCGTTCAGAAACGAACTGAAAAGCGTGAATCAACACTCACCAAACTTCTACTAACACGAAATTAGCAGAAGGAGCCCAAAGGGTAGCGCTTAAGAGCTGAAAAACCATGTAGTACATCACTACGTTCGTGATTGTTGGACAACAATTGTGTGGCCGTGTGTATGCAAGACAAGTTTGGGCCAATGCCCTTCGGACAAAAGTCTACGGTTTTGTTGGCCAACAATCTGATCGTGTCTACGAGGCTTAAGTGTTGTGTGGCAGCTAGTAGATTCAGATTCCCATAAGCATGTGAGATTCCTCAAGCTATGTGAGCTGGAAGCTTTGCACACTTTCACCTTTTCCCACTACACACACCCGGGCGCACACACACACAAGCTACTCGGGGTTGCTTACCATCACGCAGATTGTCAACTAACTGGTTTATTAGGCAACCAGACACGTGCAACTGAGGTCTGTCTCTGCCTATGGCAGCAACGATAGTAACCACATTCTAAAGCTAATCTGAATGCAATCAGATTGGCTGTCTTGTTCTCTGTCAGCTAACTGCTGAAAGTTTAGAGAACACAAGGCCATGCAATGCATTCTCACACTGATTAGAAGTGAATTTATAACCGAGCATATAGGCTCTTGGTAATACAATTCAACAGTCTCCCTAGGAGGTATGAATTCTTAGCTCAGTACACAGAACATATTCATATTTATATTTAATATGCCTAGACGGGAAGTATATACAGAAGTAAAAATGACAAAAGCCAATTGCTATGAAAAAGGGAGAAAAATAGAAATAAACGTTATAGTTTGGGGGCGGTATAATTTTATCCTGTTAGCAGAAACATACTGTCATCCAGTAACTGCCTCGTTTTCAAACACACTCCAGACAAATTACAATGGTCAGTTGCATGCTATCTAATTTATAGTTAGTGAGGTGAGACTGGCTTTTTTCACATTACCCAATTACCTTTGGCGATTGCATCCCGCTGGGTCTGAGGAAAGTTCTTACCTTTGAAGTGGCCGTAGGTTCTATGGGCCAGCCAGGTCTGATGGATGGGTCAGAGTTAGAATTTCTGACACCAGTGCATCATCCTGATCTTAGAAAGTCCAAATCAGTCTGTATATGCAGTAAAGCATGCTTGTTATACTCACTGTGGAACCTAAGGGGTTAATCCTATGCATTGTGTAAAAAGGCTGTTTGATCATGTCTCCTCTGATCCTCCCCTTCTTCCATCATCCCCAATATATTTTCTGATAACACAGAGTAAATGGAGTCAGGCTGCACATGCTCAGTTTGGAGAGTATTGCTAGAGAGTTTCGTTTTTTTCTTGGGAGAGTGCATGTGATCAGCACAGGGCCAATCAGCACTGTCCAGACAGAGGATCAGGGGCCCTACATCCTGATAGGACAGCCAGTGCAGTATGAAAACTCCTCCTACAAGCTTTAACTAGCCACTGATAGAAGTCACAAGACTGCTATATACTGCTGATGAGAAAAGGTATTTAGAAGTTTATATTTACTGAAATAATTGCATTTTCCTGTTCTGTGTACTGTGGGAGACCAGATATAGTTGTGGTTGTGGGAGTTGTGGGAGTCTCAAAGTATGGGGTTTGGGACTCCCTTCTAGGATACCTTGTAGATGGAGTAGTGCAGGTCCAAACCTGAATGCTGGTTAACTAAGTATTTCAACTTGACAGAAGGTAGGATAGGAGGAGGTAGAATATCCAAACTCTCAGTCTCTCACAACTCCTCTGCTAGCAGTCACTTGGTGACCCTTGTCATCCATAAGCACAACACTGCTTCTTCTAGAGAGAAGACTTATTAAAAGACTGTTAGACCTGTTAGGTATTCAGAAGTCAAGAACAACCCCCTTCCAACCTCTAGGGGACCCTCACCTGAAAAGGTTTAATCGCACCTTCCTAGATATGCTTGGGACTCTTACTTCAGAGCAAAAGCAGCATTGGAGCAGACACATTGCAGCCATTGTACATGCTTACAATAGCACTGAAAATGATGCCACAGGCTATTAACCTTATGTTTGGAAGGGAAGCTCAACTGCCAGTTGACTTAGCATTCGGCACCTCTTTAGATCATACCTCAATGGTGTCACACAGAGGATATGTGGACTGCCTGAAGAAGAGTATAAAAACAGCATATGAGAATGCCCAGGCTGCTTCAGATACCCGGGGAAGCGAAACAAAGGAAACTTCGACTTGAAGGTGAGAGTACATGATCTACAGCCTGGTGACAGAGTATTGCTAAGGAATCAGGGCATGCCTGACAAACATAGGCTACCTGATCGCTACTAGTGGCAGCCCTACATTATCTATAAGCAGCTGCCAGGATTATCAGTATACCAGATTCACCCAGAAGGGAGCACGGGCTAACTAAAAACTTGGCACAGAAATCATCTGCTACCCTTATCAGAAGCAGTTTGCATGCCTCAACAACTAGATCCACAACCTACTCAATCTGCCTTTCACAGATCACTCCAGTAACCAGGTCTCAATCTGTGCCACCGAACACAGATGAAAAGGACAGTGAGGATGAAGAACTGGGTATGGACTGGCTGTGGCAGTCTATGCTACCAGAGACTGTCACTCTTCTTCCTCTAGAGAATCAGATACTGGAACCCTCAGGCCTGAGGCTCCAAAGTTCATACCCCAAAGCCAATCATAGACCCTCTAACCCCCCTGACTGCAGAGGACACAGAAACTTTTCAGCCTTCTATAGTGAAAGATTAAGTGTCAGTTGTACCAGAAGAAGAGTCCGTTGTACCTGAAACACCTGAGCACAGAGAAAAGCGAATAATTCGTCCACCTAAAAGACTGACTTACAGTACTTTAGGCGAAAGTTCTGAAGAAGCTGTCCTCACCTCTCAGAGAACTCATAACATGCTGACCCTTTCCACTGCAGATTTAATGGACAGCTCACCCCCTGTCACATCTAGGTGGGCCAACCCAATATCGGTGGCTTGTATGCAAGACAATCTCCTCTCTTATGACAAATGGTGGGAGGTTCCCTTGCCAGATTCATAGGTACATGCTAATTGCTTGTTTTCTTTTATGTACTAACCCTCTTTGCCTCCCACTGTATTTTGCATTATTTACAGTTGCATCACTTCCTGCCAGCAGAGTGGGATCATTTCTTTCAACAAGCAGAGCATCCTGGGACATGTAGTCCCACAGCCAGGACGTACTGCAATCTTTAGCACTGACTAGACGATTTTGAAAATACAATTGTGTTCCCTCCCACTGTACTTTGAAAGCTTGTACCAGGTTATGGGCATTATATGTAAATGGATGCTATCCCTGCTTTGGGGACCAAAGATTTCAAGTGGGGGGAAGGATGTAGCCAAGTGCCAGTTATATAATTTTGCAACTTTCTCCCTAGTGCTCGGAGTTGGGATAGTTACATCATCTCCTGCCAACAGAGTGGAATCACGTCTTTAAACAAGCAGAGCATCTTGGGACACATAGTCCCACAGCCAGGGCATACTGCAATCTTCAGCACTGACTAGACTAAACTTACCAGAAAGCTGGCAACTGAGGAGGACACTGGGAAAAGAGATAAATTCCACTGCTAAGGGTGGGCTCTCTTGCCTGACACGGGACCTGCAGCTACAGGAGCGAGAGGCTAGGCTCCTTTGGTCGGTGTGAGCGGTCACCGAATCCTGGAAGGCATGGAGAGTCTTCCACAGAGTGAGCATTATCGCTGGAGGCAGATCCTCAGCTGCTGGCCTCTCATTGGCAGCATGGCTATCGGAGACCACTCTCACTTATACCCACATGGGGGCCATTGAATCCCTGGGTTGTCAGGCTGCCAGTCCGGCATCCTCCATCTGACTGCAGATCCTTCAAGAGCCTGTTCTGGGACATCCTTCTCCACAAGCCTTGGTATCTATAGGATTGGTGAGAGGGCAGAAGCCCACCCTTAGTATTACATTCAGAGACACTGCATGCAGACCTCTTTACCTCACCCTTTCTGCATTAAAGGCCTTTCACTGAGAAACACCTTGCTTATTCGATTCACCTTTGCTGGTTGCCACTGCACAGCAACTTCTTTGGGCCCCCTCATAGCTAGTTGAAGATTCTGGACTCCCTTACTACAAGGACTCCTCCACCAAAATGAATTAACCTACAGAATCTGTTATTGATTAAATTGTTTAAAGTGTAGTATCTGTTGATCTTAAAGAATAACTCTCACCCAGGTTTCACATATTGTGTTTCATTATTTTTTTTGCCTGTGGCATCAGGTTTTAGAGGGAGCTGACTGTCAAAGAGTGCTTTCTTTCCCCTCTTGCTCCTGGGATCATAGGTTCACTTGAGGTCTATTGGTCCCACAGTCAGGTTCACTGTTTTTGCCAGGTCATTGCATATCACTATAATTCTGTTCAGTGATAAACCCTGTAATTTGGTGAATACCCAGAGTGTACATTTTGGTCATTTTCGTTGACCTAATAATCTCTAGTAAAGTATCATCTTGCAATCTCTAATATTCCTTTTGGTGTCTTTTGCACAGGTGTTTGCAGTGATTTGATTTAACCGGGTGTGCCAGAGTGGCTGAGATTGTTCTTGGGGTTGAGGCGCAGAACAGAGAACCCAAAATTTCCAAGCAGCTCCTTCGGGGGAGGTGCTACAAACCAAACAAACAGCCTTCTTAATAGCTCCTGGCCCCAGAGGGAGAGCTTACGAAGAATGAAACAGGACTCAGCTATTTTGTCTAAGCCTGGTCCCACCAATAACTAACAAGGGGTTGGCCAGTTGACAACAAAGGCATAACTTCCAGCAACACACCTCTGACACAGGACTCTGGAACCTCCTCTGAGAGATAATGGGCAACTGAAAGTCCCTGAGCACCACATTCATAGAAAGGGGTCCCTACATAAAATAATCTCTCATAAGCTGGTTGTTTGCTTTTGTAGAGAAAGAGAGTAAACCAGCTCCACGCAGTGTCCCTGGGGGCATTTGAAGCCATGAAGATGATGCTACAAGACATAAATTGCTACAACTACAGTGCGTTGCTGCTACCATTTTCCTTTTATAGATTAACAATTAAGACTGGCTGCGCTTTGGGCATAGAGTGCTTGGTATTCGCTCCAGTGTGGGGCAGATGAGACGCTTTCCTCCTCTTTGCTGGCTGCTTGACTATTTTCCATCAAAACGTCAGCGGCTCTCTGATGGAAGTGTATAAATCCGTCCTTTTTCCACCATTCAATGACAAACGCCCCGAAGGCTTTCCACATCAATATTCATGTAGAAATAGAATTTTATTTTATATGAAATTTCTCTGACTTCTACTAGAAGGAAATAAGATTGTCAATGTATGTTTCTGGTATCTGCTAACAAGGCCTCCCCCTGGGACCATCGCACACTCCAGGTTCTCATGTCTACAGCAAAATGGCAAATGATATCACAGACGTGAAATTGAGATTGGTCCTACATCTTTTATTGTGATGTTACTGATAAAAATAGCGCAAACTGCGTCTCCACCTTGAGTTGTCATCACTTAGTAGCATAAAACTCCTTCTGTCAGATGCTTCAACTGGGACATATTGTTCTGAATTGTTAGCCAGAGGTTCATTTCCTGCTACTAAGAGATTAAAAATCTCCTGTGCTCCATTAGGATCTATACAGCTGAAGCTGGTATGCTGTACACTACAGTCAGTACAGTCATTCATACACTAGCTCAGTGGTCTCCAAACTCTAGCCTGAGGGCCAGATGCGGCCTTTTGCTTGGCTTTATGCAGCCCTTGGGGAACTATTCCTCTCATTGATACGAGGCATTATTGCCTCCTACTAACACCAATGATGAGGCAATTTTCTTTCCATCGACACCAACAATTGGGCAAAATTCCTCCTATTGAAGTCAACATCGGAGCCCTATTCCTCCCGCTGACATCAAAGATGGAGCACTATTCCTTTCGCTAATACCAACAATGAGACACTATTCCTGCCACTGACATCAATGATGGGGCACTATTCCTTCCACTGACACCTTAGGGTAATGTTTCTTCTACTGACACCAACAATTGAATACTATTCCTTCCAATTACACCATTGTTGGGGTTCACTTCCTCCCACTAATATCAACAATGGGGCACTATTCCCCCTTCTGACCACAGGCAGTATGTAAATTTTTTGACTCCCACACCAAGCCTGAGGCATTATCTACTCGCACTGGCCATAGTGGGCCAACTGGCCCTCCTAAAGTATGAAGGACAGTAAATTTGCCAATTGTTTAAAAAGTTTGGAGACCCATGCACTAGCCGATGAGGCCAATCAAAGCAAAGTCAGGGAAGCCTGACACTCACCATATCTGTATGCTGCACCTGGTATCAAGTCTCCTGCCTTTACTTTGCATAAAATTAAAGGCAGCCCTCAAATTTTCCACTCGCCTACTCGCATTTTGCGAGTGGAAAATTGTTTCTGGCGAGGAGCTGGGCTACTTGGGAGTGGGGGGTGAGTACCGCCGGCCTGTGGGGTTGAACGGGAGCCATTCTACCATTGATCGCCCTGGGGGAGGAGAGCATGGAGGAAGAAGAAAGCCACCGGATCACAGAGCGATAGCCTGCTGTTACAGCTTACATTACAATTGCCTCCACTCGTGATTACTCACAGCCCCGCCCTCCTGACCCCGCGCCTGTGATAGACAGAACGTCAGTCCAATTCTGGGACGTGCTCTGTCTATCACAGGCGCGGGGTCAGGAGGGCAGGGCTGTGTGTGATCATGAGCGGAGGCAACTGTAATGTAAGCTGTAACAGCAGGCTATCGCTCTGTGATACGGCAGCTTTCCTCTTCCCCATGATGATCCTCTGCACAGGTGAGCTGAGGCTGCAATGGAAGGCACAGGTGAGGCGAGGCTGCAATAGTGGCACAGTGAGCTGAGGCTGCAATGGTGGCACAAGTGTGCTGAGGCTTCAGTGGTGGGCACAGGTGAGGCAAGGCTGCAATGGTGGGCACAGGTGAGCTGAGGCTGCAATGGTGGGCACAGTGAGCTGAGGCTGCAATGGTGGCACAGGTAAGCTGAGGCTGCAAAGGAAGGCACAGGTGAGGCGAGGCTGCAATGGTACCACTGGTGAGCTGAGGCTGCAATGGTGGCACAGGTGAGCTGAGGCTGCAGTGGTGGGCACAGGTAAGCTGAGGCTGCAATGGTGGGCAAAGTGAGCTGAGGCTGCAGTGGTGGGCACCGGTGAGCTGAGGCTGCAATGGTGGGCATAGGTGAGGTGAGGCAAGGCTGCAGTGGGGGGCACAGGTGAGGTGAGCTGAGCCTGCAATGGTGGGCACAGGTGAGCTAAGGCTGCAATGGTGGGCACAGGTGAGCTGAGGCTGCAATAGTGGGCACAGGTGAGGCTGCAGTGGTGGGCACAGGTGAGCTGAGGCTGCAATAAAAGGCACAGGTGAGGCGAGGCTGCAATGGTGGGCACAGGTGAGCTGAGGCTGCAATGGTGGGCACAGTGAGCTGAGGCTGCAATGGTGGGCACAGTGAGCTGAGGCAGCAATAGTGGGCACAGGTGAGATGAGGCTGCAATGGTGGTACAGGTAAGCTGAGGCTGAAATGGTGGGCACAGGTGAGCTGAGGCTGCAATGGGCACAGTGAGCTGAGGCTGCAATGGTGGGCACAGTGAGCTGAGGCTGCAATGGTGGGCACAGGTGAGCTGAGGTTGCAATGGTGGGCACAGGTGAGCTGAGGCTGCAATGGTGGGCACAGGTGAGCTGAGGCTGCAGTGGTGGGCACTGATAAAGTTGTTAATATTTATTTTTGTAACTTAATTCTGCATAGAACATTTAAGTGTAACTTCATGAGATCATTTGTGAGGGCATATATAGGGGCGGAATTAGGGGCGGTGCATGGTAGGGATTGGGTGGGGCAACTGGTGGCGAGTAACCCTTAAGGCCTGGCTAGTAGCTCAGGACTTGAAATTTTGAGCCCTGATAAAGGGTTACAAAAAAAAATCATTCTAGCTCCATTTTAAAGTGTAACTAAAGGCAAAACTTTTTTTTTTTTTCGTTTTGGAAACATTTTGGATAGAATGGAGGGGCATTGCAACACCTGTCAGGTTTTAATTGTCGTCTGTGCCCTCATTACTCAAATGCACTCTCTCAATTTGTCCTGTTTACGGTTATCAACCAGAATGAAAATGAAGGAAAATCCCAAAGTTTGGACAGTCACCAGAACAAGAATAGAGGAAAAATCTTACATTGGGTACAGTAGTTCTGGTGACCCTGAAAGCAACTAAGGGATTCCCTCACGTTGAATAGATTTTCTCTCACTATGACTATGGGACATGAAGTGAAGAGAAATTTTGCTAATGTGACACTGTTGGCAAAAGAACCTGAAAGAGGTTTTAACCCTTCCTTACTCTATCCAAAATGAAAAACTGCTTTAACCCTTTTATATACAGGTTCCAGTCTGTGACATGGCTGTGTAAGAAGCCTGCATTTGGCATCCATTGCAAGGGTCTTCATCAGACCAAAGTATGGAAGGTCAATCAAATATACCCACAGAACCCAATCTGCACATCTTGGACAACATCCTCACACTGTAAAAAAAAAGTGCTGAAGCCAGGCGAGAGGCATCTGAAACCCCCAAAAACACCAAAATCTGCCCCCCCCCCATCAGGACGCCACAGTCATAACCGCTAATAATTAGAACTGTAATTATCACTACTAATTCTACCTAATTAATCACAAGGCAATAGCCAAATTGACTTTCCCATAATTATCAGATAAGCTGTAAGCACATCACAGCGATTATAATTAACACAACTTAATTAAAAACTCATATACATATATGCGTCCCTATAAAGGGAGTGTGTTGGGTTCAGTGCGGTTCGGTTTGATATCTGAACGGTGTCTTTTATGTCTTTATGTGAGAGACGGAGAAGCTGAAAGCAGCTTGAGGAACAATTCCCCCCAATCAGCCTGCCAGAGGAGCATTTGTTGAGGCACTTTGAAGAATACAATCAAACATTGCCGATGGAATTACGGATTGTGCTGGGCCTGGCGCATTCAGCTGGCTCGTCTTCTGATCTGGAGGGTTCACACTTCTTACACACATTATTTCAGAAGTGTTGTCATATTAGATTATAGGAGGTCGCCATAATGCTGACAATTTCCCCTGTGTCTCCAGGACCTATTTATTTGTTGTTATACGTTCATATAACTCTGACATACGCCGTAGCGCTGTGCTGGAAACACGGAGCCAAGTCACATTAGTCTCTGCACCAGAGGAACTTGCGCTGTAATGATCTACAGAGAACACTGGGTCAGTCACATCAGTCACTGAACCAAAGGAGCGTACACTTCCACAGTCACATAATAATATTAATGTTATTATGAATACACATACATACACTGGGTTTGTGGCTCTTTTGTGTATCAGGAAACAGGGTAGATTGATAAACATGGAACTTTACTTGTTTGCCACCCTCACCAAGAGCAGCAGATCAGCACAGGAGGTGTGACATCAGGGGGGTGGGGGGGGGGATACCTATCACCCTAATTCATAGATGTGATCAGGTGGCTTTGCCAGCACTCAGATCACTTCTACAGATATAGGGTAAATGAATTCAAACATGTTTTGAAGGCCAAATCCAGCCAAAACTTTATATTTCGTGTTGCTCAGAGCAAGAAAGGGGTTATGCCAGGTTTTTATTATTATCTGTGCTCTTGTTGGGGAGATTTTAATGATGTAAGCTGGTATCAGGATGGCAGTGTGGTCCTCGGAGGTGGGCAATGCCAAGCTATCTTCCTAGGGTACTCTATTACACAAATACCAACTTCAGCCAGGTAGCTGTGGCCTTTGCCCTCCTGCCTACAGCACCCCACTATTGGTCTGTGATGGCTCAGAATCCAATGACAGGCAAGTAGTGCATTGCTGGAGGCAGGAAGGGGCAGGCCAAAATAGTGGACATTTTGCCTGAAGTTAGTATTTGCATAATCTAGATTACCCTAGATTGCTCTATTACATAAATACCTCCTTCAGGCAGGTAGTTCACTTGTTGGCCCATGCCCTCCTGCCTACACTGCCCCACCATTGGTCAGTGATGCCTCAGAATCCAATGACAGGCAAGTATTGCGTTGCGTTGCTGGAACCAGGGAGGGCAGGCTAAAAAAACAGACTTCTTGCCTGATGTTAGTATTTGAATAATCTAAAGCAGGGGTCTCCAAACTTTCTAAGCAAAGGGGCAGTTTACTGTCCTTCAGACTTTAGGGGGCCAGATTGTGGCCAGTGGGAGTAGAAAATGCCCCAGCATCAGTGGGAGTAAACAATGTGTCATCAGTGGTTTTAGTGGAGGTAATATTGCTCCATGGTTGGTATCAGTGAAAATAATAGTGCTCCATTGTTGATATCAGTGGCAGGAATAGCACCGCATCATTGGTGTCAGTGGAAGGAATAGTGCCCCACCACTGGTGTCAGTGTGAGGAATGGTGCCCCATCATTGGTGTCAGTTGTGGATGGAATAGTGCCCCATCATTGGTGTCAGTTGTGGATGGAATAGTGTCCCATCATTGGTGTCAGTTGTGGATGGAATAGTGCCCCATCATTGGTGTCAGTTGTGGATGGAATAGTGTCCCATCATTGGTGTCAGTTGTGGATGGACTAGTGCCCCAAGGACCAGATAGAGGCAAGAAAAGGGCCACATCAGGCCCCAGGGCTGCAGTTTGGAGACCACTAATCTAGAGAACCCTAGAGAGATACCTCCTGAGAAGTGCCATCTGGCTAAAATGTTACAGGTAAGTGAAGGTAGGTGCAATGAAGAGTACACATTATTATGGTAAAGATCTGATCTGTCCTGCATTACAGAATTTGAAACCAATTGATGGCTAAACAATATGGAGACTCTGCTTCTGCATAACAAGAACCAACAAAGAGAATTGGTTGTATATATAGTATGATGTCCATGCCAGTCCTCCTCTGCAGCTGCATTATTAGAGGAACATCTCCTCTTCTCTGGAGGTGATAATACAGAAGATTTCTGCTCGGAGTTCTGGATCATTAGAACTACACAGCTTTCTGATTAATTTTAGCATTTTATTTCACCGCAAGCTTAAAAATCTTTTTGGCTCCAATTTGGAGCTGAAATGTCCTTTGGCAACGGCGTGTGCGGGAGGAAGTGTGACGGCGTAGTGAAATTTGCGCATTATGTAATGTCATTGTCATTTTCTCGCAGAAAGTCAGTAATTAGTGGGAGACTCAATAGACCTTTGCCTTGTCGTGCTGGGTTTCAGTTTGGCGCTCTCGGGGGGCTGGCGATGCAGGCGCTTCCATTGTCTTTTCTTTCCGTGCCCTCATTGGTCGTAGATCAGAGCCTTTGTCAGTGCGGCGCAGCTGTGGGAGCCGAGGTGACATGTACACATCTGCTGGTGTGCAGTACGCACGGAAATAAACTCCCACTGACACAGTGCCATTCTATACTGGATAAATTATATATGTTACAATCGCACATTACCATCTAAAAGACATTAATGTTTATTATACGCTGCAAGACCCCACTGAATTCCACACATCTTCCACTCTTATATCTCACAAAAGAGTTCAAGGTCTTAGAAATCTCTTCGATAATCTGTAACTTCCCAATAATGTGTAATGCTCTCCAATAAAGCATAATGCTCCCCTAATATTGTATAATTCCCCTCAAAAATGTGTTCCCCCACCCAATAATGTGTAATGTCTCTGATAATGTGTATTCCCCAAAATTTGTAATCCCCCAATAATCTCTCTACCTTTTTTTTCCTCCATCTGCCTACTTCTCTTTCTTCTCCATCTACCATCCACCTGAAGCCGTGTACATACGACCGGACTTTTCGACCGGACTGGTCCGACAGAATGAATCCGTCGGACAATCCAACCGTGTGTGGGCTTCATCGGACCTTCAGTGGACTTTCTCTGTTGAAAATCAGACAGACTTTAGATTTGGAACATGTTTCAAATCTTTCCGATGGACTCAAGTCCGGTCGAAAAATCCGTTTGTCTGTATGCTAGTCCGACGGACAAAAAAGGACGCTAAAGCAGCTATTGGCTACTGGCTATCAACTTCCTTATTCTAGTCATTTCGTACGTCATCACGTTCAAACCAACGGACTTTCGAACTGACTTTAGTCCGTTCATGTGTGGGCAAGTCCGGTTGTCCGAAAGTCTGTCGTAACTCCGTTGAAAGTCCGTCGGACCTTTGATGCTGAAAAGTTCGCTCGTGTGTACGCGGCATAACTCTCTTTCTTGTAACCTTTCCTCCATTTATCCACCTACCTCTCTTATGCTGCGTACACACGGTCGGAATTTCTGACAACAAATGTTCGATGTGAGCTTGTGTAGGCTCCATCGGACATTTGTTGTCGGAATTTCCGACAACAAAAATTTGAGAGCTGGTTCTCAAATTTTCCGACAACAAAATACGTTGTCGGAAATTTCGAGCGTGTGTTCACAATTCCCACTCACAAAATTCCATGCATGCTCGGAATCAAGCAGAAGAGCCGCACTGGCTATTGAACTTCATTTTTCTCGGCTCGCCGTACGTTTTGTACGTCACCGCGCTCTTGACGTTCGGAATTTCCAACATTTGTGCGACCGTGTGTATGCAAGACAAGTTTTAGCCAACATGCGTCAGAAATAAATGCAGGATTTTGTTGTCGGAATGTCCGATCGTGTGTACGCGGCATAAGGTGTAACCTATCCTACTTCTATCTACCACCCACCTTCCTTCCTTCGCTCTATCTACAATCCACCTACTTCACTTCCTTTTAACAACTTCCAACCCAGGCTAATTCTGACATTCCTCTCTTACATATAAAAATCAGCATTTTGTTTTAGGGCCAGTTCACACCATCTGTAGTCCAGTGCGTTTTTTTTTTCTGCATCAAAAACGCATGGAAAGTAGGTTATATGGTTTTCAATGACATAGATTACACCAGTGCTTGCAGTTCCAGTACTTTCCAGTTGCAGAAAAAAAAGTAGAATATGCTGCATTTTTTCTGCATTGGACTGTACTGGAACGCTGTAAAACACATCAAAAACGCACTGGAACACACCTAAATGCACCAAAAATGCACTGCAACACTCTTGTCCTTATTTAAGGTTAAGAAAAAAGAGGGGGGGAAGCACTGGACTGCATCAAAAACGCACCTGGAACGCATCAAAAACATGCACGCAGAAAAGCACCTGGAACGCATCCGGACATTCTTTTTTTTTTTTTTTAAGGTGAAGCCCTAGAGAATAAAATGGTGGGTGTTGCATATTTTTATGTCACACGATATTTGCGCAAGCATTTTTTCAAACGCACATTTTAATAAATTTTAATGCACAAAAACACAATGTAATATCCAATTGGTTAAATATAAAAGACGATGTTACGCTGCGTAAATAGATACCAAACATGTCACGCTTTAACATTGTGTACGCCCATAAAACGATGCCAAACCACAGTACCTAAAAATCTCCATAGGTGATGTTTTAAAAGCCTTTACAGGCTACCAGTTTAGAGTTACACAGGAAGTCTGGTGCTAGAATTATTGCTCTTGCTCTGATGTTCACTGCCATAACTCACATGTGAGGTGCGATTGCCTGTACATATGCGCGCAGAACCGACGCGCGGGGGGGGGCTTAAAAATAAAAAAATGAATTTTATTTTTTTTTAAATTAACCCTGTACACTGTTTACATTTTTGGATCAACTTTATTGCTATCACAAGGAATGAACAACTGGGCCGTTTCAGGTCCTCTTTATGGAGAGATTTGAGGTCTATGAGACCCCAGATCTTTCCTCTGGCCTTCAAAACCAAGATCAGATTCTTTCACAAGCCAGTAATGGCTTGTGTACATGACACCGAAACCAGTAGTGACAAAATCTTTGTCGCTTCTATTTTCTGATGTCACACAGTGGGAGGAACAACATCAGTTCCTCTCACTGTGTCCCAGGAACCGGATGCTGCCAGTTGCACCCTTACCAGGCTACCCAATCAAATAGGAGAAGGTGATGGCGGGAAGGGGAGCTGTATAGCTGCTTGTATTAATTGTACTAAAAAGAGAATCGGCTGCTGAAAAAAATGGATCATGACTGTAGCTGTAGTCATTATCCCGGTATAACCATTTCAGCCTGCTGCCATTTATAAACGGTGAAAGGACGGGAAGTGGTCAACTACCATCCATCTACCTCCCTTCCTTCTATCTACCATCCATCTACCTCCCTTCCTTCTATCTACCATCCACCTACCTCCCTTCCTTCTATATACCATCTATCTACCTCCCTTCCTTCTATCTACCATCTATCTACCTCCCTTTCTTCTATCTACCATCCACCTACCTCCCTTTCTTCTATCTACCATCCACCTACCTCCCTTTCTTCTATCTACCATCCACCTACCTCCCTTTCTTCTATCTACCATCTATCTACCTCCCTTCCTTCTATCCACCATCCATCTACCTCCCTTCCTTCTATCTACCATCTACCTACCTCCCTTTCTTCTATCTACCATCTATCTACCTCCCTTCCTTCTATCCACCATCCACCTACCTCCCTTTCTTCTATCTACCATCTATCTACCTCCCTTCCTTCTATCAACCATCCACCTACCTCCCTTTCTTCTATCTACCATCTATCTACCTCCCTTCCTTCTATCCACCATCCATCTACCTCCCTTCCTTCTATCTACCATCTACCTACCTCCCTTTCTTCTATCTACCATCTATCTACCATCTATCTACCTCCCTTCCTTCTATCAACCATCCACCTACCTCCCTTCCTTCTATCTACCATCTATCTACCTCCCTTCCTTCTATCTACCATCCATCTACCTCCCTTCCTTCTATCTACCATCCACTAACTTCTGTTTTTCAATCTATCATCTGCCTCACTTTTTTCCTTCTAATCACCATCCATTTACTTCCCTTCCTTCTCTCTACCATCCACCAACTTCTCTTTATTCTATCTTCCATCCACCTACCTATCATTCTTCTACTTATCTCCCTTGTTCTGTTTCAAATGCCGATATATACAATAATAGGCACTACCTCCTTAGACCCAATCTGTGCAGACAGTAGACACTTGCTGACTTGGCAGAATCCACAGGCAGCTTAATTCTTCCAACACTGTAGTTGAATCCAACAAAGATTTATTTCAGAGGAATGTAATACAAAGGATGTTTTTTTTCCAGTCTTTTGAAGTGCAAAGAATATCTGACTTTTGTAAGCTTTTTCTCTGTGATGAAAAGTGAAGTTAAACTGAGGCAGAACAGGGAAATTTACTAAGGGCGGAAAAGTATGCAGGCTGCAGTGGCAGGACACTCCCCACCTGGTATCGGTAATTACCAGTATATCAAAGTAGAATTCTTGCCAGACACGAACTAGCCTTATAAAAAGTGCCCTCCTCCTTTTGCTATCTATGCTGACTAACGTATGAAAAAAAAAAAGAAATGTATTTGCTATAATAAATATCCCCCAAAAATATATAAAAAAACAATTTTTTTCCTCAGTTTAGGCCGATATGTATTCTTCTACATATTTTTGGTAAAAAAAATCGCAATAAGCGTATATTGCTTGGTTTGCGCAAAATTTATAGCGTCTACAAAATAGGGGATAGTTTTATGGCATTTTTATTTTTTATTTTTTTTTATTAGTAATGGCGGCAATCTGTGATTTTTATCGGGACTGCGACATTATGGTGGACACATTTTTGACACTATTTTGGGACCATTGTCATTTATACAGCGATTGATGCTATAAAAATGCACTGATTACTATGTAAATGACACTGGCAGGGAAGGGGTTAACCACTAGGGGGCAGTGAAGGAGTTAAGTGTGTCCTAGGGAGTGATTCTAACTGTTAGGAGGATGGACTTCAACACAGGACAGTGATCACTGCTCCCGATGACAGAGAGCTGTGATCTCTGTCCTGTCACTAGGCAGAACAGGGAAATTCTTTATTTACAAAAGCATCTCCCCGTTCTTCCTCTCCGTGACACGATCGCGGGCCCGCGGTCACGGAGACCGCGGTGGGCGCGCGCCCGTGCCGCTGCTTCTTAAAGGGGATGTACCTGTACGCCCTTTTGCCTACCAGCGCCATTCTGCCGACCTACATCAGCGTGCGCTGGTCGGCAAGCGGTTGATAATTAATTTAAATTGACACAAACACAATGAACAATGAACATAAAATGTTTCTGCGAATGTGGATGACTTGTTCTTGGGACCTGAAAAACACAAATGCAACAAAAGTAAATACTGTAAGTCAATAAAAGAAGGACAACGACTCTGATAAAACTTCTGCAAGGTAGACTTGACAGGCTTTGAAGGCATCAAGTCATTTCTTCCGGGTGGCAAACCTTGCAAGAACCCTTATGGGTGTAAGTGGGATAGTCTTTCTATTTGGTCCAAACTAGCACCTCTTGAAAAGTCTTCTTCCAAGAGATTCTGTTTCTGACTTGTGAACTGGAGAAAAATCTTACACATTGATGGATGTAGAAGGCTCCAATGAGTTTCTTTAGCCTTTCACTGTTAGCAGGGTGCCTGATGTAATGCTGATAACCATGTCAACTTGGATCTTGATGGACGAATCTGTAGCTGAGTTGCAGCGTAGATCAAGACTCTTTTGAAGAAATGTAGAATCAAAGCCTTTTTCAGATGTACAGTAGTTTCATTGAAAACACCAGCCCGAGGTGCAACTCTTTAGCTTCTAATGACGTAGATATTGATTTAGAGTCACTAGTTATACAGTCCATAAATAACAAACAGAAGTATTGTGGTGCAGGATCTCAGTATTATTGTCACTTGTGGTTCATTCCAGTCAAGGTTCAGTCCCGCTGCTACCAGTTGTTTAAGATGTTGTATCACTCTAGTTGCTGTACACACGATCGGAATTTCGGCCTGCAAAAGACCGATGAGAGTTTTTTGTCGGAAAATGCGATCGCGTGTATGCTCCATCGGACTTTTGCTGGCCGAATTCCAGCCAGCTAAGGATTGAGAGCATGTTCTTAATTTTTCCGGTCGGGATAAGTTCCTATCCGAAAATGCGATTGTCCGTGGCAATTCCGACACGCAAAATTCCTTTAGGTTCTCTATTTTTCGGTCGAAAAAAGTTCCGATTGGAAATTCCGATCGTCTGTACAAATTCCAACGCGCAAAATTCCTACGCATGCTCGGAAACAATTCGACGCATGCTCGGAAGCATTGAACTTAATTTTCTCGGCTCGTCGTAGTGTTGTACTTCACCGCGTTCTTGACGGTTGAAAGTTCAGAGAACTTTTGTGTGACCGTGTGTATGCAAGCCAAGCTTGAGCAGAATTCCGTTGGAAAAACCATCCAAGAGTTTAGTTCCAAATCAAAATTCAGATGAAATTTACGTTATTATTATTATTATTAAACAGGATTTATATAGCGCCAACAGTTTGCGCAGCGCTTTGCAACATGAGGGCAGACAGTACACTTACCATACAAATCAATACAGGAGGAATCAGAGGGCCCTGCTCGTTAGAGCTTACAATCTAGATGGTTTACAGATTATCCAGAGATTCGGATGTATCAAAATATCCAAATTCCAATAATAAGGAATTTAAACTAATCCGAAATATTGAAACAAAATTTCTTCTGAAATAACAAATTATCCAAATTGTAATCGAATTGGAATCAAATTTGAAATTAATTAAAAAAAAAATTGAAATGTAAACATATTGCTGATTATTGCTGATTTCCTTCGAAGACTGGGTGTTTTAGAATATAGCCGAAATTCGAATTTCGAAAAGAATAGAAAATAAAGGAATAGAATAGAAAATAAAAGAATGGAATAGAAAAAAAATAATAGATTAGAATAGAATAGACAGCATATAGCCGTCCTCCTAAATTTGAATTTCGAAATTTGAATAGAATAGAATAAAATACTGAGTATAGCTGTCTTTTGAAATTCGAATTTCAAAATTCAAATTTTGAATAGAATAAAATAGAAAGAATATAGCCGTCTTCTGAAATTCGAATTTCAAATAGAATAGAACTAACTATATTTGATTTGAATACTTTGAATTCATTGGAAAAATTTTAATCTGGTTGAAAAGGAATAAACAAAACAAATTGTGTTACGAATGCAAAACAAAATTAGTAACTTAACGAACTGATCCAAAACTAAATACATTTTTTTGTTCCGCACATAACATTTCATACTTGCTGGAGCAAGGGGCACGGATAACAAACCACCCTAGTCAGGGCCTTTGGGCATAAACGTGGTCATTGCAATCATTTAGCTGTTGATATATTTTGTGTGTTTTTTGGACATCTCTTCCTAGCAGAAGCAAGAATTTGGTATGGTTGTCAAGTGGTTGGATGTATCCAGTCAAGTGTACATGACATACGCCTTCTGGTGTAGGAATCTCCATTCTATCACTGGGTATTTGATTGCTGTCAAAGAGTGCAGGAGAATGTATTCCTTCAGTTCCTATTACAGTATGTCTGAAATAACAAATTCTTCAACAGGAACATTTCATTCTGTGGTTTCTACTGTGCCAGCATATGGGTGCAGCTTGTAGGACATTACTTCTCCATTTACATAAAACATGTCAAAGAACTCTGAAATTGCAAATAATTGTCCTTTGAGATGTAGCTTACTGTATTCAGATCTGACGGTTGGATTTGATGGTTCATGGCTGCCATGATCTGGATGTAAAATTTTCAGTAGACGTCGAGTCTTGTTTAAAGAGACCTCGGTGTAAGGCTGATATGCTTGTCATTGCCACATTCAGAGCACTAAATTGTTGTCTTGCAGTCTCTGTGGCAAAGTGCTCTGTGGATGTGCTACATCTGAAAATAACATTGCCCCTTAGAAACTCTTTGTTTTCTTCAAAGAGTTTTTCTTTGAATACACATTTCCTGAGAGGATGCAGGTTGTCATGAATAAGACATTAGGAGTTCGGGTCTTTTTGCCTTTCTTCTGTGTTGCCGCTGGTAGTGGGTGTAATTCTCATCTTTCCAACAGAGATAATGGGGTTAATTTAGTAAAGGCAAATAGGCTTTTCACTTTGAAAGATAAATTGCACTTTGCAAGAGAATTTGCCCCAGAATTTAGTGACTGAGAATCTCTGCTGACTTCCATCATCCAATCGTATGCAAGCAAAATTTAGTTTTTTATTTTGCTTGTATATGATTGGGTATTCTTTGCAAAGTGAAACTTCACCACATTTACTCGACTCTGAGGCAAATTTTCTTGCAAAGTGAACAACCTATTTTCCTTTTGTAAATTAAACTCAATGTTCCCTATATTAAACAGTGAGCTTTTTTCTTCTTGTAGCTGGGGAGCTAGGGATTGTCAAGTTGATAAATGGGAAGCTTGGATTATCCTTAGGTCTGGTCAAGTCTTTGATGAACTCTTAAGCCTCGTACACACGATCGTATTTTCCGCAGACAAAACCTCGGATCTTTTGTCTGAAGGGAGTTGGCCAGGAACTTGTCTTGCATACAAACGGCAAGGAATTGTCGGCTAACAAACACGAACTTAGTGACGTACTACCTGTTTTTTAGCTCTTTAGCGCCACCATTTGGGCTCCTTCTGCTAATTTCGTGTTAGTAGAAGTTTGAGTGTTGATTTGCGCTTTTCATATTGCGCTTTTCAGTTCGCGCGTTTCAGTTTGTTTCTGAACGACCGTTCGTCAACCAGCCATGTTGCGGAATCGGGGGGATAACGTGTTGTTTATTATTGGCCTTGGAGTTATTGCTTTGATCCAAGTCCAGTCCAGGAACAGGAGGAGGAGGATTTCTTGGACCAAAAATTGGTTGCTTTATTAATCGTGACCAATTATGTCATATGCCTTTGCTGCAGGAGTTCCAGGAGAATAATCCAGATGATTTTCGGAATTATCTCCGGATGATGGACCCCTGCTTTCACCAACTCTTGGCATTGTTGACCCCCTATATTAAGAAGCAGGACAGCCTATGATACTGTAAGAGTAGTGGACAGAATTGATTTCTGACATCTTTAATAACACTGAGGCTTAACCAGATTATACACTACTGCATATCGTGTGTCAAATGTATGGGGTACAATTGCAGTTGTCAGTCTATCTGCTTTTGTAAAAACTAATGGGAAGCACTTGATTGCACAGCTAACAGTACCTGTTGAACTTGCCTTATAGTTCTGCTTACATGACAGTGGTTTGCTCAGATCAGCCCATTTGCTTGGTTAACCATATAACTTGAAGGTCCTACTCCATATCTATATGGCCACAAGTGTACGCTCCTGTAAAGCTTTAGTTGCAGGATTTCTACCGATGTGGGAATAAACTTGCCGTTAAGCCCACTCTGTTGAAGGGAAACGCTTGTTGTGGCCTTAACTCATGTAAAATTTGTCAACCACCTAGTTTAGTATTTGTGGGGATGGCCATTTGGCCCAGTGCAATCAATTTTTATTTTGGGGTTGCTTGGCAGGGGTCAGATTCTGCTATGGGGGTCCACATGTAGGTTTTATTTTTTCATGCCAATGACTTTAAATAAGATGCTATGTAGGCTGGTGGCATTTTTATTTACATAAACAATTTTGAAAAAAAAGAAGCAGGACACATGCATGAGGCGTTTATTTTATTTTTTGGTTGAAAATTGATTTGATTTGGTATACTTTCTATATTTTTGTATGCATAGAATGCACTTTTTGGTTAGATTCTATTGGCAGATAGCATGTCTAATTTTATTTGTTTTCTTGTGTTAATGCACAATAAAAAAAATTGTGTAGAATAATACTTGGCTATGTGTTTTACTTCAAATGACAGTTTGGGAGGAGGCAGTTACATTTAAAAAAATACAATGTAAAATTGACAAGGGATACCTTTGATCTTAAAAACTACGGGATAATGGTGTTGTGGTAACTTGCACCAAAAAAAAAAAAAAAATAGCAAGCATAATAATATTATTCTTGATATCACTAGAAAAAAAAAGCCTTTGAAAATTTGTTTGCCATATCTCCATCAGTATCACCAGCAAAGCAGCTTCATTATTATCTAATTAAAGATACCCCCATCAAATCATTCTTTGCAGCTATTACCTTTTGTACCACCACCCCCTCCCTTTAGAATGTAAGCTCTACGAGCAGGGCCCTCCTGTACCTTTTGTATTGAACTGTACTGTAATTGTGTTGTCCCCCTTATACATTGTAAAGCGCTGCGTAAACTGTTGGCGCTATATAAATCTCGTATAATAATAATAATAATAATAATAATAATAAAGAAGAAGAGAATTGTGCGCTGCATTTCAAAATTTCATAATTTGCAACGTCACGAATGTTAATTCTCCATTACAAACGCTAGTTTACAAGATCGACTGCTTCCAGCTCTTCCTTGCTTCCATGCGAGCATGCGTGTTTGTACTTTGGACTTTTGTCTGACAGACTTGTGTACACATGCTCGGAAAATCTGACAACAGACATTTGTTCGCAGGAAATTTTAAAGCTTGCCATCCAACATTTGTCCACGGAAAATCCGACAACAATTGTCCGATGGACTGTACAAACGGTTGGATTTTCCGCCAACAGGCTTTCATCACACAATTCCAGTCGGAAAATCAGATCGTGTGTACGAGGCCTTAGAAGGAAAAAAGTTGGAAATGAGACTTGTAGTTCCTTGTAGTTCCTTCTTATACCTAGTCCTCCAGTGCCCATTTTTCTTTGATATTGTAAAACAATTTTGCTACTATTGGGTTTATACCATGTTCAGTGTCTTGATAGCTAAGACCTGATAGATGTGGGACTTTCTTGGTGATTTCAGGCACAAGAATTTCACTTAGTTCCTGAACCCTCTGGTTGTCTGTGTTGGATAGTTTTAAAAGTTCCATAAGTTTGTATTATTCTCTCCCAGGCCTTGGTCTGGTTCATGGATGTGACAGTTTTAAATCTCTTACATAGTCGATAACTGGAGACCTAACCATCTGATCAGCAAATCAAGTTCTTGCATAGGTGGTATGCTCAGGTTGTGGGCTATTGACTTAGAACATGGACCTCCAGCCCCTGTGGATATTTGTGTATTCAGCAAAAGTCATAAGACTGGTGTTAATAAGTCCCATAGCAAGGTCTGACATACCAGTTATTTAAGGCCTTGCCTTGACAGGGGCTCTTTCACCATTGCTGGAGGTAGCAATATTGAATAACTGATGCTTAGGTGATTGAGGAGAGCATGGAGTGGCTGATGGTTCACTCCAAGTGAAGGCTTGACATGGATTAGAATAGCTGGAAGAAGTTGAGTAGCAGGTGGTAGTTTCCTTCAATTGTGATATCCTGTCCTCTGTCCCTGACTTGGCCTCCAGAAATGCAATGTCCCTTTGTTGGTGAAGGATTGTTAAGTTATTTAGCTCCTGCATAGACTCTTATGTGTTTAAGTTTGATAAAAGAGAGTAATATTTTTCATACAGTCCTTTAAAGCTTTCAATGTTCTTTTAAGCCTTGCAAGTGCACTCCTAGTTGCTCTGCATCATTACTTGTTTCATCACCAGCAGTTATACATTACAAAATCTTGTTGAATTTTAAAAGCAGCGGCAAGCCTGCTGATCTCATAGGTTTGTTAATCTGACAGAAGTTCGCTGCTTTTAAAATTCAACATCTAACCCAGCCATTCTCAACCAGGGTTCCGTAGAACCCTGGGGTTCCTCCAAAGGTTGCTAGGGGTTCTTTGAGCTGTGGATAATGAACCACTTTTTTTTTTTTTTTTTTTTTTATTTAAAGATATGACACAGATACAAATATAACGATAGCTTCGCATTGCATTTAAACTGTAATGAACCCGTCAAGTATAACAGTCAGAAACTTAACAGTTAAATGTGAGTGAAGGTCATTATTCAGTTAGACTGAGATACCACTCGCTGAAGACTAGTATAATGTAAACTTAAACATCTGTGCCCATCACTTTTTATGTCTTTTTTATAGAAAGAGAAAAATAGTAAAGTTAGAGAGAGAAGACTGAGGAGAGAGAAAAAGAAAGAGAGATAGAATTAAAAATTAAACAAACAACACTCCTGGGGGGGGGGCGGTTGCCCCCGGGGAGCCAAATTCGGTAATGCTGAACTGTCGATGGGAATCCTAGACGATGGATCCTGACAGGTATTGGTGGAATTCGTCGGAGAA
Organism: Lithobates clamitans; assembly: GCA_037952925.1. Taxonomy (NCBI): domain Eukaryota; kingdom Metazoa; phylum Chordata; class Amphibia; order Anura; family Ranidae; genus Lithobates; species Lithobates clamitans. Next base: position 2,225,947 of record JBBGZY010000020.1, on the reverse strand, counting down.
GCGAAAAAGGTTCCAATGAAATCTGAAAAAATGAAATCTGGACTTATGTTCCTCCGACTTGTCCCGCAACGCAGAGGTCAGATCCTCCATCTGCTCAATGTCCTTCACCCTCGCGAACCATTGGGCCACCGTTGGCGCAGACTGTTGCTTCCAAAGAGGTGGAATGCTAATCCGGGCCGCGTTAAGGAGATGCTTGAGGAGGGATTTGTGGTAATGTTTCTTTGACAGGGGAGTAAGGTTAAGAAGAACCGCAGCTGTATTATCCTGAAGGGAGATATCCGTGAGTTTCTGTACGAGCTTAAGCACCGGCTGCCAAAAAGTTTTGAGCACAGGACAGTCCCAGAAAATATGTAATAGAGTGCCTGGATGTAGGTTGCAGCGCCAGCAGCGGTCAGATTGTAGAGGAAATATTTTAGCTAGCACTGAAGGGGTCCTGTACCAGCACGTCACTATTTTATATGCGGTTTCTTGGTATTTGCTGCACATAGAGGATTTCTGTGCGAAAAAGAGTATGCGTTCTTTTTGGGGTTCTGTGAAGGTGACTTGCAAGTCTCTCTCCCATTTTGCTAAGAATGGGGGATCCTCTGTGGCGTGAAGGTCCAAGAGGGATTTGTAGGAGGTTGATAAGGACCTCCGAATCGGTCCCTCACCCAAGCAGAGTTCCTCAAAAGAGTGGAGCTTTCTGACAAAGTGGGTTGGTTTGGGCAGTGAGCCAAGAAAGTGGAATAGTTGGTTGATCCTCCAGTGGTCTAACCGGAGTGGAGCCTGACCTGAGAGCAGGCTCTCTGTAGTTAGCCAACCGGAGGATCGCAGGAGCGTAGAGGCCCTCATGAGTCCCTTTGGGGCTTGATGAACCACCTTTTTGATGGTGCCTACAAAGTTCAAGGTTCAGCATCACTTAGCAAAGCCAGCAGCATGACACAAAATATATTTTTAGCTGTCTTTTAAGGGTGGCATTCTGAGCACCATTTTAAGGGGAACATTCTTCCTATTGACCACCAGTATAAGGTGCATTGTTCTATTGTCCCCTGATGAATTAGTTTTAGTAAGGGTTCCTTGAGACCTGAAAATTATTTTTGGGGTTCCTCTAGGGTTAAAAGGTTGAGAAAGCCTGATCTAACCAGTCAGACGGAGTTCTAAGTACTGTATTTCACTATATAAACTCACTTTACTGTTAAAAATAAGTGTAAAATGCAAAACTCCGGTGGGTGTAACAAGATGTCCGCGTTCCCCCTTCTCAGTGTACACTTACTGTAGAGGAGTGGGGGGTGTAGCAAGATGGCGGCGACGGAATGTCACTTCCGTTACACATTCTGACGGGTCGAATAATCTGATGAAACACAGGCAAATACCATGTGCTTTCTAAGGTCCAGGTATCACTTCACAGCAGATAGAGCAGAGTGTGTAGAAAGCTTTAAAAAAAATCTCTTCTTACTGTTTCAAATGTCATTATATATATACCGTATATATAATGACTTACCTCCTTAGACACGCAGTTGGTGCTGACTTGGCAAAATCCACAGGCAGCCTAAAGCCGGCCATAGATGGATCAAAATTCAGCCAGTTGAGAAGGGACCAGCAGAGTTTCGATCCATCTATGGGCAGGCTAATTGTACAGAAATCGATCTCTTGACACACCTCCCCCTTCTTTCTATGTTACATCTATCTGCCTCCCTTCTTTTTATCTGCTGCCCACCTATCTCACCCCTTCTTTTTTCTATCTTCCTATCCCTCTTCTTTCTAATTACTATCAACCTAACTACCTACCTTCCTTCCATCCACCATCAACCTACCTCATTTCCTTCTATCTGCCCTACACCTATCCGCTATCATGTATGCTCTGCCTCAGAAGTAGAACTCAGCATAGTTTTATTTCAGATAAATGCAGTACAGATGTTGTTTTTCCAGTCTTTTGAAGCTTAGGCTTAATGTGCACGGGACGTTTTTACAACCTCTCCCGAATGATTTAACTTGACAAATAGTAACCCATGCTTAAAACGTCCGTTTTGCCGCGTTTAGCAGCGTTTTGCTGCGTTTTGCCGCGTTTGTGTTTAGAAGTGTTTAAAAAAAATATATATATATATATATATATATATATATATATATATATATATATATATATTTTTTTTTTTTAAATAGCCAAAAAAGAAAAACGCCTGTAAATGAAATGTGGCTAAACACGAGTTACCGCGTTTAGCCGCGTTTAGAAACGTTTGGCACTTGAAATGCCTCAGCGTCTGAACTCATTTTTTTGCTTTTGCCTCTAAACTCAACTGCCCAGAAATGACTATAAACAACCCTGTGTACATGTGCTGATAAGATAACATAGAGGAGAGTTCAGGAGCAGCCGAAAAAAAAGGCCCAACTGCTCCTAAACGTCCGTTTACCAGCTGCAGTGTACATGAGGCTTAAAGAGGAACTGCAGTCAGCTCACATAATTTGTGCTAAAAACATCTTTGCCATTCTGAGGCTTCCCTCCAACCACTTTGCATATTATTTTATATATACTGTGATTCTGTACTTGCCAAATATGCTGCAGAAATCTCCCTCCACTAAGTCTTTTACTATCCAAAGTTAAAACAACAAGGACAGATGATTTAGTAGATGGAATGTTGAAAAAATTACTGAAGGTCCGCTTTAAGAAGACAATTACCTTCCTAAGCTATGCCTCGGAGGGTGGAAAGTGAAACCAAAGTGCACAGTAGAGGGAGGCAGAGAGTGTCTAGCTAGAAACTACTCCAACTAACACCAAGCAGGCTACCGTGGCAGAACACACCTAGCCCTTCCTTCTATATTACACCCATCTTCCTCCCTTCTTTCCATCTGCTGTCTTCCTCCCTTCATTCCATCTGCTGTCCACCTATCTCAACCTACCTACCATCCTTCCATCTTCAATTGACCTTCCTCCCTTCCTTCTATCTACCCTGCACCTATCTGCTTCTCTTCTATCTTCCATCCATCTACCCCTATCCTTTTATTTATCGTTCGCCTTCCTTCTGTCTACCGACTACCTATCCCCCTACCTTCTATCTACCTACCTTACTTCCTTATGTCTACTATCCACTTACTTCTCTTTCTTTTATCTACCATCTGCCTACTTCTCTCCTTTTTATCAACCATCCACCTACCTCTCTCCCTTCTATTTATTATTCAACCTACCTCCAAATTATATAATGTCCACTTATCACCCTAACTTTTGTCTACCTTCTACCCATCTTACTTCCTTCATAGCTCCCAACTGTCTCTGATTTCAAGGGACTGTCCCTGATTTGGAGCAATGTCCCTCTGTCCTTTTTTGTCCCTCATTTTGGTCTGATCCATATATTTGTATATAAAATGCACTTTTTATCTTTCAAAAAGTGTTTCCCAGTGCTAAACCTTTTATCCAAATTCTAAATTGGTGCATTTGTAATTTGTAAATGCCAATATAAAGGAATAGTAGTGGTAAGAAAAGCTCTTGTGGATTTAATTAACCTTTTGTTTTGGTTAATTCTCCTTTAAGAGGGTTTGGCAGGGGGCGTGTCCTATGCCTACATACGTTTGCTAGAAGGTGTCCCTCTTTACCATCTCAAAATGTTGGGAGGTATGCTTCCTTCTAACTACCATCCACCGACCTACCTTCTATTTACTATCAGTGCCTATCTAGTTTTGACTATCTATCTATATCTGACTATCTATAATCCACCAAGCTTCCTTCTTTTTTTTTCCAATTCTTTATTTAACATTAAGCAGCAGTACAAAGGTCTCATAACACAAAAGTACCAGCATGAGTACAACAAAAAAGTGTCAGTAGTAATGAATAATTTGAGGCAGAATCTACAAAATTAATTAGGAATTCACTGTTCCTGCAAAAGGGTGATATACACTATATTACCAAAAGTATTGCGACACCTACCTTTACACGCACATGAACTTTAATGGCATCCCAGTCTTACTCTGTAGGGTTTAGTCTATGAGACTCGCTGGATCACAGATCGGAGTAAGGGGTCGATCCTGACCCCTTACCATGTGATCAGCTGTCAGCCAATGACAGCGGGATCATGTGATGTAAACAGAGCCGGTAATCGGCTTTTTTCTCTCCTCACGAGAGAAAAGTGCCCACAGTGCCACCTATCAGTGCCCACAGTGCCACCTATCAATGTCACCAATCAGTTCCTCAACAGTGCTGCCCATCAGTGTCACCTACCAGTGCCCATCAGTGCCACCTATCAGTGCCACCCATCAGTGTCATCTATCAGTGGTACCTATCAGTAACACCTATCAGTGCCACCCATCAGTGCCACCCATCAGGGCCCATCAGTGCCATCTTATCAGTGGCCATCAGTGCCGCCTTATCTGTGCCCATCAGTACCGCCTTATCTGTCCCCATCAGTGCCGCCCTAGCTGTGCCTATCAGTGCCGCCTTATCTGTGCCCATCAGTGCAGCCTATCAGTGCCCACCAGTGCAGCCTATCAGTGAGGCTTCATCAACGCATATCAATGAAGGAGAAAAGTTACCTGTTTGCAAAATTTTATAACAAACTATAAAACACGATTATTTTTTTTCAAAATTTTTCATCTCTTTTTGTTTGTTTAGCAAAAAATTAAAACCCCAGTGGTTATTAAATACCACCAAAAGAAGGCTCTATTTGTGTGAAAAAAATTCTAAAAATTTCATTTGGGTACAGTGTCGCATGACCACACAATTGTCATTCAAAGAGTGACAGCGCTGAAAGCTGAAAATTGGTGGTTTGAGTGCCCAGTAAGCAAGTGGTTAATGTCTACCAGCTACCTGGTCACCAGGACTAAGCAAGGGAATCTTCCCAGCTGTGACACAGACAGCAATAAATCCTGATAGAGGTTATAACCTTTCCTTTCCCTACGCTATTGTTTTTTTATTCCCTAAAAGATACCTATAGATACACTTTAATGTATGTTACCACCATACTGACCTCATTACACACATCATGTGATGGTAATCTTGGCTATTTCATGCAATAAGATCTACTGGCTGTTGTCGTAACCAAAAGGACCAACAAAGTAGATGGTTCTGCCACAACATCTTACAGCACTGAAATGTCCTGCTATGCACTTTTGGGTCTGAACCTCAAAACAGCTGCGCTTTACACCCTCTTTATAGTTAGCCCTATTTTTGGTTTGATCTCCAATGTGTGGGGTTCTTATAAATTGTATAGGCAGAATATCAACTCTTGCAGCATCCCCGTCCTCCTCTGTAGTGAGCGAGCTGCATTATATCATCCCTTGCACTTACAGATAGGCAGTGTGGAGCCCATATATGGTCTATAAAATACTAAGCGGTGGGATGCGGCTGTCTTCCCTCCATCTGTACATGTCAGTCTGTATCCTGCTCTCCTCTCTCTAATCATGGAGGTGGCTCTGGCTTTATTCTTGCTCTCCTCACCCTTCAGAGAACATTAGGGCGCAGATGATCCTTTCAGCCTAAAGAGCAGCATTTCTCATCCCATTTTCTCTTTCCTAATCTCTGCCTTTGCTTCTCTAGGAAGACTGCAGCACTGTGAATCAAAATGATATTTTCAAAAGGTTAAGAAGGGATTTCGTACTTATCCACAGAGCTGCTGAATGGAGGCTCAATTTGAGCCGTAGCCTTTTCAGCTTTCTGTTGCACATCAAACTTGGGAAGGTGTCATAAGGAGACGGAGAGCAAATCTTCAGGCAGAAGACACCATGAAATGCTCTTTCTCTGCTTCTGTGTGGGGGCGGCACAGGCTGGGATGGATTTTATATCAGGATATTCTGTATAGGAGATTAGAAAACAGACTGGCACACATACTGAATGCTCTGTAATGCCGGGGAAGGTGAGCCATCTGTTGGATCTTTTGGAGCCCACATCCCCAGTTTTCTGAGAAATTCTAGAATGGTTACCCACAATCAGTGGCGTAACTACCACCATAGCGACCCATGCGGGTGCTATGGGGCCCGCAGCCGAGTGGGGCCCAGTGAGGATAAGAGCACCGCCGGCACAGTCTCCCAGCCAGGGGAAGAGAGAGGAAAGGAAGAGGCGAGCTGTCCGTATCAGCAGTGAGCTGAATTGCCCGATGAAAGAGCTTTCATTAGAACTTCCAGTGTTCCCGGGGCTCACGTCACATAGCTCCACCTTTTGGCCCGGTGCCTTTGATAGACAGAACGCCGATCCAATGCGGGACATGTGACATCATCAAAGGCGTCGGGCCAAGAGGTGGGGCTATGGGACGATGAGCCCTGGGAAGACGGGAAATTCAAATGAAAGCTATTACAGCAGGCAATCCCGCTCTCTGCTGATCCGGGTGGCTTGCCTCTTCCTCTGCATAGGTGGGGCTGTATGGGGCACAGGCAGACCAGGCTGTATTGGGCACAGGTCACGCTGTGTGGGTCACAGGTCACGCTGTATTGGGCACAGGTCACGCTGCATTGGGCACAGGTCACGCTGTATGTGGCACAGGTCACGCTGTATGTGGCACAGGTCACGCTGCATTGACACTAGGGCAGCTGTGGGGGGGGGATGTTTACAGGGGGGCCCTATACAACATTTTGTTATCCCGCATACACACGACTGGTTTTGCCGTCGGAATAAACTCTGAGGGTTTCTCAGACGGAACTCCGCCGGAATTCCATTCAAACGGTCTTGCCAAACCAAACTTGTCAAACCAAAGTCCGACCGTCCAGAACGCGGTGACGTACAACACTTATCACGGCACTAGAAAAAGGAAGTTCCATAGCCAGTAGCCAATAGCTTCTGTCTCGTACTTGCTTCAGAGCATGCGTTGTTTTTGGTCCGTCGGAACAGCATACAGAGAATCGGTTTTCCCGATAGGAATTGGTTCCGTCGGAAATATTTAGAACATGTTTCATTTCTAGATCCGTCAGAATTTTCAAAAAAAATAGTCCGATGAAGGCTACACGCGATCATAAAAGACGATGAAAAGCTTCCTTCGGACTTTTTCTGTCAGACATTCCGCTTGTGTGTAGGCGGCTTAAGGGATTTTTTCCTGCTACTTTCTACAGCTGAAAAGGAAAGTATAAGCAGGTCATTTTCATTTTTTTAAAATGAGGTTTTAAATTTTTTGTTTTTGTTTTAAATAAATGAGAAAGGATTCCCAGAGAACTATGATTTACCTGTCAGAAACCATGAAATTAGGCCGAGACAGAAGTACAGTTAAATCACACTTGTTTATTAATAAAAGTAAAAAGAACAAACGTAGTCAACAAGGATGTCTGAACCCAGAGTGTGAGGTGGGTTTGAAGGTTCACTTGGTCATGGCCGTGCAGATGAGCAGGTAATTCTCAGCAGTCCCCAACGGGGTCGTGTTACACCACCATAAAAGAAAACTAGGGGACAACATAGTGTAAAACCATAAACTCCAAGATTTATTAGAATGGTAAAATGCTCACTGTCAGAAACCATGAAATCAGGCACTGGATGAAACCAGGCCGAGACAGAAGTACCGTTAAATCACACTTGTTTAATAATAACAGTAAAAAGAACAAATGTAGTCAAAACATAGCCAAAGTTCAGTAACCGGAACGCATAGTCAGCCAAGCCAGAAGTCAGGGATCAATGTAGTATAACAGCAAGCAGGATCTGGAGCCAGAAGGGATGTCAGTAAAGCAAGTCTTGAACAGGATCCTAGGAGATAGTTTCTGTGATGTTGACCAAGGCGAAGGCAGAGCTCCTCTGGACTGTACGGCCTAAGTAGACAGGACTGACGAGCAGGATATCATCAACAGCTGAGTAACTGTGGAGAGAGATGGGAGCTGGCAACTAGCCGACAGCTGAGCGGCCAGATTAGAGAAGGAAGGGCTGAGACCAGCCCTGACTTTACCACAAGAGACATCACAGCACAAGCATTTCCCATTCGGGCACACCGTCCCTCATTAAAACCTCTGACAAGCTGTTCAATAAGGGAGGAGTCATTCATTCACTGGAAATTAGTTGTACTAAATATTATACTCTGTTTTACAAATCATTTCCTCTCTTTTTGATTTCCACGTAGGAATGTGTTTCTGCTTGTCAAACTTGAGAAATATAGATAAATACTGCGCTGGTATTAATGAGTATTTAAACAAAAATTGAAAATTCTATCATACTGACCCCCAAAATTTTCCTTTCAGTGGCAGCATAAATATAGTAGTAGCCCCTCCCACTACTTCAACCCATGGGTCAGATAGCCAGGAGCGAACTGGGTGAGAAAAGTGTCCTGCCATGGGTTAGCACCAGGAAAGGCAAATTATGGAGGTAAGTATGATAGAACTTTCAATTATGATGGGGTTTAACGTTGCAGCATACATATGATAAACAAAAGGTTAGCTAGTAGGGAGGGCATGTTCAAGCAAATTGTATTTATAAGGAAAGTGAGGCTAAAATAGCTGACATGTAGATTGAAACATCTCATAGCTATGCACTGGTCATGTAGCATGGTAGGAGGAGTTGCTACCATATACACTCACCGGCCACCTTATTAGGTACACCTTGCTAGTACCGGGTTGGACCCCCTTTTGCCTTCAGAACTGCCTTAATTCTTCATGGCATAGATTCAACAAGGTGTTGGAAACATTCCTCTGAGATTTTGGTCCATATTGTCATGATAACATCACGCAGTTGCTGCACATTTGTCGGCTGCACATCCATGACCCGCATCTCCTGTTCCACCACATCCCAAAGGTATTGGATTGAGATCTGGGGACTGTGGAGGACATTGGAGTACAGAGACCTCATTGTCATGTTCAAGAAACCAGTGGTGAGATGATTTGAGCTTTGTGACATGGTGCATTATCCTACTGGAAGGAGCCCTCAGAAGATGAATGAATGAATGAATGAATGAATGAATGAATGAATGATTTGTAAAGCGCTGCAAATACGAACTGAATCACCTCAAGGCGCTGGATGCATTCTCTGCTGTCAGCTTCTTAGAAGATGCGTACACTGTAGTCATAAAGGGATGGACATGGTCAGCAACAATACTCAAATTCTGACCCTACTATCTGAATGTCGCAGCTGAAATCGAGACTCATCAGACCAGGCAACATTTTTCCAATCTTCTATTGTCCAATTTTGGTGAGCTGTGCGAATTGTAGCCTCAGTTTCCTGTTCTTAGCTGACAGGAGTGGCACCAAGTGTGGTCTTCTGGTGCTGTGACCCATCTGCTTCAAGGTTCTATGTGTTGTGCATTCAGAGATGGTATTCTGCATACTTTGGTTGTAACGAGTCGTTATTTGAGTTACTGTTGCCTTTCTACTATCTCAAACCAGTCTGCCCATTCTCCTCTGACATCAACAAGGCATTTTCCTCCACACAACTGCCGCTCACTGGATATTTTCTTTTTCAAACCATTCTCTGTAAACCCTAAAGATGGTTGTGCATGAAAATCCCAGTAGATCAGCAGTTTTTGAAATACTCAGACCAGCCTGTCTGGCACCAACGCCACGTTCAAAGCCACTAAAATCCCCTTTATTCAAAATTCTGATGCTCGGTTTAAACTTCATCAAGTAGTCTTCACTGCGTCTAGATGCCTAAATGCATTGAGTTGCTGCTGTGTGATTGGCTAATTAGGGATTTGTGTTACCAGGCAATTGAACAGGTGTACCTAATAAAATGGCCAATGAGTGTATATCTTGCCACGTTGGCTTCTAGATAGAAGGTTAAAGGATGTCATTATGCTGTTCTGTAATGCTACATTTGAAACTTAAAGTGTATGTAAACTCCAAAAATACAAATGTAATATATTGCAGCTTATCATATTTTAGGAGTGGTAACTATTAATTTTCTTTTTTTACAAGCTTTTTTTTCTACTTGCGCTCACCTGTTATTTCTGCAAATAACATATATCCTGTCCCTGGGTAACAATGCTAATTTGTATTTATGGAGAAAGCTCTGGTTGTCGTACACTCTGTACTTTAAACCTTTTTGCTTTTGTTCGCCTGCATTACATGGGGACAGATTGGATTAGTAATTTACAAATGAAAGTTAGGCTGCATTCACCCTGCTGATTAGAGCTGGTGCAAATTGTAGTGGAAATAATCTTCTGTTTACAGCTGTAGATGAAAGAGGCTAGGTGTAGCAGCTGGCCCTGTTCACTATAATGACAGGTTGCCGGTGGTCGCATCTACTTGCGACTCTCCGCACAGCCAGCGATTACATGCAGTAATCACTGCTGGGTGCACACAAAGTGTGCACACTTGAGAGCTTGCTCCCAGGCTGGGCTGTGTGTGTCCATAAATACCCACAGCACGGCTAGGCCCCGCCCCTAACTCCCTCCACAGGATTTGATTGACAGCAGAAAGAGCCAATAACTCCAGCTTCTCTCACTGAGTCAAGTGAGAAGAGGAAGATAGAGAGCAGCGCTGCTGCACTCGAGCACTATGCTGGATCGAGATAGGACTCAGATAAGTATAAGGGAGGTGAGGGGCAATGCAACCACTGGGACTTTTTGTTAACCTAATGAAGAGAATGCATTAGGGCAAAACACATTCTGCCTTCACACCACTTTAAAGTTGGCCATACATGGATGGAATCTTGGCAGGTACAGCAGGGCTCAGCCAAGATTCAATCCATATATGGCAGGCTGGTTGTACTGAAGTTGATCCATCAATCTACTTCAGTACAACCAGCCTGTCAGATTTTTTGCACGCAATCACTGTTGGCAGCTAGAGCCGCCGGCAGTGATCATTGTGTCTGCTGGCAGGGAAGGCTCCCTACCGACAGAACACAACAGTGCTGTGGGAGGGATTCTCCCATCAATAATGACTGTGTTGATGGGGGGGGGGGGTCCAGCAATTTTCCTTCCCTCCACCCTTGGTGGAGGGAAAGAAAATCATATAATCTATGGCCTGCCTTAGACTTTTGGTGTAAAGATGGTAAAGCTTAACATACTGTGATGGAATATGTGATAGGTCTCATTAGCAAATCTCTTGTTATCAGTGTTCTTCTAATTAACAGAAGAACGCAATAAAGCGTAATAATACACACTACTACTTTTTTTTTCGTTCAACCCAGCAGGGCTGAAAGAAAAAAACTGACAGCTCAGGGGGAGCCACTGTACATCTGGTTCTGCTCCTTATGACATTGTGCTGACGAAACGCATAGGGCGGAGCTTCCAGTGTCATTACATCACTTCCTGTTTGAAGCTGTGGAGCGCATATCATCCCAAACTTCCTGATTTTAAATGCTTTCTGAACACTGTAAAATTGTGAGTACATTTCCAACTGCATAAATTAAATAAAAGGATATAAAACTGTATTATGCTATGGGATTCAATCTTTTATCTGCATGTGGATGAGACCGAGGGGCTGACCTTCTAAAAGAGGAAGGAGAGGAGAGTTACATAGAGGTGTGGATCTGGGATCTGCTACACAGTGGTATAAACTGTGAATATGAGATATCCCCTTGAGGGGAGAGCTTTTTGGTGAGTGCACTACTATAGGGGGAGCACAAAAAGAAGCAGCAGCACAAGCATGAATTTATGATAAACACGAGTGAAGAGTATGTATCACATGATTCACTAATCATTTAAATAAGGACTATCTGTGTACATACCAAGGATTGATAATTTGCTTTATATATCAAGGACTGATCAACTGTTTAACAATAAGAGCACCAGTCACTTTTTTTACAAATACCATCCAGCTATTTTGCATATGTTTCAAGGTCCATTTATTTTGTATTTTTAACATATATATATATATATATATATATATATATATATATATATATATATATATATATATATATACTGTGTATATATATATATATATATATATATACTGTGTGTGTATATATATATATATATATATATATATATATATATATATATATATATTTATTCATACTATATATACTGTGTATATATATATATATATATATATATATATATATATATATATATATATATATATATATATATATATATATATATTAGTTATTTTTTTTGAGGAATAGGAGTACTTGACAATATAAATAAGGACTAAATATCTATCAGGAATTGATAATTTGTTTGTAAATATCAAAGACTGATCAACCATGTAACAGAGAGCACCAGTCACCTATTTTGCATATAACATAGATTGATGCGCTCTGATACAAAGTTCAATGTGAGAAAATAATTTTTTGTGCTAAAAAACCAATGTGAAAAAAATTGCTACCAAATCACTAAAAAATCGCATATATATAAAATCACAAATATTTAAAAACTGTGTTCCTCCAGTTATACAAATCCACTGGAAGTGGTGCAATATCTCCAAAGTAAACTAAGCAACAATTGTGTATAGATATACTAAAAATGCGTTTGCAAATAGTAATCAATCCAAATTAGTGCCAATAAATAAATAAATTAGATATATTCCCTGTGATAAGTGTTGAATCCTTCATAATAAAAAATAAATAAATGATATGCTTATATACAATTGATGAGTATGAATAGATAAATAGTGCCAACAGAATCTGATTAAATATAGATGATTAAATTCATGAGATAGGATAAGTAACAGGCGACAGTTCAATCCTCAGTAATCTCGGATATCTGGATTCCTGCAATCCTTATTTGTTCACCCTCTGAGCTATTTCTTCCACAGCCACAATGAATGGTAATTTTCTCAGTATCAAGTGGTTTTATGTAAAATAAACAAAGAGAGAAAACATTGCGCAATATTGTTACAATAAAAGTTCACAGGCAAAACAGCACAGTGATACACTCACGTGTGCCTGACTTGTTTTAGGCATGCAGATAAGCAGATAGGCAGATCTCAGCTGGCTTGTAAGGACAAGGCTTGCTACCATTCATTGTGGCTGTGGAAGAAATAGCTCAGAGGGTGAACAAATAAGGATTGCAGGAATCCAGATATCCCAGATTACTGAGGATTGAACTGTCGCCTGTTACTTATCCTATCTCATGAATTTAATCATCTATATTTGCACTATTTATCTATTCATACTCATCAATTGTATATATATTGCACCTTTATAGGCATATCATTTATTTATTTTTTATTATGAAGGATTCAACACTTATCACAGGGAATATATCTAATATATTTATTTATTGGCACTAATATGGATTGATTACTATTTGCAAACGCATTTTTAGTATATCTATACACAATTGTTGCTTAGTTTACTTTGGAGATATCGCACCACTTCCAGTGGATTTGTATAACTGGAGGAACACAGTTTTTAAATATTTGGGATTTTTTTCATATATTTGCGATTTTATAGCGATTTGGTAGCAATTTTTTTCACATTGGTTTTTTAGCACAAAAAATTATTTTCTCACATTGAACTTTGTATCAGAGCGCATCAATCTATGCTATATGTTTTAATTTTTAGGGGATTCTGACCACTATATAATTGATAGCAGCTTGATATCATTGTCAATCTAACAATTTTTTATTTTTTATTTAATTGCACGTGCATTCACATACATTTGTTTTACACTTATTTTATTGTATATGTCACGCTAGAACATTATTGCGCTTGGTGTTTTTGTATATTTACCTATTTTGCATACTTTTCAAGGTCCATTTATTTGGTTTTTGTTATATTTTATTTTTATTTCGAAGCAGTTGATACATACAGTGGGGACGGAAAGTATTCAGACCCCCTTAAATTTTCCACTCTTTGTTATATTGCAGCCATTTGCTAAAATCATTTAAGTTCATTTTTTTTCCTCATTAATGTACACACAGCACCCCATATTGACAGAAAAACACAGAATTGTTGACATTTTTGCAGATTTATTAAAAAAGAAAAACTGAAATATCACATGGTCCTATGTATTTAGACCCTTTGCTGTGACACTCATATATTTAACTCAGGTGCTGTCCATTTCTTCTGATTATCCTTGAGATGGTTCTACACCTTCATTTGAGTCCAGCTGTGTTTGATTATACTGACTGGACTTGATTAGGAAAGCCACACACCTGTCTATATAAGACCTTACAGCTCACAGTGCATGTCAGAGCAAATGAGAATCATGAGGTCAAAGGAACTGCCTGAAGAGCTCAGAGACAGAATTGTGGCAAGGCACAGATATGGCCAAGGTTACAAAAAAATTTCTGCTGCACTTGAGGTTCCTAAGAGCACAGTGGCCTCCATAATCCTTAAATGGAAGACGTTTGGGACGACCAGAACCCTTCCTAGAGCTGGCCAAATTGAGCCATCGGGGGAGAAGAGCCTTGGGGAGAGAGGTAAAGAAGAACCCAAAGATCACTGTGGCTGAGCTCCAGAGATGCAGTCAGGAGATGGGAGAAAGTTGTAGAAAGTCAACCATCACTGCAGCCCTCCACCAGTCGGGGCTGTATGGCAGAGTGGCCCGACGGAAGCCTCTCCTCAGTGCAAGGCACATGAAAGCCTGCATGGGCTGAAGGACTCCAAGAGGGTGAGAAATAGGATTCTCTGCTCTGATGAGACCAAGATAGAACTTTTTGGCCTTAATTCTAAGCGGTATGTGTGGAGAAAACCAGGCACTGCTCATCACCTGTCCAATACAGTCCCAACAGTGAAGCATGGTGGTGGCAGCATCATGCTGTGGGTGTGTTTTTCAGCTGCAGGGACAGGACGACTGGTTGCAATCAAGGGAAAGATGAATGCGGCCAAGTACAGGGATATCCTGGATGAAAACCTTCTCCAGAGTGCTCAGGACCTCAGACTGGGCCGAAGGTTTACCTTCCAACAAGACAATGACCCTAAGCACACAGCAAAAAAACCAAGGAGTGGCTTCACAACAACTCCGTGACTGTTCTTGAATGGCCCAGCCAGAGCCCTGACTTAAACCCAATTGAGCATCTCTGGAGAGACCTAAAAATGGCTGTCCACCAACGTTTACCATCCAACCTGACAGTACTGGAGAGGATCTGCAAGGAGGAATGGCAGAGGATCCCCAAATCCAGGTGTGAAAAACTTGTTGCATCTTTCCCAAAAAGACTCATGGCTGTATTAGATCAAAAGGGGGCTTCTACTAAATACTGAGCAAAGGGTCTGAATACTTAGGACCATGTGATATTTCAGTTTTTCTTTTTTAATAAATCTGCAAAAATGTCAACAATTCTGTGTTTTTCTGTCAATATGGGGTGCTGTGTGTACATTAATGAGGGGAAAAAATGAACTTAAATGATTTTAGCAAATGGCTGCAATATAACAAAAAGTGAAAAATTTAAGGGGGTCTGAATACTTTCCGTCCCCAATGTATGTGTGTGGTTATTGTACTGATGTCCATAAAGAGTTGGTAAAAGTGACCCCTAACATGTCCAGTGTGAAGAAGGGAAGGCCTTCCACTAGGCTCTGGGACTCAGCTGATGCCTTTTCATGTTATTACCTATGACATTCACAATAATAATCCTTAATGGTGGGGTATAAGATCTGCCTGGAAGAGTTTTTGACCTTGAACAGATGTGAACCCCCCCCCCTCCACTCCCATTCATATCTGAAGGTGAGAGACTTTGTAGATAACTGCAGATTATTCAGTTGTTGGTTTATGATTTAAATCATGTCACACGTTTGTGTTGTACCTCGTCCTGAACACCGATCTATATTTTATTTACTACCTAATAATTGGTTGTCAGAACATTTTGTGTGATAGAGATTTGTTGGTTTGAAGTGAAACTGTTTAGGTGTTGTTGATCTATAGCAGTTTACAAAACAGGAAATTATTGTCATATGGGGTTCTCTGAGTGATCTGTAGACCTTTACTTAAGAAGGATGACGCTGTAGAAGGGTTACATTAGCACCTTTTCATGTTATAAGGGTAGTTTTCACCAAATAATGGAGCTGCGCAGATTTTGTAGAATAAAGTTTAGACGATAATCAGCACTTAGATTTCTTTTATCTGTTGCTGATTTTATTTATCTGCTGTATGGAGTTAATAGTTTCTCTCTATAGCACATTTCAAACACAAGGCTCAGGGGCCACATCCGGCCCACTAGGCCATTTCATCTGGCCCTCGCACCCTGGGCTTTTTCCAGCCAGAACATGGCATAACTCTGAACCGCCACCTCCGGCTCTCGCCCTCCGAGGGCTCATCATTGTCACATGTAAACACACAAGCCTTCTGCACTCACAGTGGAACAAGGGAGATGCAGGTGCAGTGTGGGAAGGGACATCACGTGGTAAGCTGTACAGTGATAATCACCTGTGCCTGGATTCACAGATGCCGACCAATGATCTCCCTGCAAGTGAGAGAGGTGGAACCGCCTACACTGCCATGAGGAAGCTTTATTTGGGGGGTGGGGGGGGGGGTGGGTTGTAGAGATTAGGAGATTAGGCTCTGGAGAGAGATGTGTGCAGAGATCAGAGCCAAGGAGGGGGTGGAAGTAAGATGTGGACAGCATGTGAAAGCGAGCGGAACCCTGCACACTAAATGGCGCACTCTAAGCCCTGTACTCTGTATGCAGCGTGCTCCTCAACCCTGTACTCTGTACACAACACACCCATGACATCTGCACTATATATGTAGCGTACCCCTGAAACTGCACTCTGTACAAAGTGCACTGCTTTACATAGGAGAGGAAGCCTCTATCACACCAGTCAGAGCACAGCTTCACTGACTTGAGCAATGGAACACAAAGCAACCAATCAAAACTCAGTGTTTCTTATTTTGGCTGCTCTCAGATCATGAAAGGGGAAAGCTTATTGACTGGCATGTGTTTTTCTTTGTTTCTTACTTTATAAAGAATGACTGATAATGCACAGAGCACTTACTCTACCAGATTGACTATTTGTATCAAATATTAAGGAAAATTGTTATCCATACTTACCGTAATTTTCCCTTCCTGGATCCTCCCCATGTCAGCCTACTATGGGTCAGCTCTGCCCCCTCTGACCCCTCCAGGACCACCTCTTTTCTAGCCCATAAAAGGGTGGCTGTCTGCCCACACCAGTGTTCAAAAAAGCCCCCCCCTGCGACGGATAAACTGGGTTGGAATCCTCCGACTGACATGGGGAGGATCCAGGAAAGGAAAATTACGGTAAGTATGGATAACAATTTTCCTTCAAAAAAAGGAAGATTAAGGTCTGGTGTGACCCCTCTGACACCTCCATCCCTAATAGTGCACAAAAAAAACAAGAAAAATAGCCCTGGGACTTTAGATGAGGTGAGAGAGGTTTAGCCAATGTCCACAATGAACACTGAGACAAAATCAATTTATTCATTTCAAAATGTTATGTAACTGAGCGGTAACAACAATGATTGTGAGTTACCAGGCATAATAGCCAATGTACACAACACAAATGAACGTAAATATACAAAGATTTATTACAAATGTTATACATCAATGAGCAACAATAAAACTTGAAAATTGCTGGGTCAGTAAGTACACATACAAAATAAGATGATAAAATGTACATACATGTGGACAGGGAAGTATGTAAACATAATGCAGACATCAATAATACCCAGCATGTACCGGCATAAAATAAGCATCAATAAAGCCCTATGCATTTCG
This sequence comes from Lithobates clamitans, assembly GCA_037952925.1. Classification (NCBI taxonomy): domain Eukaryota; kingdom Metazoa; phylum Chordata; class Amphibia; order Anura; family Ranidae; genus Lithobates; species Lithobates clamitans. The sequence goes on along the minus strand of JBBGZY010000020.1, from coordinate 2,208,520 downwards.
CGAGACCCTGCTCGCTCTTCAGGGGCGGATGCATGAATGTGGTATCTGCAATGTAAGTAATAAGATCAATAAATGAATGTGGTTGGTAAATGGGGGCAGATGGAATGATTAGCAAAAGAGGCCTGATGCAGAGACCTCATACTTACCGGAGTCTGAGATGAATCGCCAAACGCTGGATATCATAGTATGGATAACAATTTTCCTTATTCCTGGACCTCCCCATGTCAGCCTACTATGGGATGTACCAAGCAATATTAAGAAGGGAGGGAAGACAAAAAATAAAAAATAAGCCAAACCCTCAATGCAATGCTACTCAAAATTTTTAATGGGCAACAGCCGCCGTAATAACCGTAGAGCCAAATGTTTCCTCAGGCGGACAAGCAATATTAAGCCTGTAATGCCTAATAAAAGGTGTTGGGCATGCTCCAGCGTGCTGCTCCGCAAACTACCTCAGGGGTGACCTTCGCATATGCCCAGGATGCTGCCATACCCCTCGTCGAATGTGCTTTGATCTCTGAAGGAGGAGGAAGGCCCAGCGTTTTGTATGCAATATGCATGGTCTTGACAAACCAGGAAGACACAACTCTGGATGTTGCTGGCATAACCTTTTTAGGCCCCATTGGGAAAAAACCTACAGCTGATCTTGTTTTCAAAAGCTTTTAGTCCATTTCAGGTAGGTTTAAACCGCAGATACCAGGTCTAACCTACTCCACTCATCATCAGCTGTATCCGCCGGAAAGGCTGGGAGAATGACCTCCCAGTTCATACGAAATTATGTAGCCACCTTAGGTAGAAATCTCGGTATCGGCCTAAGGACTATCTTGTCTGGGAGCACCAAACAATATGGTTCTTTAGATGAGAAGGTGCACAACTCAGAGACTCTTCTGGCCGAGGCCACGGCTAGTACAAAACAAAAACAAAAACCTGTTAAAAGAAATAATGAACAAGAGAAAGCTTGATCAAACGGAGGAACCAGCAATGTTCCCAAGACTAGTGTTAAGTCCTCTTTTGGAAAAAACGATTTCAATGGAGGTCTGATTTCTATGGCTGCCCCTAAAAATCAGATCACCAACGGATGTAGAGCATATCTTGTACACGACATAGCCAACAAGGCAGGGATTTGACCCTTTAGGGAATTATAAGCTAACCCTTGGAGACCACTCTGCAGAAACTCCAAAATGTTAGATACTGAAGCAGATCCAGGGTCCCAACCCCTTTCCGTAGTATTCCAGATCCGGTGATAGGTTACATTCATTCTTACGAGCCTGTAATAATGTCATTAACTTTATCCTCCTGCGGTTCGGGTGTCAAGCCCCACTCTGCAGAAGGAGATTTTGACAAGGAGGCAGAGGGATTGGTGAGCCCAACTTTATCCTCCAAGCCAGAGGGAACCACAGCTCCCTGAGCCAGTAAGGTAGGACTACTATTGCTGTGACCCTTTCTCGCTGAATCTTCAGCAGGATTTTGAGAGCCAATGGAAGCGGCGGGAAAACATACACCAAGGGGAAGTTTCAAGACCAGGACGGAGCACCCTGACCCAATGCCTGTGGATGCCAGGTCCGGAAGAAGAAGCAAGGCAGTTGACAATGCTCCTCCAATGCCATAAGATCTATCGAAGGCATCCCCCAGACCCTGAAGATCTTGCGTAGGTACTTGGTGCTGAGGCCTCATTTGTTGTGATCCCCAAAGCCTCGACTCAAGCGATCTGCTAAAACATTGCCAGGTCCTGGGAGATAAGATGCTGTAAGAGAGCCGAGATTCTTCTCTGCGCATAGGAAGATTGACATGCCACCTGAAGGAGAGGGTGACTTCTTGTGCCCCCTTGATGAGACACATAAGCCACCCGTAGTTTTGTTGTCCAAAAGAATCTTGACAGCTCGACCTCGCAACATAGGTTGGAACGCTAAGAGCGCGCCTGACAGCATCCAATCCCAGGAAATTTGAACTCTTCGCCCCACAAAGGTTCTATTGGCCTTGAACCTGCTGTCCCAGGCAGTGTGCCCCGCAGCCTACCAGACTGGCATTGGTTGACACCACTATTGGTTCTGAGGCCTTCAACGGAACTCCGCAGGAAAGATTGCGAGCTACTGACCGCCAAACCAGGGACCAGATTATCGGAATTGGCAGATGATCCCACTGAAGAAGAAAGTTGCATTGAAACCTCCTTCTGCGCCACCTGACCCACGGGACTACTGGAACTGTGGCTGATAAAACCCCCAGATACTGCATGCATTCCTTCAGCATCATAGAAGGCCTGGCCATCACTGCTTTGTCTGAGAATGGATCTCCTGGACCTTCCTCTGAGGAAGAGAAACACGACCCCGATCCGTGTTGAATTGTACTCCTAAATACTCCAACATTTGGGTCAGATACATCTGGCTCTTCCGAAAGTTGATCAACCAACCGAAACGAGTTAGTGCTTTGCAGGTGAAATTCACATGAACTAGAAGGAGCTCATATGATGTACCCAGAAGTAGCATGTCATCTAGATAATGGAATATTTGCACTCCCTTGACCCTGAGAGTCGCAACGACAGCAGACAGTAGCTTTAAAAACATTCTCAGAGTCGTGCAGAGATGGGAGAGATTAAAAATGAAAATGAGAGCCTTCCACGGAAGGCCTGAGAAAGCGATGGTGAGATGCGTCTATGGAGACATGAAGATACGCATCCGCCAGATCGATGGAAACCATCAAGTCTCCTGACTCCACAACCGAAACGATCATTTCCAATGACTCCATTTTGAATGGTGGAACCTTCATGTAAGAATTCAGGACTTTGAGGTCAAAAACTGGTCCGAAACCCCCTGAAGCCTCTGGGACCAAAAACAGAGGGGAACATACTCTTTGACCCAATTCTTGCCTTGGGACCGGAAGGATGGCCCTTGCTGCCAACAGCTCCCCTATATATCCTTGCAAACATTGCCTCCTTTCCAAATCCGTAGGAAGCAGATTGACCAGCTAGAGACTGAGATTAGCCTAGAGGACAGAGCCTGCTGCAAATCAGCAGTGAGCATTCTGATGTTTGCTAGGCAACCCAAAGAGGAAGCTGCCTCTGACCTCACCTGCTCAACTCTGAGCTTCCTGAAAGGAGTACATGTGGAGGCAGTGAACTACAAGTCCCAAACCACTGCCTGAACACACAAAAACATGGAAGGAGAGAGTGCCAGCACCTGCCTAATGAAGGTATATACAATCATTTATACTGCCAGTGACCTTTGCCAGAAATACACAGTCATTTATACTGTACCCACTTTACTTTACTTTACCCACTGTACTTTATCCCAGCACCACGGGAACCCACCTCCTCAGGAGATTTACAGCCTATATGGGGGGGGGGGGGTCTTCTGAACCCGACAGGATGAATGGATGGATGAAGAAAAAAATTAAATAAACAAAAATAACTATATAAATAAAAATAAACTTTAAAAGGCGTCCGGAGCGAGGACGAAAAAAGAACACTGGTGTGGGCAGACAGCCACCCTTTTACGGGCTTGAAAAGAGGTGGTCCTGGAGGGGTCAGAGGGGGCGGTGCTGACCCATAGTAGGCTGACATGGGGAGGTCCAGGAAATAAGGTAAAAACTGTTTTCTTCTTCTAAAGCAATTACTGTTGTGTTGAGTCACCATCTTACATGACAACATATAGCTGCAACATGGGCCATTCCTCCGTATCTCCTGTCTTATATCCTGTCCAAATCTTTGGGTGGAATATTTTCAGGAATTAAAGGGACTCTGTTGGGAATATAAGGTGGTAACAGTGTCTCTGGGTAGATTAAATATGACTGAATAAGGGTCTCCGGGTAGATTATACAGTATATGGTGGTATAGGGGTCTCTGGGTAGATTATACAGTATATGGTGGTATGGGGGTTTCAGAGTAGATTATATATGGTGGTATCAAAGTCAATTGGTGGATTATAAATGGTGGTATAGGGGTTTCTGGGAGGATTATGTATGGTGTTAGTAAAGTCTCTGGGTGGATTGGTATCTCTGGGTGTATTATACATGGTGGTATTGTAGTCTCTGGGTATATTATATGTGGAGGTATCTGGGTCTCTGGTGGATCATATATGATGGTATTGAGATCTCTGTGTGGATTATATATAGTGGTATTGAGGACTCTTGGTGGATTATATATAGTGGTATCTGGGTCTCTGTATTGATTATATATGTGGTGGTATTGGGTGAATTATAAATTATGTTATCTTGATCTCTGGGTGTATTATATTATGTTAACCAAGTCTCTTTGTGGATTATATATAGTGATAACATGGTCTCTGAGTTATATATCGTGGTATTGAGGTCTCTAACTGCTCCTCTACACTTTATGTGTAATGCTCAGTGTAGATAATTCATGACTTTTTATCAAACATTTTAGTAAGTGATGTAAAATTCCCTCTTTGTCTCCACGTGTATAAAATGGGCCATTTCCTCCAAGTCTATCAGAATTTCCCATGAAGTAGATGAGTTTTTTTATCTTCCTTTCTCCTATACTTCCCAATTAATCTTTGCTCAGAGTGTGTCATAAGGCTGTACTGTTACTGTCTCTGTACTGCAGTAATTCTTCTGTTTCTACTGTCTGTCACTCTTTCTGCATTACTTCTCTTTCCCATCTTCTCGTCCCCCAAATACCATCCTGGATCTCTTACTTTTCACCTCTTTCTCTCTCTCTCTGCATTTCTTTCCCTCTTTCTTCCCCTTTCTCTACCTCTTTTTACCCATTGTCTTTCTCCATTTCTCGCCTTCCCCCCTTTTTCGCCCCCTCTCTCTTTTCAATTTCTGTGTTTCTTCTCTCTCTCTTTTTCCAAGCTCTTCCTCTCTCTCCCTTTCTTCCTTTTCCACTTTGTCTCTCCATTTCTTTCTCTCTGTCTCTGCCTTGTTCTTTCCCTTGTACTCCCTCTCTCTGCATTTCACCTCTCATATTTCTCCCTCAATCTCTCTTTCTTCCTTTTCCTCCCTTTCCCCTCCTTCTTCATTCTCTCTTACTCCTCTTTCTTTTTCTCTCCCCCTCTCTCCCTCTTCCTCTTTCTCTCTCCCTTCCTCTCTTTTCCTTCCTCTATCTTCTCCTGTCTCTTTTCCTCAGTCTTCATCGGTCCGTTCTCTCCCTCCGTCTCATTTTTCTCTCCAGCAGGATGTTGGAGTAGGAGGAAATTTCCCAGCTGCCCTCTCTTAGGTTGACAAGCACAATTATTCTTGTTCATTGTAATTAAATGGTTTAATTAGGCAAACTTCTTGTCAGCAGGATGCAGTCATTCTTTTGCATTTGGTGTTTCATGGGGAATGAGGTAAAGACTGAACTGCATAGAGAGGAAGAGAGACAGAGAGAGACTAAAAGATACATAGAGAGAGACAGAGAGAGAGAGAGAGAGAGAGAGAGAGAGAGACAGAGAGAGAGTTATCACATGTGTTATGATGGTCACGTGACTACTTAAAGTGATACTAAAGTCTCTTTTTTTTTTAGTTAAAAATAACAAACATGTTATACTTACCTCTTCTCAGGTCCCTCTTCAGAGCTCCTGGTTCCTCTCTCCTGTTGAGTGCCCCCAATGCAAGCCGCTTGCTATGGGGGCACCTGAACTGAGCCACATCTCCCTGTGGCCATTCAGACACAGAGCCAAGGCCCAGCCCGTACCTCTTTCTCTCCTCATTGGCTGACTGATTTTGATTGATAGCAGCGGGAGCCAATGGCGCTGCGCTGCTGTCTTAGCCAATGAGGAGGGTCCTGGGCAGCCAAGACACTCCTGCAACATTGTTGGATCTAGATCGACCTTAGGTAAGTATTAGGGGGGGCTGCTACACACAGAAGGCTTTTTATCTTGATGCATAGAATGTATTAGGGTAATAAAACATTTTGCTTTTACAACCACTTTAAAGTGGTTGTAAAGGCAGTTCTCACAATCACTACCAGCCCCTCTGCTATGACAAAATGTACTACACAATGTCTTTGTTTTTTTTAAATTCTTTTGCTAAATACCTTATTTCACCTCGCCGCCCGCTGTTCTCCTTCTCTGATCTATGTACTACAGAGGGGGGGACTGAGATACCCCCCTGACATCTACCGGGTGGTCACATGAGTAAGGCATTAGAATAAAATAAAAAAACAAAGACACTGTGTAGTACATTTTGTCCTAGCAGAGGGCAGTAATTGTGAGAAGTTACTTTACTGCCAATCGGAACAGCGGGAGGGAGGGGAGAGAGGAGAGCAGTGGGCTGACGGAGGCACGTAAACTAACCACAGTAATCAGGGATCCGCAGGCATGAGAACCATGGTCAGTACACACAGGTGGGCACAGGAACAGGCAGGATCAACCAGGCTTTTTTATTGCATAAGAAAAGGAAAAATGACACCACACAAGCACTATGCAGTTTAACATCCTTTAAAGGAACAGGATCTTTTTTAAAAAATTTTTTTTTAGGGCTACAACCGCTAAAGAAAATGTAAATTCACTATTGCTCATATGCGGTATTTAGACTAAACACCAAAAACGCTCGTTAAATACCACATACAAAGGCATTAAAGTCAATTCACAAAAGGAAATAAATAAAGAAATGCATGTGGTTATTAAGTACTGGTCAAAGCTTGCGATACCTATGGGAGAACTATGCAGTGACTATGGCAATGGTCAGACCTCCCAGTGGTTTAAAAAATAGGCGGGACAGCGCAAGCAGGTGTAGGTGTCAGCTAGATTTTAGTGGGGAGTTGTGTCTGGAGGCTGGCAGACTGCATATCAAATAGGATGGAGCCGTTCGAATCCAGTCTTCTGGAATTTAAAGCAATGCAGAAGAGGAGGAGGAGAAGATCTCAAGTGGTCCTTTTAAAGGAAAGAACCTTTAAGGAGCGCACACTGCTGGATCAATTCACCGATGCTGATACCGTGCAGAAGTTCAGGTTATCTAAGCCACTTATCATGGAGCTCTATACCAAACTCATAAGGTACCTTGGGCCCTCAACACGGAGAAGCCAGGCCATACCAGCCATGACTAATGCCATGTACACATGGGCGGACTTTTCGGCATCAAAGGTCCGACGGTCTTTCGACGGACTTTTGACGGACTTCTGATGGACTTTCGAACTAATGGACTTGCCTACACTCGATCACACCAAAGTCTGACGGATTCGTACGTGATGACGTACGACCGGGCTAAAATAAGGAAGTTTATAGCCAGTAGCCAATAGCTACCCTAGCATCGGTTTTCGGTCGTCGGACTAGCATATAGACGAGCGGATTTTTTGACCGGACTCGAGTCAGTCTGAAAGATTTGAAACATATTCCAAATCTGAAGTCCGTCTGATTTTCGACCAATGCAGGTCCGATGAAGCCCACACACGCTCGGATTGTCCAGCGGATTTGTCCCGTCGGACCAGTCCGGTCGAAAAGTCCGCCCGTGTGTACACGGCATAAGTTGTTGGCTGCCTTACACTTTTATGGAAAAGCATCATACCAGGAGGTAGCTGGAGAGATGGTGGGAATTTCCCAGACCTCATTTTCCCATCTCCTCACCCAAGTCCTCCATGGTTTCCATGCAATAGCAGCCCAATACATTTTTTCTTCCTGAATCTTCTCAGGAGTGGGATCAAATCAAAAAACATTTTTTTAATATTGCCAGAATACTCAATGTGCTCAGTGCAGTTGACTGTTCCCATGCTTTTTTTTGCACCATCTTTTAAGGAGTATAGCTACTGCAACGGGAAAGGTTACCACTCCTTAAATATCCAGGTGGTATGTGATGCCAATCTGATTATCAGGATGCTTGCGATAACTTATCGCATGGTTTCATGTAGTATTTAAGGCATACTTCGGAAAGATAATGCATGCAAGTTATTAAGGAGAGTTTCTTTGCTTTTTTTGGAACGTTGTGCGTTATTTTACTGCATACTCTGATACCGTAAAATATTGCTTAGTGAATTGTGCCCATGAACTGAACAAGAGAAAAAGGAAATTGAGACAATTGAGACCCAATTTCCAACACCAATAATGCTTTCGTCCGATGTCATTGAGAGTTTTCTAGTTATTGACAAGATTAACAAACCACTCAACCCCCCTACTTAAGTCTACCCTGTCCAAATACCCCAAAGTTGGCTTGCCTTTTTCAAAAATTGGAGGGAACATCCCTGAGTTGAGAGATGATGACTGATATGAATGTCTGCAACAATATGTCTCCTTCATGATCTCTGCCAGGGACAGGTTTACACAACTTTAATTCTTACATAGGGCCTACTATACCCCACAAAGACTGACCTCCATTTACCCAATGCTAATGGCACTGTGGCACAGATGTAAATTCAAAATAGGTTCTTTCATTCCAGAGGTGTGCCTGTGGTGTCTCCAAAGCAGACCTTTGGACAGACAGTCGTACAGTGCCTTGAAAAAGTGTTCATACCATTTGAAATTTTCCACATTTTGTCATGTTACAACCAAAATCGTAAATGTATTTTATTGGGATTTTAGGTGATAGACCAACTCAAAGTGGCACATGATTGTGAAGTGGAAGGAAAATGATAAATGGTTTTCAAATTTTTTTACAAATAAATATATGAAAAGTGTGGCATGCATTTGCATTCAGCCCCCCGAGTTAATACTTCGTATAACCACCTTTTGCTGCAATTACAGCTGCAAGTCTTTTTGGGGATGTCTCTACCAGCTTTGCGCATCTAGAGAGTGAAATTTTTGCACACTCTTCTTTGCAAAATTACTCGAGCTCCGTCAGATTGGATAGAGACAGTCTGTGAACAGCAATTTTCAAGTCTTGCCACAGATTCTCAATTGGATTTAGGTCTGGACTTTGACTGGGCCATTCTAACACATGAATATGCTTTAATCTAAACCATTCCATTGTAGCTCTGGTTAAACCTCTGCCCCAGTCTCAAGTCTTTTGCAGACTCTAACAGGTTTTCTTCTAAAATTTCTCTGTATTTGGCTCCATCCATCTTCCCATCAACTCTGTCCAGCTTCCCGGTCCCTGCTGAAGAAAAGCATGCCCATAACATCATGCTGCCACCACCTAGTTTCACGGTGGGGGTGGTGTGTTCAGGGTGATGTGCAGTGTTAGTTTTCAACCACACAGTATTTTGCTTTTAGGCTAAAAAGTTCAGTTTTGGTCTCATCTGACCAGAGCACCTTCTTCCACATTTGCTGTGCCCCCCACATAGCTTCTCTCAAACTGCAAAAGGGACTTCTTATGGCTGTCTTTCAACAATGGCTTTCTTCTTGCCACACTTCCATAAAGGCCAGATTTGTGGAGTGCACGACTAATAGTTGTCCTGTGGACAGATTATTCCACCTGAGCTGTGGATTTCTGCAGCTCCTCCAGAGTTACCATGGGCCTCTTGGCTGCTTCTCTGATTAATGCTCTCCTTGCCCGGCCTGTCAGTTTAGGTGGACGGCCATGTCTTGGTAGGTTTGCAGTTGTGCCATACTCTTTCCGTTTTAGGATGATGGATTGAACATTGATCCGTGTGATGTTCTTAGCTTGGGATATTTTTTTATAACTTAACCCTGCTTTAAACTTCTCCATGACTTTATCCTTGGCCTTCATGATGCTGTTTGTTCACTAAGGTTCTCTAACAAAACTTTCAGGGCTTCACAGGACAGCTGTATTTATACTGAGATTAAATTACACACAGGTTGACTTTATTAGGTGACTTCTGAAGGCAATTGGTTCCATTAGATTTGAGTTAGGAGTATCAGAGTAAAAGGGGTTGAATACAAATGCACGCCACACTTTTCAGATATTTATTTGTAAAAAAAATTGAAAACCATTTATCATTTTCCTTTCACTTCACAATTATGTGCCACTTTGTGTTGGTCTATCACATAAAATTGCAATAAATTACATTTATGCTTTTGGTTGTAACATGACAAAATGTGTACTTTGAATAGTTTTTCAATGCAATGTAAGTACTGTCAACTGAGAGAAAGGGAGACATAGACCCGAAAGAGAGAAACAGAGACATGAACAGGGAGAAAGAATGAGACATAGACTGAGAGAGCAAGAGCTTCCCTCTCTGGGTAATTCAGTGCATAGAAATTCATATCGGAAAAGTAATGTGATCATTGTGAGTGATGGTGTGTGGGTGGTGTTAGGGAGACCATTCACCTTTCATGTTATCTGACAGACGGAGCATTTACTGATGGCTGCTGTGGTTGATCCATTTCCTCCAACCTGCTGGGCCATTGTTCATGTGCATGCCGAAAATACTTTTTCCTCACAGATGCATGTGCTAGTTAGTGTCCATCCACTATGGATGTGACTTTTGAAAGATTAGGTTTCTGTATATACAGTAAGTGGAGATTCTTCTAGAGTGCAACCATTTCAGCCATACTGTAAGTATAGAATAGACTAGACACTACTTAAAAACCCTATGTGAATAGAATATATAAATAAAGAAATTTAGCTGTATACTCCCAAATTTAGGTCAAAGTAAGAAAAATAGGTAGTGCACAAAAGGTATAATTGAGAATGACTAAAAAAGTTTGTGCAAAATGTTCATCAATTATCTCAGGTGTCCATGAAGCGTACCATCAGAGGTGGCATTATTAGGTTTAGGTGGCCAAAGCATTGTGGTGACAGTGTAGTCTATAAGTGGTAGCAGACTATCCAGATGGTGGAAGTGATCTGGAAATCACATGAATTATCAGCACTTTCTGGACATTTTGGTTTAGATCAGTAGTTTCTAACCTAGGGTACAAGTATCCCCAGGGGTATTTGGCAACACATTTAGAGGTACTTGAAAAAAAATTTAGCAATAGCAGAAAAAGTCTGTGGCAGTGGGAAGTCAGGGACTTACTTCTGTTTATTTGGTCTTCAGAGTAAAAGGGTGTGGCAGGTATCAGTATATGCAGAAGGTCCGTAGAGTAAACCGCTGGGCGCTTTTTTCATTTTTCACGTATTCTATAGTTCTGGCTGTCGTTACCTCAATCAGGCCCCATTGGACTGATATGACCTTTCTTAAGAATGAATGCTGCCTTATGCAAACTGGCTTGAAGGAGAAGCAGAATAGGACAGAGATGGTGAGTGCTAAGACCCAAGTGAGCCCTAAACTGCACCAAAATTTCCTCAACCCTACTCTCCTCATTGAGCACCAACCTTCAATCCATTAAAGTGCCTCTATTGGATAAGATCTATTCCACTCTTCAGCGTTAATCCTCTTCACTACACTTTTCACAGAGCCCTGAAAATGCTGCTATAGACCTCCACGGACTGTAACATACAGGTGAGACACTAGATTGTACCTTTTTTGCATCTGCATCCTTTATGGCACAGACACCATTCATGGTGGGATGCTTAGCCCCCCCCCAACCCACAGTGGCCCAAAAATCCCAGTGGAGTGCAAGATTCATGGAATCCAGTATCACAGGCTGCACCCCAAACAGGCCCAAAGATCACACTGGACACACCATTGCAATATAGTACACACCAATAAGTGTCCCACCCCAGCCTCCCAGCTTCCTCTTTAATCCTATTGATACCGCCTCAGCAGCATTTTTTCTTCCCATTGACACTGTAGCATTTTTTCCTCCCACTTTAAGCCCCTCCTACTGTTAAAACAATTTGGCCACACCCACCATTCAGTGCAGTGCACTACTATTGCTTTTGTCCCCACCTACTCTGTCTTCTGTCTAAATGCCATTGAAGGATACAATTAACACAAATAGGCTGCCAACGGGTACCCAAGTGAAAAATGGTTGAGAACCAATGCTGTAGAATAGAATAGGTTATGGACTACAAACTACGCAGACATTCTTCTTTATACCTTTTGAGAAGTGCTACCTCTTTTTCGAATGACTTTGTAGAGCTTTTATGTTATTTATCAAATGTTTAACATTGATTTTCAGTAGAGTATAACTAAAGTGGTGTTGTGCTAACAAGACTAGAATTATATTTTCTAAAAGATTTTATAAAAAAATTAAGAATTCTTTGTATAAAAGTCCAAATTTAAACTTATTAAATCACTTTAATGTAAATGGTTGTGGTACTTTGTGAAACAAATGCAGAGAAAAGCGAAATTAATTTGATTGTCCAACTGTGCTTCTGCCTAAAGCTTTCCTCCTGACTTATTTAAATTATAGTTAAAGTGATAATCAGCAAAGAAGTGTTAATTGCCATTTTTCATTCATATAAATCATATATATCATGCCACTGGATTTAGTTTTTTTTTTAATCCTTTAAAGTGATACTAAAGTCTCATTTTTTTCATTTAAAAATAACAAACATGTCATACTTACCTGCTCTGTGCAGTTGGTTTTGCACAGAGCAGCCCAGATCCTCCTCTTCTCGGGTCCCTCACCTGCTCTCCTGACCCCTCCCTCCTGCCGAGTGCCCCCACAGCAAGCAGCCTGCTATGGGAGCACCTAAGCAGAGCCGCTGCTCGGTGCGTACATCCAGACACGGAGCCACAGCTCAGCCCCACCTCCTTCCTTTTCCTCATTGGCTCACTGACTTTGATTGACAGCAGTGGGAGCCAATGGCACCTCGCTGCTGTCTGAGCCAATGAGGAGGGTGAGTCCCGGGCAGCCGAGACTCTCCTACAACATCACTGGTTTGAAATGGGCTCAGGCAAGTATTAGGGGGGCTCAGGGGGGCTGCTGCACACAGAAGGTTTTTTATCTTAATGCATTAATGCATTAAGATAAAAAACCTTCTGACTTTACAACCTCTTTAAGTACCTTACTGTTAATCATGCTGTATGCTAAATTGTGCTATTACCCTTATTAATCATTTTTATGCTTGCCTAGTTACCAACCATATAGGGAGATGATATATTAAGTTTGTCTTTACTACCTGGTTTGGTGACTCCTTTCTTTTATATAGCACTACAGCACTACTACTGGGAACTAAGTATTATTCCCAGTGATTTCCTGTGATGTTGTATGTTTGTACACTCAACCTGGTGAGTCAGAGAGGCTGAAGTTCTTGAGAAGGTCGAGACAAAGAACAGAGGACCCATCCTATCCAGCAGCTCCTACGGGGGGGGGGGGGTAGTGCTTCATTAGTTTTAGGTGGAGTGGAGAAGGATTAGGACACCTGTTTATTTTAACATTGACTGTTCACCCGTTGCGGAAATTCACTCTACTTATGTGTCTTGGTGACCATTATCACCAAAACGGAAAAAAATCCCAAATTTTGGGTTGTCACCAGAACAGAATCAGAGGGGAAATCTTCCAATTGGGACACTGGTTCTGGTGACTCTGGTAGCAACCAGGAAATCAAGAACTTTGGAGGAAATTCCTCTCACTTGCTATTTTAGCTTTGGGACAGAAAGTAAAAGGAAATCTTCCCTGTGGGACACAGATAGCAACAGAAAACTGAGAGGGGTAATGACCCTCCCTTACTGTATTTAAAACAAAGTAAAATGTTTTGCCTTTAATTCTACTTTAAAACAAGACCTTCACCCTAAAAGGGGACTTGTGGAAAAAAAATTTGGGGGGTGGGTTGGATACCTCGTTTTAGCAGGTACCTGCTCCCACTTCAGCTCCTACCACCTAACCAATCGGAGTGGAAGTTCTCCCCCCTCATCTGCAACCTTCTAGGACATGTTGCATGTCTCAGCAGGCTGGGGGACCAAGATACAGTATTTATAGCTGCTGACTTTTAATTTTTTTTTTTTTTTTTTACGAGTGAAGATGAGTTAAGCTTTGAAAACTGTGAAATGACAAATAACAAAATGATTGCACATATGAATGTTACTAGAAATACAAGCTCATCATAATTGCCATAGGATTTGGCATCGGGGGTCAGTAGAAAGCTATGGTTCCATTCACAGGTAAATGAAGCAGTGTGCACCTGTGAATGGCCACTGATGATCAACTCCAACCTGTGGTACAGTGAGATTGGCAATGTCTCTGTAAGCTGTGAAGCAGTGAAAGTGCTTTGCATTTGTTTCCAGGTTACTGGTTGCTAAGAGACACATTTTGGGTTACTATCCTTTCTTAAGACTCTCTTTTAATAAAGTGAATCTTTTAATGCACTATTGCACTTTTTATGTGCCTTGTAATAGAGGATCTTGAGAACACATCTAATGCGGAATCCTTGCAAGCTGTTTCCTATGGGGGACCATAATGGTTTCACATTTCCAGTAACCTCTAGGGGGAAAAAGTTTTGCCAATTTCCAGTTATCGAAGATTAAAGCCTAAGTGTAGTCGAAATAAAGAAAAAAAACAAAAATTCTTTCCTATTAAGAGTCCAGGCACTTTGTCAATGAGAACGTTTAACCTGCATAATGAATGGCTTTGCTCTTTGATTGACTATAGGCACACGCCTGCTCTTAATTACAGGCCAGTAAATGGAAAAAACAAGGCCAATTATCATTCTCCATCCCCTCCTGCCACATATCCTAGAGCTGACAAGACCTTTAACCCCAGCACACAATCTACAGGAACATTAATATTTGCAACATCCATAAGATTTTCCCCAGATTGTCTCTCGTTGTCTGAAATATTGTCTTAGGAGGCTGCAGAGGATTATAATCAGTCAGCCGTACCGCCATTCCTATGGGGGCCCACAATGAAACATCAGCACTTAATGTGTCCCCTTATCTGAAATGTAATTTCCCTTCCACTAAATCAATCTAAGTGAGATAATTATCTTTATTAAGATCGACAAATATTCAGGGACTAACACAATCCCCACTTCAAACATTATGTTCTCGACTCCTATTGCCTTGTAAATGCCTGTTTATGTTTAATAAATTGTTCTTGTTCCTGCAAACATATGGTTATATGAATTATATTTATTTCAAAATACATTTAAGGATACCCTAATTATCATTTCTAGTATTTTTTGTTTTATCCTCCTTACTTTAAAGTGCCTACATAGTTACTTTTCCACTGGCGACACCCTGTTGTCCAGTTCCAGTGCTCTCTCCTCATTCCTCACCCTCCCACCCTTACTACCTCATTCTTTCCCCACTTACCCTTACCCTTACCATATTATTTCTTACCATCCCAGCCCAATCTCCTCATTCCTTCCCCTTACAGCTCAGATGCCCCATTCCTTCCCCTTCCTCCCCAACTGTCTCATCCCCCACCCCCAACTGCCTCATTCCTCACAATGTCACCTCCAACTGCCTCA
The DNA here is from genome assembly GCA_037952925.1 of Lithobates clamitans. NCBI lineage: Eukaryota > Metazoa > Chordata > Amphibia > Anura > Ranidae > Lithobates > Lithobates clamitans. The sequence goes on along the minus strand of JBBGZY010000020.1, from coordinate 2,193,451 downwards.
TTCCTTCCTCTTCTATCTATACCACCTTATTACTTGCCCTCCTATCTTAGCTGCCCCATTCCTTCCCCTTATACCACAGCTGCCCCATTCCTTCCCCTCCCACCCCAATCACTTCAATTTTTCCCATCCTACCCCAACCACCCAATTTCCTTCCCTTTCAAGCTCAACTACCTCATTCCTTCTCCTCCCATCTTAACCACCTCATCCTTTCCCCTCCCACCCCAACTACGTCATTCCTTTCAATCTCACCCTAACCACCTTATTCTTTCTCCTTCTGCCTCAACTATCTTATTCGTTATACTCCCACCCCAACTGACTTATTCCTTCTTCTCCCACTCTAACTGCCCTTCTCCTTCACATTCTACCCCAAAAACATAATTCCCTACCCTCCTATCTCAACCACCTTATTCCTTCCCCTCCCATCCTAACTGACTAATTTCTTCCCATCCCACTCAATCATCTTATTCCTTCACATCATACCCCAACAGCCTTTTTCCTTCCCCTCCTACCCCAAACCTCTTTTTTCTTCTCTTTTCATGCTAACATCCTCATTCCATTCCATCCGACCCTAACCACCTACCATAATTCCTTTCCCTTCCTCCTTCTCCATCCACCTCATTTCTTACACTTCTACCCTAATCAACCCATTCTTTTCCCTAACATTACAACTGCTTCATTTTTAAAATATTCCTAGATGCATAATTGAGAGCTATTGCGTTCACCGTAAAGACGAACATTATTTTTTTATGCTTAATTAAATTAAATCAATTTCCGCAGCTCGCTTTTATTTACATTTATTTTGTAAAAATAGATTGTTCTTCCATTAGAAGGAAGCATGACTTGCTGACTTGCTGATTCAGAGCAGAAATGTGGTCTGAGGTTTTCTAATAGTTGAAATACAGCTACTGTATAGCACTATGCGATTGTATAACTGAGCAGGGTGACCAACATTACAAAACAGAACACTGGCGGGTTTATGGTGGGAAAAGCCAAGTCTAATGGATTCTATAACACATCCACCAGGTTTCATTACATCTCCAGATTTACTGCCAAAAATCCATGTGAAAAGAGCATCCTGACTGGCTGCTTTGGGCAAGACCAGGAGATGATTTGTCATATCTCAGAGGGTAATTAGATAATAACTTCTCATTCAATATTTTCTACCCTGTGATAAGATTAAGCTGGGACTGTCTGTAATGTTTCTACCCACCCTTTACTGCCTAAACAGGAAGGCACTGGACGCCAAACTGTTTTTGCTTATGGCCAAAGGACATGGGAAAATGGTTGGACCATGCTAGCAGATCCAGCTATTCTCTGATGTTTATGAAATGTTTACGTTGAAGTGTATATAATCTCTAACACTTAACCTCTCTTGTTTGGTCCCCTTTTCTGTTAAGTATACTATTGAAATTGTTTTGTTAAATCTGTTCTACAAGTAAAAAAAAAAAATCTGTTGATCTTTCCAGAAATTTGAGGTGATAACTTCCTTGCACTCTATTTAGTAAAATTGTTTCCCAGCTATCTCTGTAGGCTAAGCAACATGTGCCCCTGTGTTATGGAAGTGATCCAAGGGGGAGGATTCTAGATATGTGCATGATGAAAAAAAATGTTTTTGTCTTGTTTAGAGTCGTTAATCTATTTATTTATTTTCGTTAAATTTGGTTGATTAGTGGAATTTGTTTTCGGAATTCGTATTCGGAAATTGTATTCGGAATTCGTTTCCTTTATTATTTCCAATTTTCCTTTGATTTTCCAGATTATTTTTCTTTTCAAAGAGATCGAACCAAAACATTTCAAATTTTTTCGATTCGAATGCGGCTGCCAAAATGGTTTCCTACATAAATAACATTTACAATTGAGGCAAAAAAGTTCTATATTTCTTTATACAGACCAGAGATTATTCTTGCTCCTCACAGTCTAAGAGCCCTTCATGTGCATTTTTGAAAAATCCAAGAAGACATGAATGTCTTTTGCAATGAGGAGTGGCTTCCATCTTCATCTAGCCACTCTGCCATAATGGAGGCCTGCAGTGATGGTCGTCCTTGAAAATTGTCCCATCTCTTCACAGGATCTCTGGAGCTCAGAGTGACCAAACATTCGGTTGTTATTTATACACATTGATCTTGTTTGTATTAAAAATAAGTTTATTCAAAATATGTGACGTGTTCTAATTAATAAAAGTAATACAGTGGGGACGGAAAGTATTCAGACCCCCTTAAATTGTTAACTCTTTGTTATATTGCAGCCATTTGCTAAAATCATTTAAGTTCATTTTTTCCTCATTATGTACACACAGCACCCTATATTGACAGAAAAACACAGAATTGTTGACATTTTTGTAGAATTAAAAAAAAAGAAAAACTGAAATATCACATGGTCCTAAGTATTCAGACCCTTTGCTGTGACACTCATATATTTAACTAAGGTGCTGTCCATTTCTTCTGATCATCCTTGAGATGGTTCTACACCTTCATTTGAGTCCAGCTGTGTTTGATTATACTGATTGGACTTGATTAGGAAAGCCACACACCTGTCTATATAAGACCTTATAGCTCACAGTGCATGTCAGAGTAAATGAGAATGAGGTCAAAGGAACTGCCTGAAGAGCTCAGAGACAGAATTGTGGAAAGGCACAGATCTGGCCAAGGTTACAAAAACATTTCTGCTGCACTTAAGGTTCCTAAGAGCACAGTGGCCTCCATAATCCTTAAATGAAAGACGTTTGGGACGACCAGAACCCTTCCTAGAACTGGCCGTCCGGCCAAACTGAGCTATCGGGGGAGAAGAGCCTTGGTGAGAGAGGTAAAGAAGAACCCAAACATCACTGTGGCTGAGCTCCAGAGATGCAATCGGGAGATGGGAGAAAGTTGTAGAAAGTCAACCATCACTGCAGCCCTCCACCAGTGAGGGCTTTATGGCAGAGTGGCCCGACGGAAGCCTCTCCTCAGTGCAAGGCACATGAAAGCCCGCATGGAGTTTGTTAAAAAACACCTGAAGGACTCCAAGATGATGAGAAATAAGATTCTCTGGTCTGATGAGACCAAGATAGAACTTTTTGGCCTTAACTCTAAGTGGTATGTGTGGAGAAAACCAGGCACTGCTCATCACCTGTCCAATACAGTCCCAACAGTGAAGCATGGTGGTGGCAGCATCATGCTTTGGGGGTGTTTTTCAGCTGCAGGGACAGGACGACTGGTTGCAATCGAGGGAAAGATGAATGAGGCTAAGCGCAGGGATATCCTGGATGAAAACCTTCTCCAGAGTGCTCAGGACCTCAGACTGGGCCGAACGTTTACCTTCCAACAAGACAATGACCCTAAGCACACAGCTAAAATAACGAAGGAGTGGCTTCACAACAACTCCGTGACTGTTCTTGAATGGCCCAGCCAGAGCCCTGACTTAAACCCAATTGAGAATCTCTGGAAAGACCTAAACATGGCTGTCCACCAATGTTTACCATCCAACCTGACAGAACTGGAGAGGATCTGCAAGGAGGAATGGCAGAGGATCCCCAAATCCAGGTGTGAAAAACTTGTTGCATCTTTCCCAAAAAGACTCATGGCTGTATTAGATCAAAAGGGTGCTTCTACTAAATACTGAGCAAAGGGTCTGAATACTTAGGACCATGTGATATTTCAGTTTTTCTTTTTTAATAAATCTGCAAAAATGTCAACAATTCTGTGTTTTTCTGTCAATATGGGGTTCTGTGTGTACATTAATGAGGGAAAAAAATGAACTTAAATGATTTTAGTAAATGGCTGCAATATAACAAAGAGTGAAAAATTTAAGGGGGTCTAAATACTTTCCGTCCCCACTGTATCTTACTTTCAACATTTTACTATGTACAATACTGTGCAGGGGTTTTAGCCAGCTGAGAAAAAATAATGTCAGGTACAAATGATCTCAAATACCATATTTATCGGCGTATAACACACACAGGCGTATAACACGCACCTTCATTTTAAGAGGGAAGTTTCAGGAAAAAAACGTACATTTTAAATAAAGAACTTTGAAGCAAAATAAGGGTCAGTGCCCATCAATGCAGCCTCACTATTGTCCATTAATGCAGCCTGATCAGTGCCCATCTGCAGACTCACCATTGCCCATCAATGCAGCCCGATCAGTGCCCATCTGCAGACTCACCATTGCCCATTAATGCAGCCTGATCAGTGCCCCTCTGCAGACTCACCATTGCCCATTAATGCAACCTGATCAGTGCCAGATTACACAGAGGGATCTCCCGTTTTCTCGGCGGCCACTGTAATATGAAGTCCTGCATCCTGAATCCTGAATTGGCTCCCATGATAGACAGTACATTGGTCCAATGCTGGGATATGTGACGTCTATCCTAGGAGCTGGTCCAGGAGGCGGGACTGTGTGTGACTGCGAGCGCCGAGATCCCTGCTCTGTGTAATCCGGAGGTGCCCCCCCCATTCCCCTCCAAGGCAGCCAGGTAAAGTATCGGCGTATAACACGCACACATGATTTGCCCTCTATTTTCAGGTGGAAAGAGTGGGTGTTTTACGCTGATAAATAGGGTGTATATATATATATTTTACTGTTTTCTTTTTATCAATTTTACACATGCAAAGTGAACAAACAAAAGGAAAAATCTACACAATTGATTAAAATCAATTTTTAAATCACCTTTAGCTTAAAAAACAGCATTGTTTCGAATTGGTACAACGATTTGAATTTCGGAAATTCAGACAAATCTAATTTTCGTTATTCTGAGAATTCGGAAAAAATTTGTTTGTACTGTGATCTGTGATTTGGAGATTCGGATACATCCGAAACTCCCAATAATGAAAAATGAGTCTGAATTTTTATTTGGAACCTTGTAGTAGGGGCAGAGACACAAACTATGGCGGAGAAATCTTACCATTGTGGTAGGGGCAGAAACACAAACTATGACAGAGAAATCTTACCAATGTGGTAGGAATGGAGAAATAAACTATGGCAGGGAAATCTTACTATTGTGGGAGGAACAGAGAAACTAACTATGGTGAGGAAATCTTACCATTCTGATAGGAATGGAGAAACAAACTATGGCAGGGAAATCGTACCATTGTGTTAGGAACAAAGAAACAAACTATGGCAGGGAGATCTTACCATTGTGGTAGGAACAGAGAAACAAACTATGGTGGGGAAATCTTACCATTGTGGTAGAAATGGAAAAACAAACTATAGCTGGGAAATCTTACCATTGCGGTAGGGGTAGAGACACAAATTCTGGCGGGTAAATCATACCATTAAGAATGGAGAAACAAACTATGGCGGGGAAATTTTATTATTGTGGTAGGAATAGAGAAACAAACTATGGCGGGGAAATCTTACTATTGTGGTAAGAATGGAGAAACAAACTATGGCGAGAAAATCTTATTATTGTGGTAGGAATGGAGAAACAAACTATGCCGGGGAAATCTTACCATTGTCGTAGAAACAGAGAAATAAACAACTGTGGGGAAATATCACCATTGTGGGAGGGGCAGAGACACAATTTACTGCAGGATAATTTCACCATTGTGGGAGGGGCATAGACACAAACTGCTGCGGGGAATCTCACCATTGTGGTAGAAACAGAGAAATTAACAAATGTAGGGAAAATTTTACCATTGTGGGAGGGGCTGGGGACACAATTTTGGAAGGGTACAAGATATAAACTACTGTGGGTAAATCTCATCCTTGTGGGATAAGCAGAGACACAAACTATTTACTTGTTGCAGAAGCTGAAAATATAATAATTGTCCTATTTATGTTAGCACATTTATTCCTTCATACTGATATACCTGTGGCAGAGCAGTGATGAGGGTAGGTGAGTCTCCTCCAAGTTGTAATTATAGATTTTCTAGACTTTGAAGTCCCTTTTGAACTCTGTATGGGAAATGATTCAGAAAAGGATGCTCATATGAATTTGAAGCTCTGTGGTGATCCGTATATCTTTCCTGGAGCAAGCAAAAGTGCAGGGTGTCATAGATATAAAAAGGCAGCATTTCTTTGTCATATTTGTCTCACTGTGCCGTGAAAATAAAGATTTTTTTGAGGAAACCTATAATTACTGCATCCATTATAATTAAATATTATGATAAAGAAGGAAACAGATATCAGCGATTTCATGTAAATAAACTGTCTTCTGATGACTGATGTGACTACAGAGCTTTTCAGGTATCCTGAGGAACCCCACCCAAGTAAATAAGAAGTATGCCAGCTTAGCATGTTTGCCTTCTGTTTTATGGTGGCAATTGAGTCCATGCTGGAGCAATTTAATAGCACTTTGTTCTTTGCAGTAAAATTCATCCTCTTCACACCATCACACAGAACAAAATTATGAGCCATTTTTCTTAAAGCTGACATTAAGCACCACCTAACGATGTATGCCATCACACTCTTAACTTCTAGAACATATGAAGTAATCAGGGGTTCTTGGGCAGCATGGAGGTGGTTTGTCTTGCCGTTCTGGATTTAAATCCCAGAAAGGGAAGCTATCTGTATGAAGTTTGTATCTTCTCCCCTATGTTTTGCCTGAGTTTTCTTCAGGTGCTTTGGTTTTATTCCTACAAATCGAAACCCCTGTTGGTAGAGTAATTTGATTTCTTCTGAAACTCTTCTAGTATGATAGTAACGTGGACATTGGATTGTGATCTCCTGTGGGTGACGTGTGGGTAGGTGCAGTGTAATGTGGCGCCAGAAACCGCACAGAGTCCAAGCTCAGTAACAGGAATATATTTTAACAGAAGTCCAGCAATGCAAAGCAGACCCGGTGGGAACGTGACCCACCTGGGAACTCTCACAAATTGTACAGCGATGGAACAGTAGATTGAAGACTCAGAGGTGCCGACAGCGTCTGTCTCAAGGGACAAAATGCAGCGTGATCAATCTTACCCAGATCGGGAGGCTACCAGGACGAATAGCTTGTCCCTGCACTTTCCATGCTCTTTTGAAACCTTTCACTGACGCTAAGCACTGTCCCTGACAGAAGGTATCCTGTCCCTACACTGCCACTCGCAAAAAAGTGCACATCAAACCCAGGAGCCAGGGTCCTAAATAGACTCTGCCTGACCCAAGATGACCACCAAAGTCATGGGGTGCTAGCATCCAATCAGATAGCTGCATCCCTGTGACTGAGGAAACAATGGAGAAACTTGGTTCCTCCCAACTTCCTCCCCTGCCTGTATTTCTGCTGTGGACAATCATCACCTGCAGTGGAGAATATAGACTGCACCTGCCTACAGACAGAACTGATGTCAATGGGTGTGTGTATTCTGTATAGTAAAAGGTTTGCACATTATAAATGTAAGAGTGTTGCCAATGATGGGGGGGGGGGGGGGGGTGTTAATAGAGATGGCCCTCTCTGGGAAGCACATACATCTATTCCTGCTATAGAACCATGGTAACAAAGAGATCCTGAGGACCCACTAAGTGGAAGATGAGGTACCTTCCTGAGCTTTTAGTTCATTATTGCCTCCACCTAATAAGGTGTACAAGGGAATACTAGTTGGGACTCAGTTCTAGCGTAGCACGCTCTAGCTAGTGTGCTAGGTGTACATAGTGTAGGTAAATTGGCTTGATTGAGAGCCAGGCCTGGGCTAAATCTGGGTTAGGGTTTAGTGACTCAGGGAGGCTGGATGGCTCATCTGACAGCTCTTCTGGTGCTTCCCCCTGTTTTCTGGAACCTTGGAGAAGGTTCTAGATGTAGTGGGTGGAATCTAGGAGGGGTTGTCATGCATATTTATGAGGACCCTGGTCAATCCCCAGCAAAAAAGGGCTGGCAGGGGGCAGCTCACCGCATAAATAGAAATGAGCCATGCCGGCAGGGGCAGTCGGGTGGAAGATGGAGTGCTGAGTAGGCTGTCGAAGGGCGCCCCCTAGCCTTGGGGGGAGACCTTGGGGCTGGAGCTCAGGTGCTAGAAAGATCCGCCACAACACACGGAGGAATTCCTTTGCTGGATGCACAGGATGCACCGGAGCAAGGAGAGAGGACAGAGGGAGCAGGTCAGCATGTCCGGGAGATCTCCTGAGAGTCAGCTGGCGGGTTGGTGAGTGTCAGTCTGGAGGACTGTGGGGAGAAGTTAGCCTGGAAGGCTAGTGAAAGGGGTAGCTGCAGCCAGATGGGTTGGCAGTGCTTAAAGAGGTGGTGCTTGGATCAGTATCCACGGGAGTGATGAAAACTGGACACTGAACTTTGCTACACAACCAAGGGGCCTCGGGTTCCTGCCTTTAACAGGCTTTTGCTCTAATCTAATCTGAGTGCCTTGTCAGATCTTTACAGTGTGCCAGCTGGGCCTTCTGCAAGCAAGTGAGTGCTGAAAGAAGTGGAGTGTACATATAGGACTGTATATAGGAAGAGTTATCCCTGAAGTTGTTTTGAAGTCAAGTGGGCATCCCATAATTTCCAATCCCTCTCCAAGTTATTATCCCTTACTAAATAACAAAAACATGGTCACAGACTGTTCTCTGACTCTGAGTGCCTGTGGAGATTTGGTGTGCCTGGATGTGCAGGGTGGGGGATCCCAGTATACTTGCAGCTCCTTTGGGGGTGCGCTACACTAGCAATATCTTGTCCCCGGGTAGTTGTCTTGTTCTTGCGATAAATGCAAGTCCATTCTTTAGATGCATTTACAAACTTTAAAGTAAACTTCTGGAAAGAGGACAGGAGAATGCGGAATACCTATTACAATGTAGGGCTGGTACAACTTCCCTAGCTAGTAGTTGCTGGGTGGGTCTCAACAACCAGGAGCTTGCAGCTACCACTGGAGCAATTTTGCCACAAAAAAAGAGGTTCTTCTGTTAGTCTGATCCAGCTCTCCGACCCTAGAAGTAATACCTTTAGGCACACAGCCTGCCCCCTCTAGGCCCTGGCTTTAGCCTGTGGGACACCTAACAGGTACACTGCCTGCACACATCAGGACCTCAGAGTACCTCTCAGTAAAGGGGAGGATTACCAAAAGGCCTCTCCCAGAGAGGGAAAGCTAACAAAGACCCCTTCCAGAACAGCGCACCTCAGTTTTCTCAAACCCAGTCCAACCCACAGATCACAAACTCAGCATGGGCTGGCCAGGTGATAAGACTAGCTTTGTTCACAGTTTGCCAACAGTGCACTGCCTAAATATACCTGCATATGTATATATATATATATATATATATATATATATATATATATATATATATGTATTTATATTCCATATTTCTCCATCTTTGTATAAATTGGAGTGTAGGATTCCAGTACAGGCTTTTGTGGGCTGGACCTTGTGGCTAGAGTATTGTATCACTAGATGAGACCTGGGGGCATGTTTATGAAGCTTTGAAGATAAAGGGGTGACCTCTACCAGAGTAATAGTATAAAGCATGCTGACCTGTAACTATATTGTACTTTGAAGCCAGTAAAGCTGCATAGCAAATTTATGTTTAACAATCCGTTGCATCTCCAGGGAATTTTCTTGAACAGCCTTTCTGTAAGAGTCCTGATTGCCAGTTTGGAGTGTACATTTGGTGACTCAAGTATTGCTGTTGGATATTATCTGCATTATTGTCAAATCTGCTGTGCCCTTTGGTGCACTCTATTGGGACCTACAAATGCTTGGAAATGTAATGAACAATTTGGGTCCCTGTGGTGTTGATAGGACCCCTCAGGGCCTGCGCATAAGCACTGTGAGAGAAATGTACAGATTATCATTTGTTTTGTAATTTTTCATGTCTGTTATATTTATGGAATTCTATCATTTCATGAATAGGGAGCCCAGTAATTGGCTGACTTTCTCTGGAAAAACAAATAGAACAAAGTAGCTGCAATCACTTTATAAAAGTGGAAATTTGGGATTTAGGAGAAAGCAAACGTGTCGAAAAATACATAGTTTTCTTAAAAAGTCAGTAAAATAAATGTAAGAAAAAAAAAAAAAAAAAGATACATTAAAAGAGATGACACAAAGTCACCTGGAAAATGATGAATTGATGGGAAATGTGGCTCTGCTATTAATGGATACACAACAGCGGCTCTCCGTCCTCACACACTGATCATTCCACCAGTTTGCTCCCTGTGCTCAGAGCTCCGTGCTGAAAACTGTCACAATATGAAGATAAAATGTGTAAAAGGGACTTTGAAGTTTTGTTGGTAAATGTGCCGAGTCTGCCTGTGTGCCACGCTGGGGGATTTGGTGTAAAGAACAGGGAATTGCATGGCTCTCAGTGTGATGAAAACACATAAAGCCTTTCATCAAGGTTGATGTGAGATTAAGAGGAATGCGACAAATGCATCTCCCGGCCTGGAGCTACATGCATATTTACAATTTTATTGCCAAGTGCAGAGAAGGGCAGGTTGCTCCTTTTTTATACTGTACATCTTGATGACCCTAACATATTTACTCAATAGAAACCTGTCTTGGTGCTTCTCTTTTTTTCTGTGAAAGAAGAACTGTCTGGAATCAGACAGAGGAATGTTGCTATTTTAACGCAGATACTATTGAATACTGTTCGGGATATTGCAAGTGCACTTAAGTGGCTACAAAAACTTAAATATGAGAATGGAAGGGGTGCACGGTTGCCACGTGGAACTAAATTCTTTTCTTAAATTCATCTCATATAATATAGCTTTCCTCTGCAGATCTTCTGTGCCATGGAGGGATGATGACTGACTGCAATGGAAGGTGATGATTGGCTGAGAACCCAGCCTTTGATTGGTGGGTGGGTTATGTAACAATGTACTGTAGATACAGCGGCGGCAGGTGAAGTTTTAGGATGGGGGGGGCGCCAGACCCCGCACTTCCTTTTTGACCCCTCCCACTTCTCATAAGCCACACCCCCTATATAATCCACCCACTCCGTCCCCTGTATTCTACTTGCGTCCACCCATAGTGTCAGAAGTATACAGCTGAGCATCACAGGACAGAGTATATAGCTCAGCCTCACAGATCAGGGTATATAGCTCAGCATTTCAGATAGGGTATATAGCTCAGCATTACAGATAGGATAAATAAATCAGCATTTCAGATAGGGTATATTTCCCAGCATTACAGAGATAGGGTATATAGGTCAGCATTACAGATAGGGTATATAGGTGAACATTACAGATATGGTATAGAGCTGAGCATTACAGATAGAGTATAGAGGTGAGCATTACAGATAGGGTATATAGGTGAGCATTACAGATAAGGTATATAGGTGAGAATTACAGATATGGTATATAGGTGAGCATTTCAGATAGGGTATATAGGGCAGCATTAGAGATATGGTATATAGGTGAGAATTAGAGATATGGTATATGGGTGAGCATTAGAGATATGGTATATAGGTGAGCATTGGAGATATGGTACACAGGTGAGCATTCGAGATATGGCATATAAGTGAGCATTACAGATAGGGCACCCCCCCCCAGCGGCGGAGGCGTCCGCTCCTCTCATGCTTCCTCCGCTTGCCAAAGTGCCGCTAGGCATCCAATAGAGTGAAAACAGGTCTTACGACCTGACCTGTGATTGGCGGGGAGGCACTGTAGTGTGAAAATAGTGAAAATTCATTCGCTATGGTCACACAATTTGGTGGGATTGGGGCGCACTCTCTGCTCCCCGATTCAACCCTTTTCTGTTGCCTATTAGAGCCTCTGGCTCTTATCATGTGCTTCAGAAAAAAAACACCCGGCGTCTTGAAAGGGGCCTGGGCGCATGGATAGGGAGATGGGGGGGGGGGGCAGCACCCGTGCGCCCTCAATGCATGGGACACCACCAAGGGGATTTGATTATTTTACTTTGGTGTTGCTCGGTACTCCATCCCTACTGGAAGAGCGTGCTAGACACCTTGAATGTGGTGTTTCAGGTAAATACCCCATTGGATCCTAAATGCTGCTCTCTGGGTATCCTCAGGGAGGTTGTGCAGGAAGAATTTCCCAGGATAGAAGTATGTCGAGCCCTCTTTCATGCTCGAAAATGTATTCTGCAATTTTGGAAATACCCTGATCCCCCTTCACACAAGTCTTGGGTGACTACTATAGGTAATGCTCTTGGAACGCCTTATCTATCAACACAGAAGTTGCTGTGGTAAACTTTAAAAATGATGGGGTCCATGGCTTGACACCCCTGGTCTCAGCCCTACTGAACTCATATGTCAGAGAATTTTCCAATGCCTCGTAAGGCTGTAGGGGTATGACATTTATTTCACTTTCATTGGCCTTTGATATGTCAATTGTCCATTTTGGGTATTTTTGTTTTATTGTGGAAATTATTTGTTGAAGGAATGCTAAACGGCCCTATATTGTATGTATCTTTTTTTTTTTCAACTGTACTATTAAAAGGGTTAAAATCCTGTGCTTATTCCACCCTCCTGGTGAAGGGAAATGTGACTACTGAAATGGAGAAATCAAACACATGAATAAATACATGAAAATATATAGATAAAGAAAAGCTGTAACCTAAAAAGGTCTGAACCCCTACCATAAGCATAGATGATTAAAAGACACAGGTGCACTAATCTATAAGAATATTCACAGTGCAAAAATACACATGACAAAGATTTAAGGGCATAAAGTCCACTCCTACAAAAACAAGTGTATAAAAAAAAATAAAAAAAAAATAATAAAATGACTATTAAAGTGAAAAATACATGATTCAGTTCATAAAAAGTGCATGAAAAAATGCATAAAAATTGTCCAACTGACAAACCCTTGTACAAAAGGGAAATGAGTGAACCAAGTATCTGAAAACTTCAGTGCTCTTCAAGGAAATTAAGTAAACCAAATATAAGGAAGCTTCAGTGCTCTTCAAAACACAAAGACTTTAATATCCCATCACAACATAGATTCACTTCTTACCAGATAACAGTAGTTTCAAGCATTGGATAATACTCCCACCATGCTCCAACAGACTGGGCTGTAAAAACGAACCAAATTCCAGATAGTAGCAGTATCAAACACTGGACAATGATCCCATCAGGCTCCAACACCTCAAACTGTAAAAGTAGTCTCAGTTTTTCAATGGACACAGGAATCAAGGTATCTTTGGAAGAGCTGATATCCAATCTGGCAGCTCAAGGATAAATCCCAGAGCATAAGGGAAGAAGAGGATAGCCTCGTAGTGCAATATGTTTCAACAAAAGGGTTTATTAAAACAGCACACTAAAAATTTACATCAAGGCAGCCAAACATCAGCAAAAATCAATGCACATAGAAAACAGAGCGGTGGTTTGCACCAGCCAACTTAAACAGTTAGACGTCTCAAAATGGGCTCCACCCGAATAGTTTCTCTGTAATAGGCTTCAGGTGGGAGAGGAGATTCCTTACTATTATGTACTTGTTTTTTGTTTGCACTGTCCTGGAATGCCGTATTGTTTACTTCTAATGAAGTCTTCTTTCATAAAAAACAATGTACTGTAATTACCAACAGTAATACCGGAATTGTTTTCAGAGATTAGGGTCTGGAGAGATGATCGCATGACAGAAGAGGTAGAGGAGACTGAATGATGGAAAACCACATCATGGATGGGCATAACTGATCACATAATGAAGGAGAGAGAGAGGAGATCACAGGATGGAGGAGGGCAAAAAGACTGTAAAACGGAGGAGAGAGAGGAGATATCAGAATTAAGGGGTAGAGGAGATGCGGGTGGGTAAGGAGACCACATGAGGAGGGGTTAGAGGGGACAGAGAAGTGAGAGGACACCACATGATGGAGAGGGAAAATGAGACTGCATGAGGGAGAGAAAACCACATGATAAAGGGGGGACAGGAGCCCGCATGATGAATGGGGGGACATGGGACCACAGAAAAGAGGATGAGAGGAGACCACAGGATAAAGAGGTGAGGAGACCACACAATGGAGGGAGAATAAATGATGGAGGATGGAGACAAAACTGCAGAATAGTGGGGGGGGGGGGGACACATAATGTTTGGGGAAAAGAGAACACAGTATGGAGGGTGAGAAGAGACTACATGATTTAGGGGGGATACTACAGGATGGAGGAGAAAGAGGTGACCACAGGATAGAGGTGGTGAGGATACTGGGTGAAAGAGGAGACCAAAGGACAGAGCTGGAGAAGGGACGACAGGATGGTGGAGGGAGAGAAGGTTACAGAATTGCAGGAAAGAGGAGATAGCAGGATGGAGAAGAAGAAAAAAATAGATGGAAATTGGAGAGAGAACCGCTGGATCGAAAGTTATAGTGGACTGCAGGTTAGAGGAGGAAAGAAGACCATCAGATTTAAGAGAAGAGTTGACCAAAGGATGGGCCTAGGGAAAGGAAACTGCATCACTGAGGAGGGAAAGGACACCACATAAGAGAGAGAGAGGAGTCTGAGATTGCATGACAGAGAAGGGTGAGGAGACTTTTGAAGGTGGGAGAGGAGACCACATAATAGAAGGTAGAAAGGAAACTGTAGAATGGAGAGTTAGAGGAGACCAAATGATGGAGGGGGAGAGAAAACTACAGGATAGAGGTGAAGGAGTAGGCCACAGGATAGAGATGAAATTAAACCACATAAAGTGGAGGATGCTGCAAGATGAAGGAGTCGAGGGACCACAAGATGGTGGAGGGAGATAAGATTGCAAAGAAGGGAGATTGGCGAGAAAACTTTGGAATGGAGATGGTGGACCACAGGATAGAAAGAGAGGACCACAGAATGGAGGATGGGAAGAGATTGCAGGATAAAAGGGGACAGAGGAATCCTCAGGATGAAAAGATAAAACAGAGAAGATTCTAGATAACAGGCACCACAGTGTCCTGATTTTGCCTCCTCTTTAGGTAATCTGTAGAGAGGTTCAATGTGTTCTGTCCACTTTCTCCTCCCCCACAATCCTCCTGACTCAGATTTAATTGCTTAATAACCTGACAGCTGAAAAAATTGAAGAAGAAGCCCCGTCATGTTCTACAAAAGTGTGAAATCATCTCAGAGTTCACATGAGGGCCAGAAGGGGCCCCGACGATCAATTGTAGAGGTTTTATATCCCATGTTAGGGGGAAAGCAAGGGGGGCGATGAGCCTTTTCGAGTTTCTGTCCACAGCAGACTGACAGATGAACTGATTCAATGAGACGCCTCATTCTCCTCTGCCTGGCTGGAAAATGACACTTCGAGCATCTCTGGATTGTGACATCAGCAGGGGAATACAGCAATCTGCAGTGTATGGAGAGTGTGCTACGTGTCTTGTGTGTCAGCTTAAGCTCTGGCTTGGGTGCGCAGATATTGAATGTAAATCCTTCATTTTTGTTTTGATTGTCTTGCTTATGAAGCATCTTCAGGTAACTACTGTATGTGGCAGTTAATGATGTCTAGTGTAGATATACTTGGTTTTACAAAATTAAAACCATGGTGGCATCAACTACTGTATGTGGTGATCCTAAAACAGCCAGCAAGGATACAATAAAATGGCACCATTGGGAAATCTGTAGTAGCCTTTAGAGAGCAGTCAGTAAACTCAGGAAATAAAGAATATGTATAGTATATGTCTCTGTGTGTCTATAATCCCCACACACGGTATACACAGTATATACATTCACACACAGCATACACAATATATAAATACACACACTCCGGTATTATTCGGAGACTTGTTGTTTTGTGGCATCAGACAACTTTCTCTTCTGGTGGAGAAGACAGTGCCATCCTCCCAGGATTACAGTCTGTCGGCCTCCATTAGGAACAGAACATGTCACCACCTGAGGCTGTAGCGGTAGTCAGTCTGTTCTTTTAATAGCCCCATTATGCTCCTGCCAGTCAGCCACAGACTCTGCAAATTGGTCATTTGCATTGGCATAGTAGAGTCACAAATATATTGGAAAGATAAGTACTGTCAGTAAAAATTTGCCAGACAGAATTATTGCTTGGTGGTAGCATTGAGGCCCTCAGACATGTCTAGATGAGTGATTACCTCCCTCCGATGGTTACTGTGTAGGATTTGGTTTTGACTCAAGGACTATGTACTGTATATATACAGGGTCGGGACAAGGGGTGAGCAGAAGGGACAGCTGCCCTGGGCACAGTGGAAATTTGGGAGGTAGTGGTAGAAGGTGGGATTTGGAGGGGAGATTTGTACTAGGAGGGTGGATTTGTGTTAGGCAGGGGGATTTAGGGGGGGGGATTAGTGGTAGGAGAAGGGATTAGTGGTAGGAGAAGGGATTTGGGAGGGGGGGGGATTTGTGCTGGAAGAGGGGGATTTGTAGAGGGGAGAGAATTTGAGCTGGGAGGGGGGGATTTGTACTGGAAGGAGAGGAATTTTTGCTTGATCATTTTGGCTTGCAAAGGGTGTAAGTGTGAAGATTAATGCTTGGATTCTTTTGGGGTAGGGGATTTTTGCTGACACATAAAACATAGCATGTTAAAAGTCTAAATCTACAGATAACATAGCTGGTCATAGCTGTTTGGTCACACAGATGACAGCCCACTGTAAAGATGCTGTGACACCCTGGGGGGCACATAGCTGGATTATCAGTTGCTGCTTCATAAATTGACAGCAGGCTCAGGGTGAGGTGGAATTCTGGCCTACATCCCATAGTGCCGCGCATCAATGTGTTGTAGTCATTTCTCAATTGCCATAAATTTCTGCAAGGAGAGCCTCTAAATTGCCTTTTGGTCACGCTGACTGAAACTAAATTTTTAAATTGTAAGATGTAAAGGGAAAAGAATAGGTATAGTAAAAAGAGGGGGTAGTGGGGAAGGAATAGAGGAGGGGATGAAAAAGAGAAAAAAAAAGGCGGGTGTGGGAGTAAAGGTTATTTTAGGCCAAGGGTTTTCCCGATGCTCGGTATGGATATACGATAGTTTAACCATATTCTCAACATCGTTCCTTGGTCTTAAAATGGGAACAACATGACCACGTAACTGTAAATTTATGTAGTCTCTCACGTTTCTTTTTTATTTAACTTTTTATTTTTACACTCTCCCTTTAATTTTTCATTTTCTTTTTTGATCACTTTTATTCCTATTACAAGGAATATAAACATTCCCTGTAATAGAAATAAGGATGACAGGTCATCTTTATGGAGAGATCTGGGGGTCAAAAAGACCCAAAATCTCTTCTTTACCTTTAAAAGCAAAAGATAAAAAAAACATTTTTTTTGATCTTTTGCTTTAAAAAAAAAAAAAAAAAAGAAAATGATTTACTTTTAGACTGGACCAGAAGTGACGTCATGATATCGCTCTAGTCCTCCAGGGCCACAGAGGCGATCAAAGAGTATCTACTTTTTGTTTGCGTATGGGAGCAGCAGGCCGCACTTTCGGATAGCTTATCAGGCGAACCGGCAGAAACAGTAAGCCCAAAAAACACCGGCCATTGGGAGGGGAGCATTGTCCCCTCGCACCGCTTCAGAAACCGTTCCAACGGCTCATGAGCTGCTCTGAACAGTTTCATGAGAAAGCCAGCCGCTGGCTGGAAAAAACGATACCAGGTTTATGGCTGATGTTTCCAGCTACATTCCCAGTAAACCACTTGCAACCCGCAACGTATATACAGAATACACATTCTGCGGCCGGCAGGTGGTTAAACAAATAATAATATGGATGTTAATTAATAATATCAATATTATTAATCCCCTCCCACTTCTCACCGTTCTTTTAGGGGTAGGTCAGTAAAAAAACACACACTGTGGTTGAAAAAGATTATATTGTACCAAGAATTAACATTAACAGCTCAGTCTCTGACAAGAAAATATTACATACAAATTACAATACTTGAGAGTTATAAACAATGAGGACCATATTAACAGCAACCGTCAATGCTAGCAAATAATACAGCCTCTGAACCTAAAAAGACAAATACCTATCAAAACCACAATATTCAAACAATCATCAACTATAATTACCCACAATATTCAAACAATCATCAACTATAATTACCCACAATATTCAAACAATCATCAACTGTAATTCTAGCTGACCAGCAAGCACCTCCAATATTACCACTCCTCATTCAGATCTGCCATTCAAGTCTGCAGTTAAAGAGGATCTTTAGTCTGGAAAAAAAAAATTAAAGTCAGCAGCTACAAAGACTGTAGCTGTTGACTCCTAGTATAAGGACACTTACTGGTCCAGGGATCCCATGATGTCGGCACCCTGAACCGATTCATCAGACAGCTTTGGGTACAGGTGCCGGCATTGTAAGTAAGGGAAACCGGCAGTGAAGCCTTTGAGCTTCACAGCCGATTTACTATGGTGCATGTGCGAGTCGCGCTGCGCTTTTTGAATGGTTCTGCCACCTTCTGTGACCTGTGTGTGTCCTAAAAGGCAGTGAGGGGATGGAAATGACGTAGATCGCCGATCGGCTATTTTAACTGAAAGTTGGAGCGGGTACCTGTCAAAACCAGGTACCCGCTCCCCGCCAAAAAGTGCCAAATGTGGCGGGGGGGGGGGGCGTTTTCATCAATTGGAGCTCTGCTTAAAGGTATCTTCAGCACCTACTCAGTCAAGCTTCCTGTCAAGCTTCAGATCCACCACTTCCTAATCAAATCTGCAGTCAAGCCTTCCCAGTGACCCACCTTCTGCTATTCTTATACCCGTTCCCTCCATTCGCCATCATTGTGGAATCTCTGATTGGTCCAAACTGTCCAATCATATCTTTCTCAAGAAAGCAATTGGATGGAACTCAAGTCTACTTTGCTAGGATGCTTAACCAAAATGAAAGGAGTTGTGGCATCTGAACCTGGATTTCAATTTTTACAGGTTCCTTATCCTATCTCTTTACATTAACAGTCAGCCAACTTTGCATCCCAAAGCCACAGGACCTATGCTGTCAAGGTGTCTAGAAAATTGCCACCACCTATTTTCAACAACCCTCTAAAGATAAAACTAAAACTTAATTACCATGCATTTCATTTGGCTTTAGCATGCTATTGGTATACAGGTACTAAGCAGAAGCTTTTGTTCTCTGAGAGGCAGTCTTGACAGTCTTATAAACACAAACTAGGCCCATATCTCATAATAATTCCATAAAAATATTTTAATTGCATACTGGCCCTTGATACACATTTTCTTTCACTACAATATAAGCTGCCACCAGCAAATTACAGGATTTTAAGAGGTCTTGCTCCTGACACCTCTCTTTCCAGTTACAAGTTATGGAACCCAAAATGAGAGTAAAGCCTAATACACACCATGAGTTTTTTGTCGTTCAACCTGCTGGCAGCTCCAGTTGGGGGCGCTGTATTAACGATCCGATGTTAGTACAGTGATCTCCTCCCGCTGAGCTATTGTGTTCTGACATGGGGACGGCCCCCTGCCAGAACACTCCTGTCAGTGCTCTCAGCCATTGGACAGTTGGCCTCTGGTTTTCCAGCATGCACATCCGAAAAAAAGTCGGCCGATTGGCCGGCTTCTGTCAGACCAGCTGCCATACACAAGGGGAGAATGTCGGCCGGTTTTTATTGAATGTCATCTGACATTCGGATTCAGCCCCTGTGTACTAGGCTTAATTGTTCCAGCTGTTGATCTACTGAGTCCAAACTATGATACTCTACACCAACCAGAACCAGTAGCACCGCAGATAGATTAAAATATTAATAACTCCCCCCATGTTTTATTATAAAACTAGCATACTTGATGTCTTTTTGCACTGCCAGGCTTTTACAGATGGTTTAATGATTGTGTGCTGCATGGGTTGGGAGTTATGAGTTATTAACTTTTTTCAGGTTTTTTTTGAAGATTGAATTGGGCACATCTGTCTTAGGTGCTAATTAAGCCTTTACACCTAGTTTGCAATAATTTGGAATTCAGATGCATCAGCTAGAATCAGGGAGAACGCACATTGCTGTGTGGATTCCTGCTGGGCAGGCATGGCCTTACCTAACACTGAATTGCTAAAATGCTTATGCAGATTGCTCTGTTTCAAATGTTCCTTTATGCATTGACATACCGCCTTAGACCCAGTCTTTCCGGACAGTATGGTCACCTTCTGACTTGGCACCATCCGCAGGCAGCTTAACTCTTCAATAAGACAGAAGTTGAATCCAACACAATTTTGCTTCAGCTAATTGCAGTACAGAGGATGTTTTTCCAGTATTTGAAGTTTAAAAAGACATGCTTTCCTGAGCCCTGTCTCTGCAAATAGCTAACTCTGACCGAGAGAACATGGACAAAAATTGGGAGGGCCTAGCTAGGACTAAACTAACGACTGTGCTGTGCCTTGAAAAAATATTCATACCCCTTGAAAATTTCCACATAATTAGGTGACACCTGAATTGTTTCCATTAGATTTTAGTTAGGGGTATCAGCGTAAAGCGGGCTAAATACAAATGCACGCCACACTTTTCACATATTTATTTGTACAAAATGTTGAAAACCATTTATCATTTTCCTTCCACTTCACAATTATGTGCTACTTTGTGTTGGTCTAACACATACAATCCCAATAAAACACAATTATCATGACAAAATGTGGAAAATTTCAAGGGGTGTGAATACTTTTTCAAGGCACTGTAGCACTAAACAGGAAGGGGGGACAGAGGAAGATGTCAAAATCACATAGTAAACAAGGTATAATGGCTCAAACCTGCAACTAGATGTCCGCATGCTACAAAACAATAACCTGATGCAGCTGAATACAAAACATGAAAAATACATAAATGTGGGGCAGAACAGAGATCTTTAAATAAATAACTTCTATGGTAACAGCATACACTTTCATTTTATAACATTGTTTTGGAAGGCGTAACATCAGCACTGTAATAGCATTGCAAACAATAGTTATTTTTGACAATGCAATATAAGCTTACTGAAAAATTACTTTCATGTTGTAAGTGCTGCCTGTCTGCTGACTGTCTCTTTACATAACTTCCTGACTTCCCTGCATGCTTTGCGGCTTCTCCACTGCTGTTTACTTTTAATTTCTAAGGATTGCATGTCCCATGATATCTTGTTCCCTTCAAGCAGTAATTCCTGTGCTGACTGACTTGAAAAGGCTTTGAAATTATCAACCATGAATCAGACCGAGACAGAAGTAAGCGTAGCCAAAACAAGCCAGAGTTCAGTAACCGGATCGGGTAGTCAGCCAAGCAAATGTCAAAGAGCCAGAGATAAACGTAGTAGTACAGCAAGCAGGATCAGGAGCCAGAGGGAACGTCAGCCGAGCAAGTCTTCAACAGGAACTCAGGAGAAGGTCTCTGTGATGTTGACAAAGGCAGAGATCAAGTGAGCTGGACGACTTTAAGTAGGCAGGACTGACGAGCAGAATCAACAACAGCTGGGTAACTGTGGAAAGAAATGGGAGCTGGCAATTAGCCGACAGCTGAGTGGCCAGCTCAGAAAAGGAAGGGCTGAGCACAGCCCTGACAGAAATTTAGGAGAAAGCTGGAGTGGAAACTCCTGCAAAACAAAATGACAAAGTCTTAAGCAGGTTGGTGGAGGGACTAGGGGTATTGTGGAGAGGGCAAATGAACTGAACCATTTTTTTAATAGGTTTGATTCGGAGGCCCTGGCTTTAACTCCCTCAGATTCAACACAAAGCTATAGGAGAGGAGAGTTGTGGAAAGTACTTTCCTCTTCTCATACTAGATGTCCTTTCTCCTTTAATGTGTGTTCTGATTCACCCCTATTGGATACTTTTACTGGTTGTTCTTTTTAGGAGAACAACTCTACTCCTCCTTTATAGGAAAGTGCAGCAATGTATTTTACAGCTGATCAGGTTAGTAGATAGTTGAGGAGACTTAAAGTCATAAAATCAGCAGGCCCTGATGGAGTTAGCCCCAGGGTGCTTAGGGCATGTGCAGACCAGCTGGGGAATGTTCTTCATCGGGTCTTTAACTTGAGCCTGAGTCTACGAAAGGTTCCTGTGTTGTGGAAGATGTCCTGTCTTGTCCCTGTGCCAAAGATACCACGTCCTTGTGGCTCCAAGGATTATAGACCAGTGGCTTTGACCTCCCACATCATGAAGACCTTGGAAAGACTTGTTTTATATCATTTACAACCCATGGTTAGTAAATGTTTAGACCCTTTGCAGTTTGCATACCAGCCAAGACTGGGGGTTGAGGATGCTATTATTTTCATGGTAAATCGCATGTATGCACACCTGGATGAGTCAGCAAGCACTGTGAGGGTCATGTTTTTTTACATCTTCAGTGCTTTTGATACTATCAGGCCGGATCTTTTGGGCGAGAAGCTAGCCGCAATACAGGTTGATGTTTACTTTGTGTCAAGGATTGTAGACTACCTGACAGGAAGACCAACAGTAAGTGCATTTGCAAGACTGTGTCAAACAGGGTGATCAGCCAAATTGGGTGTCCGTTCTCTCTCCCTTTCTTTTTACTGTCTACACCACTGATTTCAGCTACCAGACAGAGTCTTTCCATCTTCAGACATTTTCTGATGACTCTGCGGTAGTGGGATGTATCAGGGATGGGGAAGAGACTGAGTATAGGACTGTGGTGGAGAACTTTGTCACATGGTGTGAGGTTAATCGTCTGTATTGAAATGTGACAAAGACAAAGGAGCTGGTTGTTGATTTCAGAAAGAAGAAGTCACCAGTGACCCCAATCTCTATCCAAGGAGTGGATGTAGAGGTAGTAGAGAGTATGAATACTTTTTCAAGGCACTGTAGCACTAAACAGGAAGGGGGGACAGAGGAAGATGTCAAAATCACATAGTAAACAAGGTATAATGGCTCAAACCTGCAACTAGATGTCCGCATGCTACAAAACAATAACCTGATGCAGCTGAATACAAAACATGAAAAATACATAAATGTGGGGCAGAACAGAGATCTTTAAATAAATAACTTCTATGGTAACAGCATACACTTTCATTTTATAACATTGTTTTGGAAGGCGTAACATCAGCACTGTAATAGCATTGCAAACAATAGTTATTTTTGACAATGCAATATAAGCTTACTGAAAAATTACTTTCATGTTGTAAGTGCTGCCTGTCTGCTGACTGTCTCTTTACATAACTTCCTGACTTCCCTGCATGCTTTGCGGCTTCTCCACTGCTGTTTACTTTTAATTTCTAAGGATTGCATGTCCCATGATATCTTGTTCCCTTCAAGCAGTAATTCCTGTGCTGACTGACTTGAAAAGACTTTGAAATTATCAACCATGAATCAGACCGAGACAGAAGTAAGCGTAGCCAAAACAAGCCAGAGTTCAGTAACCGGATCGGGTAGTCAGCCAAGCAAATGTCAAAGAGCCAGAGATAAACGTAGTAGTACAGCAAGCAGGATCAGGAGCCAGAGGGAACGTCAGCCGAGCAAGTCTTCAACAGGAACTCAGGAGAAGGTCTCTGTGATGTTGACAAAGGCAAAGGCAGAGATCAAGTGAGCTGGACGACTTTAAGTAGGCAGGACTGACGAGCAGAATCAACAACAGCTGGGTAACTGTGGAAAGAAATGGGAGCTGGCAATTAGCCGACAGCTGAGTGGCCAGCTCAGAAAAGGAAGGGCTGAGCACAGCCCTGACAGAAATTTAGGAGAAAGCTGGAGTGGAAACTCCTGCAAAACAAAATGACAAAGTCTTAAGCAGGTTGGTGGAGGGACTAGGGGTATTGTGGAGAGGGCAAATGAACTGAACCATTTTTTTAATAGGTTTGATTCGGAGGCCCTGGCTTTAACTCCCTCAGATTCAACACAAAGCTGTAGGAGAGGAGAGTTGTGGAAAGTACTTTCCTCTTCTCATACTAGATGTCCTTTCTCCTTTAATGTGTGTTCTGATTCACCCCTATTGGATACTTTTACTGGTTGTTCTTTTTAGGAGAACAACTCTACTCCTCCTTTATAGGAAAGTGCAGCAATGTATTTTACAGCTGATCAGGTTAGTAGATAGTTGAGGAGACTTAAAGTCATAAAATCAGCAGGCCCTGATGGAGTTAGCCCCAGGGTGCTTAGGGCATGTGCAGACCAGCTGGGGAATGTTCTTCATCGGGTCTTTAACTTGAGCCTGAGTCTACGAAAGGTTCCTGTGTTGTGGAAGATGTCCTGTCTTGTCCCTGTGCCAAAGATACCACGTCCTTGTGGCTCCAAGGATTATAGACCAGTGGCTTTGACCTCCCACATCATGAAGACCTTGGAAAGACTTGTTTTATATCATTTACAACCCATGGTTAGTAAATGTTTAGACCCTTTGCAGTTTGCATACCAGCCAAGACTGGGGGTTGAGGATGCTATTATTTTCATGGTAAATCGCATGTATGCACACCTGGATGAGTCAGCAAGCACTGTGAGGGTCATGTTTTTTTACATCTTCAGTGCTTTTGATACTATCAGGCCGGATCTTTTGGGCGAGAAGCTAGCCGCAATACAGGTTGATGTTTACTTTGTGTCAAGGATTGTAGACTACCTGACAGGAAGACCAACAGTAAGTGCATTTGCAAGACTGTGTCAAACAGGGTGATCAGCCAAATTGGGTGTCCGTTCTCTCTCCCTTTCTTTTTACTGTCTACACCACTGATTTCAGCTACCAGACAGAGTCTTTCCATCTTCAGACGTTTTCTGATGACTCTGCGGTAGTGGGATGTATCAGGGATGGGGAAGAGACTGAGTATAGGACTGTGGTGGAGAACTTTGTCACATGGTGTGAGGTTAATCGTCTGTATTGAAATGTGACAAAGACAAAGGAGCTGGTTGTTGATTTCAGAAAGAAGAAGTCACCAGTGACCCCAATCTCTATCCAAGGAGTGGATGTAGAGGTAGTAGAGAGTTCCAAGCATCTGGGGGTGCACATAGATAATAATCTGGACTGGAGCAAGAACACCGAGGTGCTCTATAGGAAGGACCAGAACCGCCTCTACTTTTTGAGGAGACTGAGGTCCTTTAACATCTGCCAGAAGATGCTGAAGATGTTTTATGAGTCTGTGATGGCCAGAGCTCTCCTGTATGCAGTGGCATGCTGGGGAAGCAGCCTTTGGGTGTCCGGCACCAACAGACTCAACAAACTGATTTGAAAGGCCAGTGATGTTGTTGGAATGAAATTGGAGTCTTTTACAACAGTGTTGGAGAGGAGAATGTTGTTCAAGTTAGGACCACACCACAGAGTGACACAGGAAATCTTTTTTGCCTGTGGCGATTAAGATATATAATTATTTTCTGTGAGGGCTGGAGGTGAAGATTTAATTCTGGTTTATGATCAGGATTTTGTGTTGCTTTTATAGTATGTTGGTATTGTGTTGGTTATTATCTGGGGTGGTGTTAGAGAAAGTGGTGTATTATTTGTATTTGGTAGTTTGCCTGTTATTTTAATCTGTGTTATTTATTCTATGTTGTATTTTAATTGTACGGATGTCTTATTTGTAGTGTAGTTTTAATTTTGTAATACGGTGTTAATGGCTGTTGTTAGTGATTTTTGTGTTTTTGCGTATTGTTTGGTCTATTTTTGTGGTCTTAGGTTGTCTTTGTTGAGTGTGTCTGTGTCGTAACAATCTCCCAATTTCCCTTTGGGATTAATAAAGTATTCTGTATTCTGTATGAATTCTGTAAATTGTGTGACACAACAATGTAAGGAGGTAAAATTAATATAAGGAAGTAAATGTATGGGGATCTTCACAAAGTGAGTTTACAAACTTCAATACAGTTCATAATAATAGGAGTAGGCTAGAAATAATTGAAATTCAATGGGGAAATGAATATAATGATTTTACAGTTTGACAATAGATACGCTTTTTAACATTTTTATAGGCTGGATCATGACTGATATTAAAAATGTTTCTGAAAATAAGTGAAAATGTGAAGCAGAATCTACACTCTCCATTTTCTGTTTCATGATATTGTTATAATGAAAGCTGAATCAGACTTTCATGCCACAAAGAGAGGTATATCTCTATCAAGCTGTACAGATAAGTGACAACCACCCCAATCCATAATTAGCTTTTACAGTAAGGCTAAATTGTCTGAATTATGTGTGGGGACGAATTTGATGCTTCCAGCTGCCATTGTGCTTTTGCTGGGCGTCCAATGCATTCCTGCGCCTATAAGTAGTAGTGGACACCCTCCAGGCAAACCTGTCCTCAATTTATCCAATGCTATGTGTGCTCCAGTTTGGGGACTCTTAAAACAATAGAGTTAGGACCACAGTATACAGAGGAGCCTTGACGAGACCCTTTGTCTTTGACACACACTGTTAGACAGGACTACTTAGTTTTTTTCTTTTTTTTTTCTTTTTTTGCAGGCTAGCTGATAAGTGTGCTGGAAAATTTTTGGTTGTTTGTAATGTATTTTTATCAGTTGTCATGAACGGACAACCAAATATGTTAGCATATGTCAAGCAACAACAGTCACCGCCTCTTCGTATCCATGGTCATCTCTGGTAGAGAAGGAGGGTTCATGCTTGCAGAGAGCAGGGGTAGATGATGGTGAAGAGGGATGGCGACCACTGGTGAAAAAAAGGGGATGAACTTTAATGGAATTGGAAGGTGGACACTGGCAGAGTTTAGGTGGACACTAGTGCTGAAGGCAGGTGGAGATGGTGAGTGAACACTGCTAGAAAATAAAGTTGGACAATGGCGGAGTTAAAGGATGGACACTGGTAGAGATGGTGGGTAGACACTGCTAGAGATGGAGGCTGAAGGAAAATGGCGGAGATGGCGGATAGACATGGTGAAGATGGTGGTTGGATACTGCTAGAGATGTTGGGTGGACATGGGCAGAGACGGCAGGTAGACATTGGCAGAGATAGAGGGTGGAAATTGGCATAGATAGAAGATGGACATCACTAGAGATGGTAGGTTCGATGATGAAGGGTCATGGATTCTGAGGGAGCACTGGAATTTTGTGAAAATAATGATGTTAAACAATTATAATGCATCAGTCCCCTGGAATGGAGGAGTCTGAGATTACTTATCATGCCAGTACTAAATGAAGAGTTAATATGGATTCTTCATTCAATTGCTGTGCATTGAAGCAGGCGGTTTGGCAGTAGAACGTTGGATGTTATTTTCCAGTTTCTCTTTATGGTAAATATACGGCAACATTGTAAAGCAGCAGAGAGACTTAATTGGTCAATCATTTCTATACAAACCCATCACTGCATCATCAGATATTTCCGGGGATGAGGCAACAAGTAACTCTTTAAGTGCTGGTCCCTATTCCTTCTCAAGCAGTTGTGTTAGAATTTGTAGTTGACACCATTTGCAAAAACAACACGAATTGGAAGGCTATCTTTCCCTTCTAACCTGTTGTCCAGCACAAATTCTAGCCAAGCTGATACAACCCAATGTATATGCTTAACCGATACAGCAGCAGGAATATTGCATCCACCCATAAGCTCTGGCTGCTGCTATGTACCCATGAAGGTTCGGTCTACAATTTCACACTTGGGTTGTAAAGAGTTCCTCCACCAACTGTAAGTTTAGCTTTATGTAAGCTAGGTTGACTCTGGAAAGAAACAAGTCCTCCCTTGACAACCTTTTAAGATATACAGTAATGATACCTTTTTCTATTTAGAGGCTATCTGTGTTATTTCTTGTAGGGATAAAGTGAGGTTTGTGTTGTCAATTTTCTGGTTTCTGGTCAGAGTATCTCTTTAAGCTGTAAAAGAACTGTTGAGTTTCGATTTACTGAAATGATTTCTAAGAAACAAGAGTGTATTATCAGCTATTTTCATTCTCACTATGCATGCAAACTGTTAACCTGCGATTGGCTATTGCCTATGCTGCCTCCTATTTCTACTCTATAGAAATGTAGCAGTACCCCCGTAGGGGCTGCTGGTTTGTTCATCATCATCTTTGCCAATCACTCTGCTTCCGATCTCCCATACACGCACATGACACCAAACAGTCAATGTTTAAGTTTTAGACCTCTTTATTCGTGGAGTTAGTCTGGGGTTGCTCATAGGTAGATATGAGATGCTCTGCCAGACCCCACTTTATATGGGTGTAATCCACAGCCGCAGCTTTTGCTATTGGACTTCCCTAGAATGATCCTTTCCTGAGTCTATTGCTTCCTCTTCTGTAGCACTCCCAAGTTGAACAGAAAGTCATTACTATGCATAATTCCCTCTGCATGACTGATAGAATTCCTTTGGAGTATTAATGCTTAGTCATAGGCCATCGCCTATTTCCATGACCCACATACATATCGCCCCTCACTCCTTGGAAGTTACTGTTCTTATGGTTCCTGCACTTGCTTCTCTGGGTTGTCACTGACCTGTTTCCTCCCGATCAATAGTCCATGTTTCACTCACAAAAAATCGATCACCCAGTTCACTTCCTCCGCTTTACTCCTACTTCCTCCTCGCTCATCCGGCATATCCTCGCGTGGGAACGCCCGGCTCTTCCCCAGCGTTACATGCTGACTCCGCTATGCTCCAGTCACCCGCCTTGGACCTCCTGGAACACTCCTCGACCTCCTTTTTCTCCCAGGACCCAGGCCCTCTTCTTCTTCTCTCCCGGGCCCCAGGCCCTCTCCTTCTTCTCTCCCGGGCCCCAGGCCCTCCCCCTTTCCGAGCATGTGACCCCCCTTATATGAGAGACCTCCAAACAAATTAATAATTGGTCAGGACTATCACATGAGCTTCCTGCCACTCAGATCTCAGCCCATCCTCTCCTTCTCAGCTTATTTCAGCGTCAGGCAGAGTAGGTATTCCTGAGCCTAAGTGTAGGTGGCCACACCCCCTCCTATTCTGACACTCCCACATCTAAATCAAAACAACCAGGCCTAGAAAAAGACCATAGGCCTGGCCAATTTTACCTGTAACTAAATCTTATACTACCAAACCACACCATCACACCTACCCTAAGAGCCCTTTCACACTGGGGCGGGGGGGTGGCGTCGGCGGTAAAACGCCGCTATTATTAGCGGCGTTTTACCGTCGGTAGGCGGCCGCTAGCGGGGCGGTTTTACCCCCCGCTAGCGGCCGAGAAGGGGTTAAATACCACCGCAAAGCGCCTCTGCAGAGGCGCTCTGCCGGCGGTATAGCCGCGCCGTCCCATTGATTTCAATGGGCAGGAGCGGTAAAGGAGCGGTATACACTCCGCTCCTTCACCGCTCCGAAGATGCTGCTGGCAGAACTTTTTTTACCGTCCTACCAGCGCATCGCTCCAGTGTGAAAGCCCTCGGGGCGTTCACACTGGATACACAGCAGCGACACTTTCGGGTCGGTTTGCAGGCGCTATTATTAGCGCAATAGCACCTGCAAACTGCCCCAGTGTGAAAGGGCTCTTAAGTAGAGGGCGCTACAGAAATATATTAAACTTTTGATAATTGATTTAATACAACACACTGCTGTGTATGATGATTCTCATTTATCCCAAGTTTGTGGGGGAAGCTCAACCAGCAGAAAGGAAACAAAAGTGGTGGCAAATGTAACCCCTAGGGGATTATCGAGTAACCCAACACCTGTTTATCAGCTAATTAGAAAATAATTAAATAAAGAAGTGCCAACAATTTCAGGTGAGTGACCTGTTTCCAGAAGCAGCATGTCTGTAGGAATCAATATTAAGCAGCTAGGAAACTTGCGTGTTGAATATAGCTGGATACTGGGGTTAGAATATTTGTAAGAAGTGTATAATCTGAGATTCATGGTGTTTGTGCATTCTGTGATATTCTACACCTAACAATGAAGTGGACATTTCTATGAAACTCCCCACAGGAATGTATGGAATGATTAATGTCCTGTTATATATTCATGTGATGACAAAAGAGCAAATCACAAAGAGACTTGTAATGGGACAATATCAGATTCATCAGATTGGCATGGAAAAGGCAACAGTGGGCAAAACACTGCTCCAATCTACTAAAAAAATCTTTAAAAAAAACCCTCAAAATTGTGAGTGCTCAGAGCATGTTTGGAGGAAATTAGTCCTCAGATAATCTGAGGATATTTATTTTGTGGATAATTGACAAGTAGATCAGGCTTAACTGATGTGTGTGTCTATGATACATATTGTTTGAAACCACCTAAAGAACGGGGGGCAGAAATATGAGTCCCTTTTGGTCTCACTGTCTATTCACATGTAGCAGTCCCGAGCCTCTTTAGGCCTAATGGTGACCTCCAGAGTTAGGGACAGCTGACATCCTTCATTGTAGAGTGGGTTACAAGGCATGGTGGGTGTAATGCAAGATGAACAGGTGGGCGCCAGACACTTTTTGAAAGCAAAGAGATTTATTGTCTCTTGAACAGAACTATAGGAGAGAGGGTTAGGGCCAGGACACCCTTAGGTAAATGCAAAGATAATTAGCAGACTACGAGACTTCTATAGGTTGACAGCTATACAGGTGAAGGCTTCCAGCTGGACACTACTTCTGTATAGGTAGAATCACTGTCTCCTATGGCAACAATCTTGTAGCTGTTACTAAAGGTAATGGTATTCAACTATTTACAACTCGAACAGTTCTCCTTACCCCATACTCACTCACTGTGGGTCTTCACTCAATGAGCTTCCAGTCGCTCTCTCAATAAACTTCAGCTCCACTAGCCACTGGATCCCCTGAGCTCTTCCACTTTAGCACTCAGTATCTTCCTCAAGCATCACCCCGCTTCCTTGCTGGGTCCATGGCTTGGCACTCACAGATACTTCTCAAGCTTCACCCCCGCTGACACGTTAGGTCCCTGGCTTGGCACTCACTGATGCTCCACAAGCGTCACCTTGCCGCCCCACTGGGTCCCTGACTTGGCAATTGCTGAAGTTTTCCCACTTCTTCACTGTCCCCGGCTGGCAAAAAGTCTGCTCTGGTACTGTCCTCACCTCACTCACTGTGATCTCCGGTAGCAAGGTGGATGGTCCCTTATTGGCAACAGTTTCCCCTCTACCTCTGACCGCTACTAGTTCCCCGACTGGCAGAACTGTTACTTATGGTTAGACTACAAGCCTGAAGTCACAACCCTATGTTGCTCTCCTGCTTCTGGATAGGCCCTCAGACAGCCTAGCAGCCAGATGTCCTCAGGATAGCCCTTAGGCTTATGGCCTAGCAGCCCGGGGCAACATGACACACGTCCTCCCAGACAGCCGTCCAGGTGGCACAGAACCCCAATCACCTGACTCTACCCAAATAAATAGGCTTTCCCAGAAGGCCAAGGGACCCAAGAAAATCCCTGCCCATTGGCTGAGACACCCCATTCATTCATAATCTGTCCTTGCTATGCCCTTCTCTTATCCAGTGTCACCAGATACCCGGCCACCTAGTGACAGAAGAGAGAAGTGCAGCAATTCCAGAATTTGGGGGAAATCATTTGATCTCCTAACAATTGGCCAAGGCAACTATCACCTGGCAACTAAATTTAATAGCAGCCCTGCCTATACATCACGGTGCTACACACATAACTATGTTAGCTTTGTCCCAGGCATAATCACTTCATGAAGAAATTGAATAATTTACCAGTGAAGAGGAATCTTATAAAGGGGAAGTGTGCTTTCTCTATTATCATTTGTTTTCTTTTTTCTTGATGAGGAGAGCATGACCCCCAACCTTAGTTTTTCTGTATGGTAAAGGCTCCTCCACACATATACATATGTATGTAGCTTATCTCTAACTCTGGGGAACCAATTATCACTTCTGTAGACTACAGTCATATATACTGCATTAAAATATAGGATATTTCCCAGAAAGCTCAGATTGTATTTAATGGCAGTTTTCTAAGGAGATATGGTTTTCAACATTTTTTTACAAATAAATATGTGATAAGTGTGGTGTGCATTTGTATTCAGCCCCCTTTACTCCGATACCCCTAACTAAAATCTAGTGGAACCAATTGCCTTCAGAAGTCTCCTAATTAATTAGTAATAAGAGTCCACGTGTATGTAATTTATTCTCAGTATAAACACAGCTGTTCTGTGAAGCCCTCATAGGTTTGTCAGAGAACCTTAGTGAACAAACAGCATTATGAAGGCCAAGGAACACACCAGACAGGTCAGGGATAAAGTTGTGGAGAAGTTTAAAGCAGGGTTAGGTTTTAAAAAAATATCCCAAGCTTTGAACATCTCATGGAGCACTGTTCAATCCATCATCCAAAAATGGAAAGAGTATGGCACAACTGCAAACCTACCAAGACATGGCCGTCCACCTAAACTGACAGGCAGGGCAAGGGGAGCATTAATCAGAGGAGCAGCCAAGAGGCCCATGGTAACTCTGGAGGAACTGCAGAGATCCATAGCTCA
Source organism: Lithobates clamitans (assembly GCA_037952925.1). NCBI lineage: Eukaryota > Metazoa > Chordata > Amphibia > Anura > Ranidae > Lithobates > Lithobates clamitans. The sequence goes on along the minus strand of JBBGZY010000020.1, from coordinate 2,161,473 downwards.
GGTAGCAGTATCTGTCCACAGAACAACTATTAGTTGTGCACTCCTTATATCTGGCCTTTATGGAAGAGTGGCAAGAAGAAGGCCATTGTTGAAAGAAAGCCATAAGAAATAGCTTTGCAGTTTGCGATAAGCCATGTGGGGGACACAGCAAACATGTGGAAGAAGGTGCTCTGGTCAGATGAGACCAAGATTGAACTTTTTGGCCTAAAAGCAAAACGTTATGTGTGGCAGAAAACTAACACTGCACATCACCCTGAACACACCATCCCCACCGTCAAACATGGTGGTGGCATCATGTTGTGGGGGTGCTTTTCTTCAGCAGGGGCAGGGAAGCTGTTCAGAGTTGATGGGAAGATGAATGGAGCCAAACACAGGGCAATCTTAGAAGAAAACCTGTAATGCCGCGTACACACGGCGGACTTTACGGCAGACTTTGCCTGGCAGACTTTTCGACGTACTTTACGACGGACTTTCTGAATGAACGGACTTACCTACACACAATCCACCAAAGTCTGTCGAATTCGTACGTGATGACGTACGACCGGACTAAAATAAGGAAGTTCATAGCCAGTAGCCAATAGCTGCCCTAGCGTGGCTTTTTGTCCGTTGAACTAGCATACAGACGAGCGGACTTTTCGACCGGACTCGAGTTCGACGGATAGATTTAAAACATGTTTCAAATCTAAATCCGTGCAACTTTTGAGCAAACAAAGTCCGCTGGAGCCCACACACGATCGAATTGTCTGACGAAATCCCATCCGCCGGGCAAAGTCTGCCGTAAAGTCCGCTCGTGTGTAGGCGGCATTATAGTCTGCAAAAGACTTAAGACTGGGGTGGAGGTTCACCTTCCAGCAGGACAACGGCCCTAAACATACAGCCAGAGCAACAATGGAATGGTTTAGATCAAAGCATATTCATGTGTTAGAATGGCCCAGTCAAAGTTCAGACCTAAATCTAATTGAGAATCTGTGGCAAGACTGTTGCTGTTCACAGACGCTCGCCATCCAATCTGACAGAGCTTGAGCTATTTTTCAAAGAAGAATGGGCAAAAATGTTATTCTCTAGACGTGCAAAGCTAGTAGAGACATCCCCAAAAAGACTTGCAGCTGTAATTGCAGCGAAAGGTGGTTCTACAAAGTATTGACTCAGGGGGGCTGAAAACAAATGCACCCCACACTTTTGAGATATGTATTTGTAAAAAATGTTGAAAACCATTTATCATTTTCTATTCACTTCACAATCATGTGCCACTTTGTGTTGGTCTATAAAATCCCAATAAACAACATTTACGTTTTTGGTTGTAACATAACAAAATGTGGAAAATTTCAAGGGGCATGAATACTTTTTCAAGGCACTGTATGTGATGAGCTCTTATACAGGATGGTGTATACCCTGAATATTGTGATGGGTTGTCATATAGCATGGTGTACACTCTGAATAATGTGATGGGTTGTCATACAAGATGGTGTACAGCCTGAGTTTTGTGATGGGCTATCATACAGGAAGGTGTACAGGCAGTCCCCAGGTTACAAACAAGATAGGGTCTGTAGGTTTGTTCTTAGGTTGAATATGTATGTAATTTGGAACAGGTACATTTTTAAGTGTAACTCCAGCCATAAAAAATGTTTTGATGTTTTTTGAATAGAACAGAAAAGGGTTAACACCCCTGTAATATTTGTTTTGCTGTGTGTGCCCCTGTTCAGAACATTTTACCTCACTTTCTGTCCCTGTAACAATTGGATTTTGAACATTTTGAGTTGTTGTGGAAACAAGGATTGGTGATAAAGCTTCAGTGGAGACACCTTTTTCCCGTGATAGCTCTTACAGGAGTGAATTTCCCTTCCTAGGGGTAGATTTCCTCTCACTTCCTGTTGTCTCCTCCTGTTTGTAAGTATGAGAAGTTTGTTAGTAGGATGTTTGTAACTCTGGGAACTGCCTGTACACACCAAATATTGTGATGGGTTGTCATACAGGATGGTGTTTACGCTGAAAACTGTGATAGATTAGCATATGGGTAGGTGGACCTAGGTGATGTTCAGGGAGAGAGCAAGGTCCCTTGGGTGTTGTTCAGGGTGAGAGTGGGGTCACCTGGGCATTGTTCAGGTTGAGAGTGGTGTCACCTTGGTGATGTTCATGGTAAGAGACGGGTCACTTGGGGGTTGTTCAGGGTGAGAGTGGGGTCACTTGGGCTGTTCATGTCGAAAGCGGGGTCATCTGGGTAATGGCCAGGTCGAGAGCAGGGTCACCTGGGCACTGGTAAACTGAGAGCCAGGTGATATTGCAGCTAATAATTCTGAGCAGGTGGAATGACTCCTCTGGTCTCCTCCAGGAAAAATGGCAGTGGGGCAGAAGTTGCCAGCGGCTGAATTCGGTACTGGATGGTTTAGCCTGCGGATGTTAGTTTGATTTGAAGAAGAATGGACAGGGACACCCCGAGGGGCCTCTACACTGGTAAATAATGCATTTGTCTCTAGAAGTAACCTTGGAATGCATGCCCTCCTGGGATGCCCATCTGCAGCTGTGGCTAGACAGAGAAGGATATTATCTGACAGAAGGAATAGATAATGGGGCGGTGGTCCTGAGCGAAAACACAATCACGTTGTCACTGCTGAACAGAACAGAGAGTTTGATGTGTTGCAAATTGAAGAATTTACTGCGGGATTTAAAGCTCTGATGACACCTACATTTTGGTAATATATAACGCACACTCATACTGTAACACTGGAGAGCTGAGTATCTTATTTGTCCCAAGAGATAACATTGTTTCCTTCAAGGATCAGCCATAATGTTACAATCATATAGAAGTTTGTGACCGTCAGGGCTGTAGCTACCCGTATTTATCGGCGTATAACACGCACTTTTTTCCCCTTAAAATCAGGGGAAAGTTGCAGGTGCGTGTTATACGCCGATCCCCTGCGATCCGAGCTGTCACTTCTTCAAAATCGCGGACCGCGATTTGAAAATGGCGCCGCCGGCGCCGAAGTACACAGAGCCGGTCCTCGGCTCTTTCCGGCGGCTCTCGTTTACTTTCGGTTTCACTCGTAGTCCGGAGCGGAGCTATCCGAGTAGGTTCGGATAGCTCCGCTCGGGACTACGAGTGGAGCCGAAAGTAAACGAGAGCCGCCGGAAAGAGCCGAGGACCGGCTCTGTGTACTTCGGCGCCGGCGGCGCCATTTTCAAATCGCGGTCCGCGATTTTGAAGATGTGACAGCAGGGACAGGGGATCCCAGGCTGCACTGGGGCAAGGCTGCACTGGGGCAAGGCTGCACTGGGGCAAGGCTGCACTGGGGAAGGCTCCACTGGGGAAGGCTGCACTGGAGAAGGCTGCACTGACAAGGCTGCACTGGGGAAGGCTGCACTGACAAGGCTGCACTGACAAGGCTGCACTGACATGGCTGCACTGACAAGGCTCCACTGGGTAAAGCTGCACTGGGGAAGGCTGCACTGGGGAAGGCTGCACTGGGGAAGGCTGCACTGACAAGGCTGCACTGACATGGCTGCACTGACATGGCTGCACTGACATGGCTGCACTGACAAGGCTGCACTGACAAGGCTGCACTGGGGAAGGCTGCACTGACAAGGCTGCAATGAAGGACATTTAAATGTAAGTTTTTTTCCCTTCAACTTCCCTCCTAAAAGTTTTTTTTCCTTAAAATTCCCTCCTAAATTGGGGTGCGTGTTATACGCTGGTGCGTGTTATACGCCGATAAATACGGTATTTTTTTTTTTCCTGGTTTGGAGGTCAGCCTTGGGCACCTAGGTGAAAGTAATTAGGTGGCACCTTGCACTTTTGTAATAACTGTATGTGGGCTTAAAACTTGATCACAAACAGACACAAATTTCTAGCAGTTAGCCTGCAAAAAAATAAAAAACAAAAAATGAATTGACCCCATCTAATTAAAAGAGAAGTATGGGTGTTCGTTTTTTTGTAGATTCATACTTACCTCGGTGGATGGAGCATCAGACCGATGCTGCAGCTGTCCCCCGGTGTCTCTGCACTGAGAACCGAGCCACCGAACATCGCCGATGGCTCGGTTCTCACTCCTCCCTGAGCAGAGAGATGCTGCCTGTCAGCATTTCTCCTGCTCTGATCCTCCACGCTCATTGGAGCAATGAACTGTGGAGGGGAAGCCCAGACTAAAAAGCTCAGGCTGGACTTCTCCTTTAACAGTAAAGACAAAGGTTTTAGTTGCACACATTTGCAAATATATGTGGAAGCTGCAGTGCCTACGCTAAGGCTCCTCTGTATACTGCGGTCCTAACTCTATATTTTTGAGAGTCTTCAAGATGGAGCATAAAGAGCAGTGGAAAAATTAATGGCAGGTTTGCCTGGAGGGAGCCCACTCCTCCTTAAAGGCACAGAAACACATTGGACGCCTGGCAAAAGCAAAATGGCAGCTAAAGTCATCCAATGTGTGCCCATGCCAAATCCAGCAAACAAGCTATACAGGAGATAGTGACAGTCAGGGCTGTAGATTATTTTTTTTTTCCTGGGGTCAGCCTCAAGCACCCATGGGTGGGGCTTAAAACTAAAAGCGTTTGTTAACCCCCCCAAAAAAAGATCCTTTTCCTTTAAAGCATTTTATACAGCACAGTGCTTGTGCTGTGTCATTTGGCCCCCTGTAACATCTGTAATACCTAGCTGATCCTGCCTGGCTATCCCCTCCCCTTTGTAAACTGACCAGGGTGTATCATGGCTGCTGAGCCCTGACAATGTGGTCAATTTACGTGCCTCCGTCATTCGCAGCCCGGCTATCTGTCTACACTGTGCTTTCTCCCCCCTCCCTCTCTGCCTGTCAGCTCATGACAGTGCCCGTCCCTGCTGTTGCTCAAATATCTTTCATATATTCATACTATCCCCTCTGTGTTCCTATCCTGTGTCCCCCTGTTTGAGTGATTTATAAAAAAAAGCCTACTATACCTAATTTCACAGCTCTTCTCAGCGATCACATGATCGGCTTGCTCTCTCTCTCTCTCTCCTCTCCTCCTCCTCTCCGAAGTGATGTCAGTGGGGGAATCTCAGCCCCACCCGCTGCATCTGTCAGTCGCTGAGAGAGAGAAAAGAGCTGTGAAATGAGGTATAGCGGGCTTTTTTAAAAATAAATCACTCACACAGGGGCACACAGGATTAGAACACAGAGGGGATGGTATGAAGATGTGAAATTTGTTTAACAACCACTTTAAGCGTACTCATTGTGTACCCAGTAACATATGGCACAGTCCTAACATATCCAAAAAACATTTAATAATGGTGCCACAAGCAAGAGTCCAACAGTGGTCAGGTGCGTGTAATGCACAGGTGAGTAGACAGGGTGCAAAATAACCTTACCTTCCTTACCTTATCTTACCTTACCTTCCTTCCCATGTACCCCCCCCAGTACAGTTCCCCCCCCCCATAGTAAAGATCCCCTTCCCCCAGTACAAATCTTCCCCCCAGTACAGCTCCTGTTTCAGTACTAATTCCCTGTAGAGATTCCCCCTACAAAACAGATCTTCCACCAACAAGTACAGATCTCCTCCATTTTAGTCCTTCCCTCAGCACTGATCTCACCTTCAGCACAGATTTTCACCTTCAGTATAGATCTCCCCCCTTCAGTATAGATCTCCCCCCTTTCAGTACAGATCCCCACGACCCCGGTAACACATGGCTGGTACAAATCCACCTCTGTAAAGATATTCCTCCCAGTACAGCCCACCTCTACCAGCACAGCCTCCCCCTCAGTATAGATCTCCTCCCAGTATATTTCCCTCCCAGTACAGCTTCCCCCCCTGTACAAACCCTCCCCCACCCAATACAGATCTCCTTCCCCCAGTACAGGCCTCCCCCCAATACAGATGTCCCCCAGTACATATCTTCCACCTCAGTATACCTGTACATATTCCTCCGGTACAGATTTCCCTTCCCCTAATATAGCTGCTTACCAGTACAGCTCCCATCAGTACAACTCCCCCATTACAGATCTCCTCCCCCACCACTACAGCTTCCCTTGTCCAGATCTGCCCTCAACATAGATCTCCCCCAGTACAGATTCTCCCATGTACAGCTTCCTTCCACCTGTACAGACCTACCCTCTCCCTCACCAGTACAACTCACTCCCTCGATTTCATCTACCCACCAGACTAATGCCCCGTACACACGGTCGGATTTTCCGACGGAAAATGTGTGATAGGACCTTGTTGTCGGAAATTCCGACCGTGTGTAGGCTCCATCACACATTTTCCATCGGATTTTCCGACACACAAAGTTTGAGAGCAGGATATAAAATTTTCCGACAACAAAATCCGTTGTCGGAATTTCCGATCGTGTGTACACAAATCCGACGGACAAAGTGCCACGCATGCTCAGAATAAATAAAGAGATGAAAGCTATTGGCCACTGCCCCGTTTATAGTCCCGACGTACGTGTTTTACGTCACCGCGTTTAGAACGATCGGATTTTCCGACAACTTTGTGTGACCGTGTGTATGCAAGACAAGTTTGAGCCAACATCCGTCGGAAAAAATCCTAGGATGTTGTTGTCGGAATGTCCGAACAAAGTCCGACCGTGTGTACGGGGCATTAGCATTTCCGAGTGAGGGGAACACCTGGGTCAGATGAGGAAAGCCTCCCTCACTATAAACTTGACTGCTATCAGGTTTGGGGACAATTTCTGTAGTAGGTGTAGGAGATGCTCACTATACAAGGCTTGTCAAGTGCAAAGGGGTTATTTTTAATTCTCTAGCAGGTTGTGTATTTGTATAGGAGAATCCCGATACAGAAAGGCCCAGAGCTCCATGTTGAGAAGGAAAAAGGTAATATATATATATATCAGCAGTTGTGGTATTTGCTGGGCAGTGGTTTGTGTTGTCCAACTGTGTATGTAGTAAGATTGTATCATTAGCATTGAACTTTTATCATTCAGGAACACTGTGATATCTAATATGGTTGGAATCCTGTGCTAAGCCATGTTGGTGGTACATGCAGCCAGTAGATGATCTGTAGATGGTCTCTATATCTTCTACACATACATAAAACTCACATCAGTTGAATGATGTAGTAAACCACCACCAGTGTGATTAGTGTTATCTTTGACATTGCAGTTTCTCTGGCATGAAGTTCCAACATTGGGGTGGAATGTCTCTAATGCTGACCTGCAGGTGCTGCTGCTCACTCTTTTTCCCTTTTTATTGCGTTTCTCTTAGCTCTAGTCTGCGTTGAAACCAATTACATTTTGCTTTTGATACAGGTTTTCTTCTGGTTCCTTGTTGGGTGCACATGATGAACTCTCTGAATAGCGCCTTGAGGCGATTCAGTTCGCATAAGCAGCGCTATACAAATCATTCATTCATTCTCTGAACTTTGTAAGGCTGAAGAGAAGGTTGTGTGGCATAGAGCCCCTTACTTGCATATGCCATGGCTGTCTCCTTTATAGGCTAGGCCCCTGTATCAGACAGACCCAGCCCATTTCTCATACAGGCCTGGCATTTCTCTAGTACAATCCTGGTGCCCCTTTCATACAGGTCTGGCTCCTCTCTCATGTATACCGGATCCTCTTTTATAAAAACCAGCCCCTCTCTCATAAAGGCCTGACCCCTTTCTCATACAGGCCCAGCCCCTTTCTAATGCAGGCCCAAGCCTTCTCTTATATGGGTCAGGCCCTTATCTTATTCAGCTCAACCTCTCTCTCATATAGTCTTGACCCTTTCCTTATATAGGCATAACCCCTCTTCCATAAAGGTCCGGCGCCTTCGTCTTGCACAAGCTCAGCCTCTCTCTCAAACAGGCTTAGCCCTCTATTGTATAGACCCAATTCATCTCTTATAAATGCCCCTTTTTCATATCAGCCCAGCCCATATTATCAATGTGTGTAGTGTGTGCAGGGCACACAGACCCTCAAGTAAGGGGGACCCACTGTGCCAGGAGAAACACTGCCAAGTTAGAAGAAATTTGATTTTTTTTTTTTGGATATGTTTTCAGCAGAAAGAAAAAATATTGTTTTTTTTTTTTTTAAATTGTCAGTATTTTTTTGTTTATAGTGCCAAAAAATAAAAACCGCAGAGGTGATCAAATACCACCAAAATAAAGTTCTATTTGTGGGGAAAAAAGAACATCAATTTTATTTGGGTACAGTGTCGCACGACCACGCAATTGTCAGTTAAATTAACGCAGTGCCGTATCGCAAAAAATGTCCAGGTCAGGAAGGGGGTAAAGCCTTCCGAAGCGGAAGTGGTTAAAAAAAACAAAGAGCTAACACTTTTTTCCAAACCTACCTTAAAAAACAGCTTACAATATTCAGGGACTGCTTAGCAACCAGCAACTGTTGAGACAAAGAACACTTTGGTGAGAAGTTTGGAATATACAATATACTGTAGTGTGTATATTATGCAGGAGTCTGTAAGGCAAAGTGCAGAGGTCAGAGGTGTGCAATGCACAGAGTGCTGCAGTCGGTGCCGGGTTTATCAGTGCATGACACACGTAGAACAGGGGACGGGAGTATGCAATGTACACAATGCAGGGGACATGTGTAATGCATACAATGCAGGGGACAGGAGTGTGTAATGCACAGAATTCAGTGGACAGGAGTGTGTAATGCACAGAATGCAGGGGACAGGAGTGTGTAATGCACAGAACGCAGGGGACAGGAGTATGTAATGCACAGAATGCAGGGGACAGGAGTGTGTAATGCACAGAACGCAGGGGACAGGAGTGTGTAATGCACAGAATTCAGTGGACAGGAGTGTGTAATGCACAGAATACAGGGGACAGGAGTGTGTAATGCACAAAATGCAGGGACAGGAGTGTGTAATGCACAGAATGCGGGGGACTGGAGTGTGTAATGCACAGTGGGGGTCAGGAGTCCAAAACAAAAACAGTGCAGGAAGCAGGGGTGTATAATGCAGTTTAGGGGTCAGGTAAGGGCAAAATTTCCCCCAAAATATTGCCCCCTACTTTCTCCACTATCCCTCCCCAAAGAATCCAGCACTTATCGGCATGCTTACCACTCCCAGCACAGTCTTTGCCCTTCTTTTTTACAAGCTTTGCCCCCATCTTATATAGACCCAGCTTCTTACTCATACAGGCTCAATCCCTCTCTTTTACAGACTTGGCCTCTTTCTCATTTAGTTACATAGTTACATAGTAGGTGAGGTTAAAAAAGACACAAGTCCATCAAGTCCAACCTATGTGTGTGATTATATGTCAGTATTACATTGTATATCCCTGTATGTTGTGGTCGTTCAGGTGCTTATCTAATAGTTTTTTGAAACTATTGATGCTCCCTGCTGAGACCACTGCCTGTGGAAGGGAATTCCACATCCTTGCCGCTCTTACAGTAAAGAACCCTCTACGTAGTTTAAGGTTAAACCTCTTTTCTTCTACTTTTAATGAATGGCCACGTGTCTTGTTGAACTCCCTTCTGTGAAAAAGTTTTATCCCTATTGTGGGGTCACCAGTACGGTATTTATAAATTGAAATCACATCCTCTCTCAAGCGTCTCTAGGTGGGAGGAGCTTAGGAAGTTCAGTGCTGCAATACACCTGAAGGTTAACAGCAGCTGTTTCTCTATGGGAAACCTCGTCCACAGCGGCTGACTGCAATCTGCATATTTGAATGCTTCTAATAGACCGGGAGTTTGTGAGTCTCTTATCCCTGTTTTGCTTGTGCACTATCTAGTAAGTTCACTGCACAATGATCTATTTTTTCTTTGTTTGCTTTGCATAAAACCTTTATCCTGAGAGCCGAATCATCAGCAGTATTATGGCTAAAGTGGGATGCAAGAAAAACTAAATATCCTGATACAAACGATCTAACCCAGTGAGTCAATCAATCTGGATTAAGGGAGGGAACAGTTTAATTATTTTTACTTTTCCCCAACTATTTATCTCTATCTGGACATTGTACTCAGAGTGTCATTATTATTTTATTTATATTCACCGTCACATCACCAATTTGAAGATTTATTTTGGCAATTTTAACACATGTATTAGCACCATAATTATTTATCTATTTTATTCACATGTATGCATTTTTTTTCCCTGGATTTAAGCTTAGTCGCAGCAGCATATTGTGCACTATTTATTTAAAGCGCATCAATTTTATACTTAGTACTATTTGTTTGGTTATCTGATCACCCTATATTGATAGCAGCTTTAATTTACTGATTTTAATATAGCACTAACTATATTGGTTTATATATATTTTTTAGCACAATTTATTTATATCACACATATCTATCCACATCAGCGCTTGGTTTTTATTCATTTTTTTTTTAACTATTGATGCTCCCCGCTGGGACCACAGCCTGTGGAAGGGAATTCCACATCCTTGCCGCTCTTACAGTAAAGAACCCTCTATGTAGTTTAAGGTTAAACCTCTTTTCTTCTACTTTTAATGAGTGGCCACGTGTCTTGTTGAACTCCCTTCCATGAAAAAGTTTTATCCCTATTGTGGGGTCACCAGTACGGTATTTATAAATTGAAATCACATCCTCTCTCAAGCGTCTCTTCTCCAGAGAGAATACGTTCAGTGCTCGCAACCTTCCATCATAATATCCTCCAGACCCTTTATTAGCTTAGTTGCCCTTCTTTGTTCTTGCTCCATTTCCAGTACATCCTTCCTGAGGACTGGTGCCCAGAACTGGACAGCATACTCTAGGTGAGGCCGGACCAGAGTCTTGTAGAGTGGGAGAATTATCGTTTTATCTCTGGAGTTGATCCCCTTTTTAATGCATGCCAATATTCTGTCTGCTTTGTTAGCAGCAGCTTGGCATTGCATGCCATTGCTGAGCCTATCATCTAAGAGGATCCCCATGCCTTTTCCATCCTAGATTCCCCCAGAGGTTCTCCTCCAAATAGGCCAGGCCCCTCTCTCATACACTCCCATACAGGCTGACCCCTGTTGGCCTTCGGATCTGGTAGGAACACAAGAAGTCATCCAATATTGAAAGAATATTTCCTTTTAAATTATTTATTGTGTTTTGCTTTGCTAAAATATATTTGGGGTATCAGCTCATCCGCTCCTTATTACCTCCCACGCACAACTTTTCAGTTGACTGCATTCTGTGACAATACATCATCATATCACATCTCAAAGAATTTGTTGAGGCTTTTGCCTTTTATTTCTGACAGGTCATGCCCTTATTTCTGCAGTCGTTTGATTTTTGGAACTTTACCAGAATTACATATAACGTATATGCGTATTACGTATATAGGCCTAAGCCACCAAGATAATTGTATAACAGTGAGATTGTCCCCTTGTCTCTGGATGTGGGGACACAAAGACCCCCAAATGTGTTAATAGGGTTGGAAGTGTGAGTTGTAAAAATGTCTGATCTGAAGATATCTGTAGAACTCTGACCTGGGCAAGGAGTGAGAGGATTGTAAGGATAAAAAGGAATGAAGCACCCCATCCTTCTGGAGGGAGCCAAGAGTGACCAGGTCCCTAGAAATACATAGGGAAAAGGAGTTAGGATTAGGAAATGCTGTGACAAATGATGGGTTACCAACAAATAAGGCCCATCTTGGGTAAGGAGGGAGTAGGGAGATTTTTTTTTGTATAGGGACCACAGGTGTAAGGATCGACCCACCACTGAGTTAAGGGGGGAGATATCTTTTGGGCGAATTGCAGTGGCCCATAATAATCCTGGTAAAGAGTAAGGGGCTATGGAGGAAAAACTGAGCCAGGGGATCCCGAGAGGGGAGATATGCCATTGTGCCAACTGTAGGAGTCTGGCAGAGAGGTAATAGTGCCAAAGATTGGGTAGGCCCAATCCTCCTCGAGCCTGAGGTCTGTATATCATCTGCATACCTAATCTGGGTTTTTTATTGTGCATACAAATTTGTTTATATCTCTTTGGATTGATTCAATCATCGTTTGTCGAGACACATAATTTGGGAGGGCTCTAAAAAAAATTAAAGTTTGGGAAGAATCGATATTTTTATCGCCTGGATCCTGCCTAAAAAGGTGATGTGGTATGAGTTCCAAGTGTTCAAAAGTTGTCTGAATTGGGTAAATGCTGGTGGATAGTTAGTTAGGTATAATTTGTGGAGAGAAGGTGCCAATTTGATCCCCAAGTATGGTAAGCACTGTCCATCCATGGCAAAACCAAAGTTTGATTGAATTGTAAAGATAATATGTTGGGGGAACTTTATAGGAAGGGCTGAGCATTTAGAAATGTTAACCCCTAAACCCGCGATGTCTTGGAAGGTATGGAGGGTGGAAATCAGGTTGGGAATTGAGACTATCAGGTCAGACAAAAACAGGAGGACATCGTCCGCATATAGACTTAATTTGAACTCTTGGTCCCCTTTCAAATATCCTTTGATAATAGGGTCCAAGCTAATGGAACGGGCTAAGGGTTCGATGGCAAGGGCAAATAAAAGTGGTTACAGGGGGCAGCCTTGTCTTGTTTCCCTGCCTAACGTGAAATATTCAGAGTTAGAGCCTGGTAGTCTAATCCGGGTGTGGGGATGGTGATATAATGCCCGAAAACCATGAACAAAGGCCCCCAAGAAGCCAAATTTTTCTAGAGTTAGTTCGAGGTATGACCAAAGCACACTATCAAAGGCCTTATGAATGTCCAGGCTCAGAAATAGTACTTTGCGGGAATGTAGATGGCAGTATCATTATGAGGGATTACTGTGATACCATGCTAGAACATTGATTGCCAGCAGCATTTCAATATCTGCACTGTAGGAATTCTTGGGAAATTGCCTCTAGAATGATAAGTGGGAAACTGGGGGCTGCAGGTTGAAGATTCCCCCCAGAATGCTGAGGTGTGGATCTGAGGGTTGCAGGTCTACTATTCCTATCAAAAAACACTTTTATTGTTTTAATAGTACAGATTGATATTTGACAAAGAACATTAGTCCTTACCATGCTGTTGTAGCGTCACTAACTACGGGCTGTAGATTATAACCATCAAGAGTTATTCTTGTCTAATCCTGCAATTTCCCCAGCCTTTCCGAAGGCTGCAACACTTGCATCATGGAAAATGTGTAAGATCACCCCCTCCCGCACAGTTATACGTCCAGCAGAATGCTGTGAAGTGAACGTGTTAAACACGGTCTCCTTCCATATTAGAAGTCATCGCTCGAAGCAACACACATTGTACGTCTTGTCATTTACTGCAGAGGAATTAATGTGGCACTTGTAAGTGTTCAGAGTGACACCATTGAGATGGCGCTTTGTGTGGCGTATTTTTACACTCTGCGGAGGGGGTTAGTGATTCCTTTGTAGCAGAAATGCCCAACTCATCCAGTGAAGATGAAATTCTAATACTAATGGCAGGAATATGGGAAGAGACAGTGGGGAAAGTGGGGGATGGTGAAAAGATGATAGAAGGATAGTGAATAGAAGAGATATAAGGAGACGCAAGGTGATAGTGGTGGTAAATTAAGAGTGGCTGCAAGGAGTCAGTGGGGGGATGATGGGGGACAGGGAGGGAATGGTTTGGGGCACATCAAGGGATGTTGGAGGGACAGTGGAAGGACAGTGAGACATGGTGGGGAACAATGAGTGGATGATGGGGAATAGCAAAAGGATGGTGGGGGGACAGCAAGGGGTTGGTAGGGGGACAGTGCGGAGATTGTGGGGGACAGTGAGGGGATAGCAGGGGACAGCGAAGAGATAGTGGGGGAACAATGAGGGGATGGTCAGGGGACAATGCGAGGACAGTGCAGGGACTGTGAAGGATGGTGAAGGACTATCAAAGGTGGGGGAACAGTAAAGGGAAGATGATGAGACAGTAATGAGATGGTGGAGACAACACTGAGGGGACAACAAGAGAGATGTTAAGGTGATAGGTGAGGGGTTAATTAAGGACTGTGAAAGGACCATGGGCGAGCAGGGAGTGGACAGTGAAGGGGCAGCAAAGGGTTCAGTCCTTCCAAGGGAGAAGTATAGTTGGTCTCTTTGGAAGTGTGACTGTGATACGGCGAGCAACAAAAAAGGATGTTAGCCAGCACAGATTCAGGAAGCAGAGCACCCATGGGTCTCCCAACATGAGAGCTGCTTTCTGGACTCCAGCTGGATAACAGAGAACTTCATTTAAAACTACAGACATTTAGTAATATTCATGGGCTGCTGTCATCCTCTTTTTTTCCCAGACACCTGATGACATTTTCGTGGGACACTTTGACTACTTTTCCTACAACATGGCAATTTCGTTTTTTTTAATTGGCTTGCTCAACAAATGCAACCAGTCTTCTACGTAAGGCCTAAATCAAACCAAAGACCTGCTAAGTGTTGTCCATCATTAGGCCTTCAAATCACTGAATTCAGTAGAGAAATTTTTAGTTTTGGACAGGATGCAAAATAATTGGCTCTGGGTTATTGTTGTCCTTGGAAAAGACCAGAGTATGGGTACAAACCAACAACCAAATAACATTTTTTAAATAAGAACCATTCATCTTATTTTCTTTTATAAGTCTTTGCCCTTTTGGATTGGAGTAAAGTACTCACCTCCTGCATTACCATATACATTTTTATTGCTGTGTCCTCATTGGGGAGATTCTCCCTCCCTTCCTGTCTTCCTGGAAAATAAAAATTGCTGCTGAGGTTCCAAGCCTTTCTCTGATCTACCACTTTCTGTTTCTGTTAATGAAACTTCTTATTACACTCTGTCTTGGTGACATCATTGTCCCCAGGACAGGAAATAAGGGGAAATCTTCTCAGTGAGACAACAGACAGTTACATAAACCCTTCTCCACTACTATATGAGATTTGATTTCTCAGTGTGAGGAATAAACATTATGTTACATGGGCTTGTACAAGGTTGCCACCACTGAGACTTCCACAGCACTGTTCTAGGTTCATCTGTGTGTCCTAAAGCCCTTGAGGTGAGATAAGCTTGCAGCCATGATAGAAGTGGAAGGCAGGAGCATCCCCTTTCACCCGTCTGAACACATCTGACCTCTCCGTAGAAGAGATGTGATGTCTCCCATGTCTTTATTTTCCAGAGTAAACTCTGAGCACACAATCCCCCTCCCAGCTCCGGGGAGCCTGAAATATTTACCAACCCTCTTATCTGAAGACTCCATCTAACGAGCCAAATAAAATATTAAATCTGCCTGATTAAAATCCAATCTTTCCCTTCTGTTTCTTCACAGCTGATAATACGGAAATGAATCAGAGTACCATGCCTGACAGCTCTTCGGATTTAATTAGCAGGCGCAGCTTGTCCTCCGGAGAGACTCTCTGTGTACCTGCGGCACCAGGTACACTCAACTCCCACCCTTTAAATCCTCACCAAATTTCATACATTAAGAGATCTGCAGTGACAAGAGGGCTTCATAGGTATGTCACTGATTCTCGTCCTGTGTATTGGTGGAGAGTCTGGGGATTGAGTTGACCTATACGTCCACATAGCAGACTGCAGCACCAATCATAAAACTCCACATCGCAAGCGATAAAACTTATGCCGCGTACACACGAGTGGATTTTCTGTCGGAAAAAACTTGGATGGTTTTTCCGACTGAATTCTTCTCAAGCTTGCCTTGGATACACACGGTCACACAAAAGTTCTCTGAACTTTCAACCGTCAAGGACGCGGTGACGTACAACACTACGACAAGCCAAGAAAATCAAGTTCAGTGCTTCCAAGCATGCGTGGAATTGTTTCCGAGCATGTGTAGGAATTTTGCGCGTCGGAATTTGTACAGACGATCACATTTTCGAATAGGAACTTTTTCCGACCGAAAAATTGAGAACCTGCTCTCAATCTTTTGCTGGCGGGAATTCTGCCAGCAAATGTCCGATGGAACATACACACAGTCGCATTTTCCGACCAAAATCTCTCGTCGGTCTTTTGCTGGCCGAATTTCAGATGTGTACGCGGCATTAGGGAGAATGATGTGCTCTCTTTTATTCAACCAATTCTGTTGTTATGGATAGTGTATATGCAGTGGGAGCATAATTTCTCATGTGTAATCATGTGTTATGTACTGACCTTTCATTGCTCATCTTTCCTTTTCTGCACATATTTCACATGATATAACAGGTCTACATTAATAACTTTTTATTCTTTATACATCACCATCTGTCATACACAGCACATGACATAGACAGGACACATATCTCATTCCCCACATGACCATGTCACTAAACAATCTGTCATCAATTTGACTCCTCTATATAAGGGGTCTGCCTGATGTAACACCCCCAACATTATAATGGGTAAGTGGCTGAGAAAACATTGAAAGCATTGAAAAGACAGATTGAGAACAACAGACAGAGAAACAACATGTAATAAATTGCGTCATTTTATTTCTGCCTGAAGCTCACCTTCAAATGCAAGAAGGCCTATAGAGCAGACATGGTGAATGATAGGAGGATTATGATTTCAAATTTTTTAATTCCAAAGTTTTAACATGGCTGATTTCTGGTGTATTCTGACTTGTTGGTCGGTGCACACCGTGGAGGATTAAGGAACATGTTGGACCTCTCCTGTTTTTTTAACCATACAACACCCAGCAGACAATTCGCTATTTTATAGATCTATCGCTTCATACACCAATTAGGATAGAACATACAGTGCCTTGAAAAAGTATTCACACCCCTTGACATTTTCCACATTTTGTCATGTTACGACCAAAAACGTAAATGTATTTTATTGGGATTTAATGTGATAGACCAACACAAAGTGGCACATAATTGTGAAGTGAAGGAAAATTATAAAGGGTTTTCAACATTTTTTACAAATAAATATCTGAAAAGTGTGGCATGCATTTGTATTCTTCCCCCCTGAGTCAATACTTTGAAGAACCACCTTTCTCTGCGATTACAACTTTTTAAAAGTCTTTTTGGGGATGTCTCTACCAGCTTTGCACATCTTGTAAAATAGCTCAAGCTCTGTCAGATTGGATGGAGAGCGTCTGTGAACAGCAATTTTGAAGTCCTGCTACAGATTCTCAATTGGATTCAGGTCTGGACTTTGACTGGGCCATTCTAACACATGAATATGCTTTGATCTAAACCATTCCATTGTAGCTTTAGCTGTATGTTTAGAGTCGTTGTCCTGCTGGAAGGTGAACCTCTGCCCCAGTCTCAAGTCTTTTGCAGACTCTTATGCCCTGTACACACAACCGGTTTTCCTGTCGGAATAAACTCTGAAGGCTTTTCCGACGGAGTTCCGACAGAATTCCGCTGAAACTGTCTTGCGTACACAAGATCACATCAAAGTCCGACCATAAATAACGTGGTGACGTACAACACGTACGACGGGACTAGAAAAAGGAAGTTCAATAGCCAGTAGCCAATAGCTTCCGTCTCGTACTTGCTTCAGAGCATGCATCATTTTTTTCCAATAGGAATTGGTCGGAAATATTTAGAACATGTTCTCTTTCTAGGTCCGTCAGAATTTTTGACGTAAAAAGTCCGATGAGGCATACACACGATCAGAATATATGATGAAAAGCTCCCGTCTGACTTTTTCTGTCGGACATTCCGCTCGTGTGTACGGGGCATAACAGGTTTTCTTCTAAGATTTCCCTGTATTTGGCTCCATCCATCTTCCCATCAACTCTGACCAGCTTCCCTGTCCCTGCTGAAGAAAATATATAGAAAATGGAAAATGTTAGATCGTCAGCCATCTGTTTGCAGCACAAACGTCACTTTCATAACTACTTTGAATACCGGTATTTGTTGTGGCATCACAATCATTTTGGCTTTTTGAAGTTTTTGTCTATTAGGAATATGCACTTCTGTTTATTATTTAGGTTTGGAATGTGATCACTATATTCCAGATGCACATCTGTATGGGTTATATTTATTTTTACTATATATGAATGTTACACCATTGGTTCATGCCAGTATATTGTATCACATTTTTGCACACAGCGTGGATATATATTATATGTCAGTATATTACGATTTTTCCATTCTTTACCACTTAACATTTTTTCACCTTATGTATATTTAGTGTGTATAAACTTTTTGATTTTATCTGCAACATTTGCATTGCATACGGCTTCATTATTATTATTATTATTATTATTATTATTAAACAGGATTTATACAGCGCCAACAGTTTGCGCAGCGCTTTACAACATGAGGCAGACAGTACACTTACCATACAAATCAATACAGGAGGAATCATCACCTGTACCCACCCGTACCCACATATTTACCACCTCCAGGTATATATACTTTGTGGTTTACATATTGTTGATACTTCACTGTATCCTTAGATCGCATTGTCCCCAGATTATCACATCATCAGGTGACTGCGATTAAGATAAACTTTTAACACAACACATTTATTGTATATACCTGCTGAAGAAAAACATCCCCACAACATGATGCTGCCACCACCTTTTTTCACGGTGGGGATGGTGTGTTCAGGGTGATAGTTTTTCGCCACACATAGTGTTTTGCTTTTGGGTCAAAAAGTTCAATTTTGGTTTCATCTGACCAGAGCACCTTCTTCCACATGTTTGCTGTGTCCCCCAAATGGCTTCTCGCAAACTGCAAACTGGACTTCTTATGGATTTCTTTCAACAATGGCTTTCTTCTTGCCACTCCTACATAAAGGCCAGATTTGTGGAGAGCACGACTAATAGTTGTCCTGTGGACAGATTCTCCCACCTGAGCTGTGGATCTCTGCAGCTCCTCCAGAGTTACCATGGGCCTCTTGGCCGCTTCTCTAATTAATGCTCTCCTTGCCCGGCCTGTCAGTTTAGGTGGAAAGGCATGTCTTGTTAGGTTTGCAGTTATGCCATACTTTTTCCATTTTCGGATGATGGATTGAACAGTGCTCTGTAAGATGTTCAAAGCATGGGATATTTTTTATAACCTAACCCTACTTTAAACTTCTCCACACGTTATCCCTGGCCTGTCTGGTGTGTTCCTTGGCCTTTATGATGCTGTTTGTTCACTAAGGTTCGCTAACAGATCTCTAAGGGCTTCACAGAACAGCTATATTTATACTGAGATTAATTAACACAGGTGGACTCTATTTACTCTATTTAGGTGACTTCTGAAGGCAATTGGTTCCACTAGATTTTAGTTAGGGGTATCGGAGTAAAGGGGGCTTAATACAAATGCACGCCACACTTTTCAGATATTTATTTGTAAAAAAATGTGAAAACCATTTATCATTTTCCTTCCACTTCACAATTATGTGCCACTTTGTGTTGGTCTATCACATAAAATCCCAATAAAATACATTTACATTTTTGGTTGTAGCATGACAAAATGTGGAACATTTCAAGGGGTATGAATACTTTTTCAAGGCACTGTAAATGTGTAAATATTGCATTGTAGCAGAATGCCCATTTACCGTCCATGCTCTGATGCTACCAAAGATCCTATTTTAATATTATTATTATACAGGTTTCATATAGCGCCAATGGTTTACGCGGTGCTTTACAACAATACAGCCGTGGCTAAACATTTTAAGAATGACACAAATATACATTTTCACAAAGTCTGCTGCCTCAGTTTTTGTGATGGCAATTTGCATATACTCCAGAATGTTATAAAGAGTGATCAGACGAATTGCAATTAATTGCAAAGTCCCCTTTTGCCATGAAAATGAACTTAATCCCATACTGCCAACAGTAAAGCATCCTAAGACCATTCATGTGTGGAGTTGCTTCTTAGCCAAGGGAGTGGGCTCACTCACAACTTTGCTTAAGAACAAAATCATGAATAAAGAATCATATAAAAACATCCTCCGAGAGCAAGTTCTCCCAACCATCCAAGACCAGTTTAGTGATGAACAATGCCTTTTCCAGCATAATGGAGCACCTTGCCATACTGTACGGCAAAAGTGATAACTAAGTGACTTGGGGAACAAAACATCGAAATTTTGGGTCCATGGCCAGGAAATTTCCCAGATCTTAATGCCATTGAGAACTTGTGGTCAATCCTCAAGAAGCAGGTGAACAAAAAATACCCCACAAATTCTGACAAACTCCAAGCATTGATTATACAAGAATTGGCTGCCATCAGTTAGGATGTGGCCCAGAAGTTTATTGAAAGCATGCCAGGGTGAATTGCAGAGGTCTTGTAAAAGAAGGGTCAACACTGCAAATATTGACTCTTTGCATAAACTAAATGTAATTGTCAATAAAAGCCTTTGACACTTATGAAATGCTTGTAATTATACTTCAGTATACCATAGTAACATCTGAGAAAAAAATCTAAAAACACTGAAGCAGCAGACTTGTGAAAATTAATATTTGTGTCATTCTCAAAACTTTTGGCCACGGCTTTACAACTACAATACACTTTAATACAGTAGGAATCTGAGTCTGCGGGGGGTGTGCTAATGGAGAAAATAAAAGTACAGTTAAGTGGGGGCCAGATAGGCTTCTCTGAAGAGATGAGTTTTCAAGGATAGTCTGAAGGTGAACAAAGTAGGAGATAGTTGGAGAGATTGGGGTAGAGCAGTCTAGAGGATGGGAGAGGCTCCAGAGAAGTCCTGGAGGTGAGCATGGGATGAGGTTACAAGGGAGCTAGAGAACAGGAGGTCTTGGAAGGAACGAAGAGAACAGCTCCTTTTTCCAACTCCCTAGGTTCCTGAACATGCTCAGGTAAGATCAGCAGGTTAAAGAAGCCACATCTGATGAGGAAGAGGTAGCTGAGCAGGTAATCTGCAACCAGGTGAAAGGCCCCCTCTGTCAAAACCGACATGCAGGCAGCTGGGCAGGAACCTTATAGAATGAAACTTCTGAGGAAGACCCAACTACTTTGGGGAGCACTTTCCTGATTACCACCTGAATTTCCAGTGGGGGAGCAGTTCTTCCTCAGACCTTGGATTCCTCCATCTGTTTGCCTGTGTTACCAAAATGACCCTGGACCTCATTGAGAGAGGTGATGTTTATGAGCACAGTTGCAATTAGCTACGTTTTGTGCTGTTTTACCTAAAGTATAACTAAAGCCAAAACATTTTCTTTAGTTTTGGATTGAGTGGAAAGGGATTAGAACCCTTCTCATTTTATTGTTGCCTGTGTCCTCATTAGGGAGATTCGGCCTCTCTATTTGTCCTGTTCACCATTATCATTGAAAGTGAATGTAAAAGAAAATCCCAAATTTTGGGTTGACCCCAGAAAAGTAATAGAGGGGATATCTTCCAATGGGGACACTAGTTCTGTTGACCTGGGGGTCCCCAAGGAATTCCCTTAATTTGCAGGGATTTCATCTCATTTCCTGTTTGGCTATGGGACAGGACGTGAAGGCAAATCTCTGCAATGGGACACAGATGGCGAAAATAAAAATCTGACAGGGCCCTCTTTTGCCCTATCCAAAATGAAAAAAAAAAAGTTTTGCCTATAGATCTACTTCAAGTAATGATTTTCAGCTTGACTTTCTGTTGTTATAGACCCTTATTGAAACTATGCTATCTGGCCACATGTCTCCCTGATTGGGTCACAAAGATTTTACAGTGAAAAGCCCATGTATGTGCAGTTTTCATAATCTGATTTGTGTTATTCTGTGGTGCATGCATGCTCTTTGCCATTTTGACCCTGTTTTGCATTATTGATTCTAATTTTGCACCTGTTTAGTAAACTGCAAGTTACGGTTATTGTCTGATCATTTGGTTGATTACCTCTCCTGTTACACTTTTACATCAACTGACTTCTTTCAGCCACAAAAGAAACAAGCACAAAAAGCACATAGTACGGGAAGGGAAGGCCAGAGTCCTGCTATTCCACCATTCCACCAATTTACACTTACAACAGGATTATGGTGGAAAGAAGCAATGACAACAGAAACCTCAGTTACCTCACACCCTGGAGAATCTGTCGGAGGGGGCTTTACTTACCTCAGTCCTCAGAGACATGGAAAGAGGAGGCCTCACTCAGTCATGCCATACATACAACTATTAGAAGCACTCGAAGAGGCAAAGTAAAAACTTCAAATAGCTCTGCCGTCTCCTTACTGACCCCAGGAGATTGACAAGTCATGCGTGTAGCTACCGACCCTGGTGAAGAAATGGTCTCATGTGTACTTACTAACTCCTGAGATAGAGACACATTTTTGACATAGATATTGACCGTGGGACATTGGTCGGTCTTGTGGGAAGATACAAACCCCAGGACAGAGACGAGTCTTGTGTGTAGATACTAACCCTGGTGCAGAACAGGTCTTGTGTATAGATACTGACCCTGGTGCAGAACAGGTCTTGTGTGTGGTTGCTGACCCCAGGACCAAGATGAGTCTTTTGTGTAGATACTGACCCCAGGATAGTGCTAGGTTTTGTGCGCAGATACTTGTGAGCAAGGTGCAGCATGGTGTGGTGGGTAGTAAAAGTTAGGCAAAAAAATTATATTGTAGAAAAGGTTCAAACACAACTTATTTAGGCCCCGCGGGTAGGCACACCTATCTGGAGCCACTTAAGAATGGTGACAGTGGTCTAAAGACTTGAAGATGCCAACAGCATCTGCAACGAGGAGCGGAATGTGGCCTGGCCGGTCCGCACCCAATGGGAAGGCCTCTTTTAGAG
Organism: Lithobates clamitans; assembly: GCA_037952925.1. Classification (NCBI taxonomy): domain Eukaryota; kingdom Metazoa; phylum Chordata; class Amphibia; order Anura; family Ranidae; genus Lithobates; species Lithobates clamitans. The sequence continues at coordinate 2,139,047 of JBBGZY010000020.1, read as the reverse complement.
AATTAGATGTAATCCCTGCAATGTCCCTACTCATCTGGAACCTTTCCCTACCTCCAAGCACAGTCCCTGTCAGACAGGGATCCTTTCCCCACACTAGCCACTCTCAAATTGTGAACCAAACCCAGGAGCCAGAGCCTTAAATAAGCTCTGCCTGATTTAAGATGGCCGCTGGAGTCACAGCCTGTGTCCAATCGGACAGCTACCTCTCTGTGACCACAGGAGGTCGTAGAGGAACCAAGTTCATCACAACTTCCTTCCCCTTCTGCATTGCCACTTCGTTTTAGCGCCACCTGCAGTGGGGAGTATAGACTGCACCTGCCTACATACTAATAAACATTGTATGTAGATACTGACTCCAGGAAAGAGGCGGGTCTTATGTGTACTTAGTGACCCTGTGACATTGCCAGGTCTTGTATGTAGATACCGACCCCAGGACAGAGACTAATCTTGATTGTAGATTCTGACCCTGGAACATTCATAGGTCATGTGTGTATCTAACGACCCTGGGACAGTACTGGTTCTTGTGTATAAATACTGAGTGTTGTGTGTAGATACTGACCCCAGGACAGAAATGGGTCTTGTGTGTAGATACTGACCCCAGGACAGAGATAGGTCTTTTGTGTAGAAATTGATCATTGAACAATACTGGATCTTGTGTGTAGATATTGAATAGGCCAATGGCTGAGGCTCTCTGTGACATCACATGCTTTTAGTTTACTGTGACTGTTGCTTCCTTATCTATCAGTATTTTAGAATGCAAATTTATTTTTACTGCCAGCACAATCATTAGTCAGAGGGTCTCTCAGACATCGTCTCTTCACATCTTTCACTTCCCCTCTGGCAGCCTAAGCAAATACTGAGTTCTGTCCCGGTGGACTTATAAATACTTTAAATGGTCCCAGACTGTATAGAGGAGCTTGTAGCTGAGAATTCTAGTTTTGCTACAAGTGCAACACTGTTCATCCGAGTTCTTAAGTAAATAACCTACAAGTTAGATTATGTGTCCCGAATGTTTTGTGAATGTTAGCACTGGAACAGGCCTACAGTCCAAACTCAGGAAGAGTTCCGAAAACCCGGCGCTAGGACAATACCACAGTCCAAGCTCAAAAAGAGTCATGAAATTCCAGCACTGGGACACTCCCTTAATCATACCACACAACTTTTTGAAATGGGAACAAGGGACACCTATTAGTGAAATAATGTAGGCATGGGACAAACCCCCTGCCACACCCCCTTAAAGGAGAATTATACAGAAAAAATGATTAGTTAAACTCACAAATGCCTTTTTACCACTACTATTCCTTTATACTGGATTTTGAAATTTACAAATGCAATAATTTAAAATTTGTATGAAAAATTTTGCACTGGGAAACACTTTTTTAAAGATAAGTAGTGCATTTTATATACAACTATAGGGACAAATGAGGAGGAAGGAGGGACAGAGCGAATGTGTTCCAAATCAGGGATAGTTTGGAGCTATGTCTTAGTCAAAGCTCAGGAAGAAACCTGGAATTCTAGTACTTGGACAGTACCACAGTCCTAAATGTAGGGGTACAACCAAAAATACCCCTGTTCTGAGTCTTTGAGACCATCACCATGCCTTCACCCTTAAGGCGGTCATCAAGAGACACATTAATACATCTACTTAACAATTACTATTGTTAAGTAGATACTATTACTATTGCAAGAGTAATAAGCACTTATACTCGTCAAGGGGGTACCTTTACCTTTGCCTAGGCTATAAATTCTCCACGAGCTACACAGCTCTGGATATCCTGACGCTTCTGCCTATTGGACGGAGCGTCTGAAGCAGCATCTAGGCAGCTTGCCGTCCAACTTTCCTGAGTACTCGACACTAACAGTATGCATCTAGGCAGCCTGCTGTCTTGTTCTCCTGAGCAACCGGAGAGGACATATTCAGTTAAGCAGCTGCCATCCGGTCCTCTTTTTAACTCTCAACCCACTTTGAGTCCTTTATAAGAGGGCAACCAAAAAGGTGGCCTCTACCTTTCCCACCGCCGCCACTACTGAACTGTAGGGGTTAAATTCTTACCGTCGGTCTCCCCCTCACCTTACTTTGGCTTAGGGCCCTGGAAGTCCTGTTTATTCAGACACACACACTGGATATTGAATAGCAGAGACTTGTTTACTGTGTGCGTCTCATCATGTTAAGTATACAAAAGACATGTGGGTGGGAACCTCTCTGCCAACCAATCAGATACAATTATAATGCATATGCATATTATATAATAAATGCATGTCAGATGACAGATTTCCTTTACTATAAGGAGACCTCATTTAATAATTTAATCAAACATAAAGACATACTTATTTAGAATCCTTTACGTATTAGTAGCTAGGCAAAACATTTATAAATGTTAGTTTATAAAAAACTAAAGCGGTTTCCTCTGTCTAACAGTCGAAACATTGGTTTGGTACATATCTTAACTTATAAATTCCTCATTTTAAGTTTCACTTTTACTATATAAACTTTCTCAAATGTGCTTAGAACAAACAGCTTCCAAACAAAACCTAAAGTAGCACTCTGAAGACTGAAATATTATTCATAATTATATTAAACAATTATTAAACCCTTCACTAACTTCAGAAGAATCCTGACATCCCATCACTGGGATAGTTCCACAGTCCAAGCTCAGGAAGAGTCCAGAAATCCCTGAGACGCACCCACAGACCAAGATAAGAAAGAATCCTTCAATGCCAGTACTGTGACAACCCCATAATCCAAGTCAAGGAAGAGTTCTGAAATCCTAGCACTGGGACAGTCCTACAGTCTGAGCTCAGAAATAATCCTAATCCTAAAATCCCGACACCAGGACAACCTCATAGTCCAAGTTCAGGAAGAAACCTGAAATCCCCAAATCCTAGCACTAGGACAGTCCCAAAGTTCAAGCTCAGGAAGAATCTTGAAATCCTAGCACTGTGATAACCCCACAACTCAGAGAGAGTCTGGTAAACACTTGTCTCAAATTGGTATAATTGCCACTTGTAGTGGCATAAAGAGCAGGTCAAGAGAGAAGTAAAAGTTCAGGAAAGAGAGGTCTGTAGAGGCTGAAGTCTAGACAGATTAAAATTTGCTGAAGATGTTTTTAAGAATCGAGATCATAAACAATGGAGGTATATAGATCAACAATTAAAGTGATTGTAATGCCGCGTACACACGAGCGGACTTTTCAGCATCAAAGGTCCAACGGTCTTTCCAACAGACTTTCGACTGAGTTACGACGAACTTTTGAACGACCGGACTTGCCCACACACGAACGGACTAAGTCCGTTCGAAAGTCCGTTGGTTTGAACGTGATGACGTACGAAGGGACTAGAATAAGGAAGTTGATAGCCAGTAGCCAATAGCTGCCCTTGCATCCTTTCTTGTCCGTCGGACTAGCATACAGACAAACGGATTTTTTGACGGGACTCAAGTCCGTCGGAAAGATTTGAAACATGTTCCTTTTGATTTTCGACAGAAAAAGTCCGCTGAAGGTCCGATTAAGCCCACACACGGTCGGATTGTCCGACGGATTCGTTCTGTCGGGCCAGTCCGGTAGAAAAGTCCGGTTGTGTGTACACGGCTTTAGAATTCGTTTTTTATTTTATTCAAATAACAAACATGTCATACTTACCTCCACTGTGCAGTTCGTTTTGCACAGAGTGGCCCCGATCCTCCTCTTCTGTGGTCCCCCAGCGGTGCTGTTAGCTCCTCCCTGCATTGTATAACCCCCTAGGACAAGCGCTCTCCCAGGGGGTTACCTTGTGGGTGCACTCCCGAGTCCAGCATTCGGCATCCATAGATGCTGAATGTAGGACTCGGCCCCGCCCCCTGTCACTCATGTCATTGGATTTGATTGACAGCAGCGGGAGCCAATGGCTGCGCTGCTATCAATCTATCCAATCAAGAGCTGAGACAACGGGGAGAGGGGAAGAGCGCGTCTCCGGCAGGGGAATACAGGACTCAGGTGAGTAAAATGGGGGTCTGGGGGCCGGTCAGTGACAGAAGTTTTTTCACCTTAATTAAACCATTAGGATCTGAAATGGAAGATGGTAGTCTGTGTGACAAACAATAAGTAAAACTGCCATGATTTGAGGATGACAAAGAATAGTTAAAAATGAGGCTTCATTCAAAAAAAGAAAAAGTGGGCCCCTGTATATTACCAATCAGTGACTGACACATCTTATATTCAGGTTGGTACTTATCTACCAAATCATCATATAACTAAAAAAAAAGAAAAACAGCCACAGATGATAAAACATTCTGCTGTCTTCTGAATGTATGCAAAAATATTCAATACTTTAGTTTACATAAAAATAGGTCATGAAAAAGACTTGCTGTAATTGTTGGCTTTGCCAACTACCACCACTGGAAAGAAACAGTGCAGAAGTTAAAAACATTTAAAAAAACATCCAATTACTTTTTTCTAACACACCCTCTATGACATAGGCAGGTAACTCCTATTGGATTTTATTCTCTTTTTACAAAAAGTAATTGGATGTGGTCTTAAATGGTGGCTTCAATAGTGGTAGTGGGCACAATCAGTGTTTACTACACGTTATTTTTATGACCTGTTTTTGATTAAATAAAGTATTGAATATGATTTGTATATAATCAGGAGACAGCATGTTTTTTTTTTTTTAATATATACTACTGTTTTTCCTATCTTTATTTTCTAGAAAGGAGTCTTCATCTTCATAAAATTAATCAGATGTAATTAATGCACAACATCATCAAAACACAGAATCGTAAACCAGATGGTGAAGTGTGTCAGGCGATGGGTGGAATCTGGAAGGATGCTCGCTGAAAATTAACATGAAAGCGTACCCATGGTCAATATGTAAAAGCATATATTCATTTCCACATTGAATTTCAATTATTTCTAGCCTACACTTTTTAATTCGAATGATCCTAAAATTTGTAAACTTTGTCAAGATCCCTATATTTTTACTTGAATTCTGTGACACGTAGTCCCTATATCCTGTGGATAGGCAATGCTGTGTCACACATTTCACAGAGCCTGCCTTCTTCACTAGAGAGGTGCTAGGAGGAGGAGTTTCAGGTGGTGCAATCAGTACAAGAATCACTGCTTGAAGGCAGCACAGTACCATGGGACATGTAGTCCTTAGAAAGGAGAAGCTGCAAAGCATGCAGAGAATCCAGGAATTTGTTGAATGAGATGGCCAGCAGACAGCACACAATGTGAAAGGAGATTTATCAAATAATCCCATATTGACTTGTCAGCAATAACTATTGTTTGTATTGCTACTACAATGCCAACATTATAAAAAATTACATTATCAAATTGTATACTGTGACCATAGATCTCCTGTTAAATTAAAACAAGAATAAAATACTGTAAATAAAAAAAAGTCACAGATATATATGTGAGAGCAAAATAAGGAGAATTGTTATGTCTGTACAGGGTGGTGCCCATGCCAGATTATGGTTTACTTTTCATATATTCTTATTTTGAGAGGTGCATTATTCTGGTATTATTTATCTTCTATAGTGTCCAGAGGTTACCAGTTATCTGCATATATGCAGGAAAATATAAAACATTGGGTATGCTAAACCTGAGGTGTCAAACTAAATTTCTTCAACTCACTTCATCACAGGCGCATCAGCATTAGGGCCGGTTGTAAGACTATATACATTTATCCATGGCTTTTTTCTCAGAGAATAGGTGTGAGAACTCAATCAAGCCCCCGCCGAACCGCATTGAACAGTGAATGTGGCCAAATTGTGCTAACAGTGGGAGGATCTTAAAGGGGCAATAAATATTGGGAGTGCAGTATGTGCAGAGTTCAGGGATGTGCTATGTACAGAGTGCAAAGTTCAGGGTGCACTACATGCAGAATTCAGGGGCATGCTACGTACAAAGTGCAATTTAAGATGTGCCTTATGCACAGAGTTAAGCGTTCAAGGGTGTGCTGTGTACAGAGTGTGGAGTTGAGGAGTGCGCTAAATACAGAGTGCAGGGTTGAGGAGTGTGCTACACACAGAGTGCAGGGTTTAGGGGTGTACAGGTTTCAACTTTCTTTCACAGGCTGTCCGCATCTCATTTCCACATCTCCTCAGCTCTGACCTCTGCACCACTCTCCCCCATCCCACACCTCTGCAAACACCTCTCTCCACAGACCTCTCCCCCCCCACCATCCAAAAAAAAGCTTCCTCGCATCTCACCCACCCAGCCTGGCTCTAATATCTAACATCTAATAGTAGATGGCTCCGCCTCCTTCCCACTTGCAGGGAGACCATTGGTCGGCATCTGTGCACCCTGGCACAGATGGGGATCACAGTCCAACTTACCATGTGATCAGGGCCGGTGCTACCACTAGGCAAACTAGGCAGCCGCTGCTGGTGTTCCTACTATCTTCTGTCTGCAGCAAGCAACTAAGTCTCAGCATCAGAAGGCAGCCGCCGCTCCATTCACATAGTGTCAGAAGCGCAGCGGCGGCCGAGGACTGTGTCTGTGTCCCGAATCCCGAATGAATGGAAGCAAGCAAACATTCTTTGATGGGCACTGGTAGGCTGCATTGATGGGCGCTGGTGAGGCTGCATTTGATGGGCGCTTCATTAAAAAGGTGGGGTATACATGGGCAGGGCAAAGGAGGTGGAGCCAGGGGGGGAGGGCGACAAAATGAGGTTTCGCCTATGGTGTCAAAAATCCTTGCACCAGCCCTGCATGTGATGCCCCAATCCCACCTACATCAGCATCTTCCTTGTCCCCAACGTAAGTGCAGGGCAGGCAGGTATCTGTGAGAACCACTGAGAGGAAAGCTATCCTTGTAAACACAGAGCAGGGAACGGAGGCCAAGAGCCAGAGGTGATGGAACAGAGTTCTGCCATGTTCCAGCTGAAAAAAGCCCTGGGTGCGAGGGCTACATAAAAAGCCTGCTGGGCCAGATTTAGTCCACTGGCCTTGTGTTCGACACATGTGTGCTAAACTCTTGTGTGGGATTTTTAGTCAAGATATCATCTGTTCAGACTGATAGGTTACAATTCAGAAATGTCATATGATCTGAGTATCCTGCATACAGTAGATACTTCCTCTAGGGTTATTTTAGTTATATAGGGATCCATACAGGGGCGTAGCTGCCACGAGGCAAACAAGGCATTTGCTTTGGGTGGCATGATGATACCTGCAGCTGAAGGCATCACCCTGGTATCGTTTTTTTAGAGCTGGTGGTCGTCTCTCTTGTAACAGCAACCGGAGCTGCTTACTCCTGCTGTCCGTGGCTCTCTCGGGCTTTGGGAGAGCCAAGCAACAAGCCTGGGATCTGCTTTGATTGGCTGTTTGCAACAGTAAACCAGAAGAGATGCCATTACATCACTTCCGGTTTACTGGGAAACCATCGGCGCCAGTTTTTAAAAATTTAAAGCATTCAAAAACACAGATCTTGCATATGAAAGAAGGTCCCGGAGCAGAGAGGAGCAGGGGATCAGCGCAGGGACAGCATGACTTGTGTGGACTGCACAGTCGGGCTGTTTTATGTACCTTCCGGTTACGAGGGGTTAACCAGGAAGGGGAAAAGTTTGGTCACTGAGAAGGTTGGGTACTGTCTCACAGTCTGGGGTTAGCGACTGGAGGCCTTAAAAAGTTTAAGAGTTCATATGCAGTGACCTGTGGGTGGATTCCCCTCCTAGACTCCAATAATTCCGTGAAGTTATTTAAAAGTTATTTATAAAAATGTTATTTATTGGTTTTATATTTTATTAATAAAAGGCCGACAAGGCCATTTACTCCACCACCTTGTCGCGTCATTTGTGGGAGGTATTAGAGGTTAATGGTTAAGGGGTAGCTTCTAGGACTGAAGTTTAGTCCTTCACAGGTCATGCTTTTGAGTGCAGAGGGGGGATTTGGGGTCTTTCTAGACCCCAGATCTCTCCATAAAGTCAGCTAAATCAACGCAGTGCCGAATTGCAAAAAATGCTCTGGTCCGGAAGGGGGTAAAATCTTCCAGGGCTGAAGTGATTAATACCTGCATTTACTGGATACTGGGAGCTCCTTTACTTTCACTTCTTTCCGGTGCTTTAATTTGGCACAGCTGAGAGTCTACTGCAGGACTGGAGGCTGCCTCGGCTTGACTGGTAGTGATGCCAGTTCCAGGGCAGAGTGCTCCTCTGCAGCATCACGTACAATGATGTGTTCTATTATAAGACCAGCATTGCTTCTAGGAGCTAGGCAGAAGTAGTTGGATGGGAACCTCATACTGTTTCCTTTTATTATTTCGTTTTTTGTGTCCTACGCCACTCTGGTAAAAGTACAAGTGACCATCAGGGGGTCAGAAGAGTAAACATCGGACTCTTGTGATGGTGTTTCACTCCTCAGGGCCGCTGTACACTATATTGCAGAAACCGCAGATTTGTTTCAGATTTGTTATAAAGTAAAAGGTGATTTGAGTTGGCCTGAGTCCCCAGGATGTTGGTGCAGAAATTCTCTATAAATCAGAAAGAGACAGTAAATGAGACGGAAGGAGAAGGAAGAGGACTGCTTTCCATGAATCATCTTGAGGGAAATAACACTTACAGATGGATCCATCAAATTATATTTATGAGCAAACAATGAAATATATTCATAGAATGATCAGTTTTCCTGTGACCGTGAAGCTGCGTTGTGCAGATCAGCCTGGCTGAGCGATAAATCACAATTTCCTCTGCGAATTACCCAGAATTCAGCTGGATATTCTATCACCTTTCCAGGCTGACAAGGAGAGAGCAGGCTGGGAAATATAGTGAACTTCATGACTTTAGCACAGTTGGGTGAGAGTTTAAAGTGTTACTAAACCCAGGACCCTGCATTTACTATATCCGGTCTCCCACAGTACACAGAACATGGAAATGCAATTATTTTAGTAAATATAAACTGCTAAATACCTTTTCTCATCAGCAGTATATAGCAGTCTTGTGACATCTATTGGTGTCTGGTTAAAACTTGTAGGAGGAGTTTTCATTCTCCTCTGACTGTCCTATGAGCCTGCATGACCCCTGACCCTCTGTCTGGCCAGTGCTGATTGGCCCTGTGCTGATCACATGCACCCTCCCAAGGGAAAAAAACACTCTAGCAATACACACCAAACTGAGCATGTGCAGAGTGACTCAAGGGGCTCTGTCTTATCAGCAGCTAGATTGGGGACAGTCATGGTCCCCATTAATAAGCTCCAAGGGGCTGAGTGAAACGCGTTGGAAGTGTGGCCTGGTTGAAGTCCAGGCTGTGGTTGCAATTCACATACCCAGCATAGGGACAGCACGGATGTGCGGCTCCAGGGAGTCGTTCCTTCATTTTCAGTGATCATAGGAGCTGGGACGAGCTCCCTCCCTTGTCAGCACTCCCAGTGGCGGATGTTTGGGATTTACAAACCGCTTCAGTGAACTTGAGCGGCACACAAAGCAGTCCAGCGTCGCAGCAAAGATGGAAGAGACGCACGTAAGCTGGTGTAGGAAGTCATCGAGAACCACTGTGGAATGTGCAACCAGAAGTGACGTCACTCCAGAGAGCGGTCCGTTGCCTGAGTAACGCGTTTCAGAGCACCAATAGTCTTGTTTGTCAAACCTATTAAAGTTAAGCTATCCAGTGAATGGCAATACTGCAGACAGAAACACCTTGTTATGAGAGAGAATGGAGGAGAATGGCCAGACTTGTTGGGATTGACTGAAATTCTACAGGTAAAACAAAACAACAGGGCCACCAGAACAATTGGTGAAGGAGTGTAAATCACTTTAATTGGGTTCACAGTATAATCACATAAAACAGCAAAAATATCCCCAACAATAAATATAAGATCTCTCAGTATACATATTAAAGTGATACTTAACACACACTGCTTAATGTACATTATCCCTTCTCTTTATGTATGTGGATGATGGCTGTGTAATTATTTTAATATATATAATATCTTAATATAAAAAAACAAAAACATCTAAGTACCTATTTCCTAATCGATATACAGCTGTCACATGACCCAGCTTTCTCCCAGATTGTCTGCAGGGAAACATAAGCAGGAGGAGCTTCTAGTTCTCTGCTGCCGGTCACATGTTCAAAAAAAAGAAAAAAAAAAAACAGCATTGGAATACAGAGTAAAAATAAATCATTAATATCAATAAACTGTTTTAAATTGTCATACAAATATGTATTTGAAATAAAATCTTTATTATTTTTTGTCAATAACATGGTGTGGGTGGATTTCTACCAGTCACAGGCTGTGTCACGCCCCCCCCCCAGCCTGTGTCTTAGAATAACAGGGAGGTGAAGCCTCCATCAATCAAGCCCCCATTGTGTTTAGCTGGTTAGTAGGCATGGAGGAGAAGGGAGGGAGTGGGCTGTCATTTACCCCTGTGTATACTCCCACTTGTGTGACTCTGTAGTCACATGGGCTGCTCAGATGTGAAAGGGAGGAAATGCTCAGCATAGAAACTCACTGAAAACTGAGCATGTGCAGAGTTGCCAACACAGAAAAATCCCCAATTGCAGTGGCGACATGAACAGAAGGAGGAGACCGAGAACAGCAGGACCAACCAGGTTTTTTTTTTTGCAGAATACAGAAAACAAATCCTATAGTGAGTGAGTATGAACAGCATGTAATACGGAATTTATTGATAGTTTTTATGATGTGGGTTTAATGACACTTTAACCACTTACGGACCGCCCGCCGTTATACGGCGGCTGTTTGAAGGAGGATATCGTTGTTATGGTAGCAGCTAGCTGCCGTAACCCCAGTATCTCCGTCTTCAGCGGGTGGTCCACTACAAGATAAAAGTGGTCTCTGTGGCGGATTCGGCGCAAGATCACTTTTATCGGTGGTGGGAGAGGGCCCCCCCCGCCGCAATCCGGTGCCTTCCGCCGCTTACCGGAGCCGTCGGCAGTGGTGGAGGCGATCGCGTCCTTTCGGTAGCTGGGTATGGAGACGAGTGAGGGGAAAATGGCCCCCACCCGTCTCCATACAATTGTTAGGCGGAAGAGAAGTCAAAACGTCACTTCTGCCCACAGCTCTTAAAGGGCCATTTTTTTAAAATAATTTTTTTAAAAATTGCAATTTTTTTTTATAATTTATTGCATTTTATTGTAAATATGAGATCTGAAGTCTTTTTGACCCCCGATCTCATATTTAAGAGGACCTGTCATACTTTTTTCTATTACAAGGGATGTTTACATTTCTTGTAATAGGAATAAAAGTGACATTTAAAAAAAATAAAATAAAAAAACAGTGTAAAAATAAAAGGTAAAATAAATAATAATAATACATTTTTTTTTTTTAAACGTTCCCCGTCCCAACGAGCTCGCGTGCAGAAGCGAACACATACGTGAGTAGCGCCCACATATGAAAACAGTGTTCAAACCACACATGTGAGGTATCACCGCAATCGGTAGAGTGAGAGCAATAATTCTAGCCCTAGACCTCCTCTGTAACTTAAAACATGCAACCTGTAGAATTTTTTAAACGTCGCCTATGGAGATTTTTAAGGGTAAAAGTTTGTCGCCATTCCACTAGCGGGCGCAATTTTGAAGCGTGACATGTTGGGTATCAATTTACTCGGCGTAACATTATCTTTCACAATAAACAAAAAAAATTGGCTACCTTTACTGTTGTCTTATTTTTTTATTCAAAAAAGTGTATTTTTTCCAAAAAAAGTGCGCTTGTAAGACCGCTGCGCAAATACAGTGTGACAGAAAGTATTACATTGACCGCCATTTTATTCTCTAGGGTGTTTGAAAACAAATGTATAATTTTTGGGGGTTCTAAGTAATTTTCTAGCAAAAAAAAAACTGTTTTTAACTTGTAAACAACAAATCTCAGAAAGAGGCTGGGTCCGTAGTCCCCCTGGCGGTTTTCCCGAGTGTGGCTCGGGGTTAAAATTCAGTCCCATTAGCAGTAACCCCGAGCCACACTCGGGATTACATCGCAGGATCCTGGTGTGGCTTTACTTACAATGTCCCCGGGATCCTGCGATGTCCCCCGCAGTGTCCGTGGGCTCCGTCCTCTGCCCGAAGCCTCTCTGTGCCAGGCTCCGTTCCCTGGGAGCGTTGCGACGCACGGGGGCGGAGCCTGGCGGCAAATTAAAAAAACTGTAAAAATCATAACACATACAGTACTGTTATCTTACAGATTACAGTACTGTATGAAATTATTTCACATCCCTTTTGTCCCCAGTGCTTTGTCCTATGCCCTGCATGCAGTTCTATATTATATATACTGTTCTTTCTGGCTGGAAACTGGAGATTGTCCATAGCAACCAAAAAGTGTCCCTTTACGTCAAAAATGGTTTTAGACCAGCTAGAAAACTGCGATAGTAAATTAGAACACTTGCAGAATTGAGCGATAGTGAATCGTGGGGAAATTTATTTTATTATTATTTTATTTTTATTTTTTTAATTATTTATTTTTATTTATTATATTATAATTTATGTTTGTGTTTCAAACTTTATCATACCCGGGATATCTACTAGACTCTTGTTTGGACAGATTTAAGTGTGTTATTGTTAAGAATTACAGACCTACAATATAAAACGCCAAATTTCCATGCAAAATAATTGTACCGCTTTCAGCACCTAAAATCCGAAATAATCATACCGCCAGGGAGGTTAAGTGGTTAATACAATAAGTACAGTAAGTGAACATAAAAATAGAATTTGTAATAAAAAAAATATGGCTTTAAAATATATTGTTTAAAAAACATTATGATAGGAATATATTAAATTGGAACGAACTACCACATTTAATACATTTAATTGAAAAAAACAGGTGTTTAAAGCCATATAAAATCAGATCCAAGAACTACTCTGGCGCAAGTCCAAAGCAATAAATAGTATCCATGTACACGCTGGAAAGGCTACTGTGAATCTTTTTAAACACCTGTTTTTTATTAAATTAATTATATCTGGTAGTTCATTCTGACTTAATATATTCCTATCATAATATTTTAAGTCATACATTTTATATTTCTAATTCAGTTTATGTTTATATTTTTGCACTTATTGGACTTACTGTGTTTATATGGCTATTCAAAATTCTTATGTTCATATTTATTGAAGCCTTAACGAAGGGCAGGTTTTTTGGCCTCCAAAACACATTGGGGTCAATTCACACAGGGTTTGATTTACTAAAGGCAAATAGACTGTGCACTTTGCTAAGTGCAGTTGCTCCAGAGATCAGTAAATGAAGTAACTTTACAAAGAATACCCAATTACCATATACACTCGAGTATAAGCCGAGTTTTTCAGCTCCACACCATGTTAAAATAAAAATAAAAAAACAGTGTAAAAATAAAAAATAAAAGGTAAAATAAATAATAATAACATTTTTTTTTTTTTAAACGTGCCCCGTCCCGACGAGCTCGCGTGCAGAAGCGAACACATACGTGAGTAGCGCCCACATATGAAAACAGTGTTCAAACCACACATGTGAGGTATCACCGCAATTGGTAGAGTGAGAGCAATAATTCTAGCCCTAGACCTCCTCTGTAACTGTAGAATTTTTTGCGTGCTGAAAATGCCCCCCTCGGCTTATACTCGAGTCAAGCACTTTTCTGCAGCAGAGAATGACATTTTCCAAACTGACTTTGGGGCCCCGTATCTCGGGGCCACTTGGTGCTAGGAACCCCAAATTTGGTGGGCAAACCCAGTGGATCTAGCACTACAACATATCCAAGTGGCCCTGACATACGGGGTCCCAAATTCGGTTTATAAAATGTCATTCTCTGCTGCAGAAAAGTGCTTGACATTTTCCAAACAGATTTTGGCGCCCCGTATCTCAGGCCCACTTGGTGCTAGGAACCAGCTTTGGATATGTTGTAGTGCTAGTTCAACTGGGTTTGCAAACCAAATTTGGGGTTTCTAGCACCAAGTGGCCTCAAGATACGGGGCCCCAAAGTCAGTCAACTGTGTCCATCTGCAGCAATGTCATTTCGGGACCCTTTGGGTCAAGAGACCCCAAATTTTGTTTGCAGCTAGGGGGCATCTAGGAACCCTTAACTACCGAGTTTGAAGTTTGGGGGACCTATGGCTGCAAATGGGCACAGTGAGGCTGCAAATGGGCATTGTTGACCCTCTTTTCCACTTACAGTAGCTGCGCATTTCTCACCCTAGGCTTATACACGAGTCAATACGTTTTCCCAGTTTTTTGTGGCAAAATTAGATTCCTCGGCTTATATTCGGGTCGGCTTATACTCGAGTATATGCGGCACATCCAAGGAAATTTTAAAAGATGTAATTTTTGCTTGTACATGATTGGATGATGGAAGTCAGCAGAACTTCCCCTAATTTACTAAGCTCTGGAGCAACTGCACTTTGCAAAGTACACAATCTACTTGCCTTTAGTAAATCAATCCCATAGTGCGGTGACAGGTGTTTTAGTGCATTGTAAAATGCTTGTCAGTGCTAGGACAGGCACTGCAATGCCGCCTGGAGCTGCTCTAAAAAGCAAATAGGCTGTGCACTTTGCAAGTACAGTTGCACTCACCTTCCCCAGAGCACAGTGAATGTGGTAAAGCTCTGCTGATTTTCATCTTCCGATCATCTGCAAGCAAGAATGTTGATTTTTTTTTTTTTTTTTTGAATATCTTCCTTGCTCCTGAGTGCGTATTCTTTACAAAGTGAATTTTAAACACATTCACAAAGTGCTGGGGAAAATGAGTGCACAGTCTTTGCTAATTACCTTTAGTAAGGCTCCATTCACACTTGTGCGACTTGTCATGCGACTTTGGACACATAAAGTGTAACAAGTGTATGCGTAACAAGTCGCAGCCCATTGATTTCAATGGAAGCCATTCAAATCAATGCAATTTGAAGTCACAGCAACTTTAAAAAGTTTCCTGCACTACTTTGATGCAACTTTCATGCAACTTTCGTGCCATAGACTGCAATGTAAACTATCAAAAGTCACATAAAAGTTGCACCTTAATGTTATCTATGTGACAGTTGTGCAACAGTCTACGCCAAAGTCGCATCCAAGTTGCACCCATTCAGAGTTGCATCAAAGTTACACCAAAGTTGCAATGTAAAGTCACAATGGAAATTGCACGAGTGTGAATAGAGCCTAAAACAACCTCCTTGATTTTTTACGATTATTCTTTGAATCATTAAAACATTTTGCATTCTTTCATTGGTTTAGTGCTCTTGTTGTTTTGTTTTACCCTGGGTTGCATTCTAAGTAGGGTTGCACCGATACTGGTACTGCATTTGCAGGAGTATAGGTACTCTTGCAAATACTTCGATACCTGAAACCGTAACTTTCAGGTTCGGTTCTTTTAGCCGTCAGGGGGATTCCCCCACTGCTTGGTGTTAAATTTCAGTACCATTAGCGATAACCCAGAGCCACACTCGGGATTGCAATGCAGAATCCTGGTACTTACCTTGTCCCCAGGAACGTGCGATGTCCCCCCACTGTGTCCCCTGCAGGATCATCCGCCCCATGCTCTGTGTGCAGGTAGTGCTGTATTTTGGCCTAGGCCAACATGGGCAACTGCAATTGGCCCGGAACAGCGGCACGCGTGAGTCCTGCCTGTCTGCCTGGCGCGTTGTGTCTCCTGAGGTCTCTCTCTCATCTGCCCTCTCTGTCAGCCCCCCTCCCCCTCTGTCAGTCAGCCCACCCCTCTTTGTCAGCCCCCCCCTCGCTCTGTCACTCACCTCTGTCAGTCAGCCCACCTCTCACTGTCAGCCCCCCTCTCTGTCAGTCAGCCCACCCCTCTCTGTCAGCCCCCCTCCCCCTCTCTCTGTCAGCCCCCCCTCCCCCTCTGTCAGTCACCCGACCCCTCTCTGTCAATGTCCCCTCCCATTCTGTCAGTCAGCCCACCTCCCTCTGTCAGCCCCCCTCTCTGTCAGCCCCCCCTGTCAATTTTCCCACACCCCTCTCTGTCAGCCCCCCTCCCCCTCTGTCAGCCCTCCCCCCCTCTGTCAGCCCCCCTCCCCCTCTGTCAGCGCCCCCTCTGTCAGCCCCCCTCCCTCTCTGTCAGTCAGCCCACCCCTCTCTGTCAGCCCCCTCCCTCTCTGTCACCACCCTCCTCTCTATCACCACCCTCCTCTCTATCAGCCCACCCCTCTCTGTTAGCCCGCACCCCCCTCTTTCAGCCCCTCTGTCAGCGCTTCCCTCTCTGTCAGCCCCCCTCACTATCAGATCACCCCTCTCTGTTAGCCCCCCCCTCTGTCAGCACCCCCCTCTCTATCAGCCCACCCCACTCTGTCAGCCCCCCTCTCTACACCATGCCAGCCAGCCACCCACTGACCCACAGCAGGGAGCCAGGCCAGCCACCCACAGCAGAGTGCACCTTGCCAGCTGCCCAGCCTCCTACAGCAGGGTGCACCGTGCCAGGCACCCACCCACCCATTGACCCGCAGCAGGGTGCCAGCCAGCCACCTACAGTGACCCACCCACAGCACGGCCAGGGTGCCAGCCAGCCACCCAGAGTGACCCACCCACACCAGGAAACCAGCCAGCCAAAATAGGGTGCCAGCCAGCCACACACAGGAGCCAGCCAGCCAGCCACAGTGACCCAGCCACAGCAGGGAGCCAGACAGTCACGGTGACCCATCCACAGCAGGGCCAGGATGCCAGCCAGCCACCCATGGTGACCCACCCACACCAGGGAGCCAGCCACCCACAGGTGCTAGTCACAGATGACGCCGGTGCTAGTCACAGCTACAGTACCCATAGTTAAAATAAGAGGAGCGCCAATTTCACTTTTACTTTGTGAGTGGTTGGGGCCGGGGTGAGAGCCATGGTACTAGGAGGGGGTCCCATGAGGGCCTGAGTGAATGAAGGTGTTCACTGTACACTCTGTTAGGAAGAGGCCCCCTCCAGGTCCTATTATACACCTTTTCAGTCTCTAATGGGACCTGGAGGGGACTCTTTCTAACAGACTCTCTAATGGACACTGAAAGGGGCTCTGCTAGAGAGACCCCCCTCCAGGTCCCATTGGACCCCTTTGATATCTCAAAAAGGGTCATGGAGGGGAGTCTCTCTCTAACAGAGACTTTCTAATGGACACTGTTGGAGAGAGACCCCCCTCCAGGTCCCATTATACTCTGTTGTGGGCTGCACTGATGGGCCTGCACGGGCAGGGCGGGTCTTAAACAGGAGGGGGTGTGGCCTTGCCAGGAAGGGATGGGTCATATTTAAATTAGGGGGTGCCTGAGTTTAGTCAGGCCAAGGTCAGCACAAAACCTAAATATACCACTGTGTGCAGGGCTCCGTTCCCTGCAAGCGTCACGGCGCATGGGGGCGGAGTCCGGTGGCAAATTTAAAAAGTACAAAATTCCTAACACATACAATACACTGTAATCTTACAGATTGCATTACTGCATCAAATCATTTCACATCCCTTTTGTCCAGTGTCCTGCCTACACTTTTATATTATATATACTGTTCTTTCTGCCTGTAAACTTGAGAATGTCCATGGCAACCAAAAAGTGTCCCTTTACATCAAAAGTGTTTTTACACCAGCTATAAAACAGCGATAATAAATTATTACACTTGCAGAATTGAGCGATAGTGAATTGTGGGGAAATTAATTTTTTATTATTATATTATTATTTTTTATAATTATTTATAGTTATTTATTATATTATAATTTATGATTTCGTGTTTCAAGACTCTTGCTTGGACAGATTTAAGTGTGTTATTACTAAGAATTACAGGCCTACAATATAAAATGCCAAATTTCTATGCAAAACAATTGTACCGCTTTTAGATTAAAAAATATGACATAATCATACCGTCAGGGTGGCTACAGAGCAGGGCCGCTGCATCCTTAACAGCCAATGACTTATTCAGCTGTCAGTGGATTTCCCCATTTCACAGCTGAAGTGTAAAAGAAGTCCCAGCAATTGGAGCTGTCAAAAAAAAAAAAGCAGCCAGGCAATGTTTATCAACAAGATTTTTTTTTTTTAACAAGAACGTTTATCAACAACATTGCTCAGCACTGAAACAGATAGATAAAAAAAAAACATTGTTTCTTTTTGTTTATACATCTACAGATCAAAGGGATGAACTTCGATCTGCAGGTAAAGTCAGTTTAAAGCAACCTATCAAGTAAACAAAATATATATTTTTTTATTAAATGTTCCTCTATTTAATAATCCTTAATTTACTCTAATCAGCTTCAATTAACTCCTTATTCTCCTCTATTTAATTATTATTTTCCTGCTGATATTTTTTGTTCACTTCTATTTTATAAACTATTAATAATTCAAATGTTTTTCTTTTGTTTGCTTTGTTCGCTGATATTTTTACACATAAATGTACATATTTAACATATATTTACACGTTTCACATTGAAAAAAGGACACAAATTAAAAAAAATAATAATAATTTCAAGTGTAAATAACTTTTCAATGCTTTGTAATATTGCTGACAGCTGAAGTGTACACAACAGTTGCGGTAGATATCGGTAATTGGTATCGGCGAGTACTAAAAAACAAAGTATGATATCAATGCATCCCTAATTCTAAGTGCTTCCTAAAAGGGATCCTTAATTTTTACATGAGCAGCCACCCCGGAGCCAGTTCACTTACCAAATGATTTTGTTGGATGCCTCTCCTGTTAAGCCTCGTACACACGATCAGATTTTCGGACGACCGAACGTCCGTTTTTGTTGCATCCTGGTCTCATGTCGAAAGTGAAGAGGTTACTCACTCTACAAAAGTTCTCGTACGACAGAATACAACTTCAGAAGTGATGTAATGTGTTGAATAGTTTTGTATGTATTCTTTTGTTTCTGAGCATGCGTAGTCTTCAGCTTACATTTTTTTTCGTGCGAAAACCGTACTAATTAAACGAAAATCGGACGTTGAGTTTGCGTATGACAAAACTTTTATAGTCTGCACATCCAGCTTTTGTCTGAAGAACAAATGGAATTGGCTGTTGAAAGCACCGTACTAACGATCCGAAAATCAGCAGATCGTTCATCAGACGAAATTTTTCTTCCGATTTCCGTATCGTGTGTAGGGCCTTAAGCCAAGAACAGAAAGTTGAGGCTACAGGCTACAGTTGGCACAGTAGCACCTAAACTGGACAATCTTGATATCTGCTAAGGCACAGATAGTAGGTCAGTCCCAATAGAACCTTTGGGGTGTGGTAGGATAGGAACAATGCTGGCGGCAATTTACAACACACACTAATTTTGGTAGCATAATTATTAAAGCGGAACTAAACCCTCCTATCCTTTTTAGCCAAGGAAGCTGCCATCTTAGCCTCTGTTTGAGCTGCAACTACCATGATTCTACACATGTGATCAGTTAGAACACCAGTCATTTGATGGTTTGACAGTTTGGTTGAGAGCATTAACAAATGTGACAGTTAGCTTTCCCGACATGCCGGGAATGTAACTGTTTTTTGGAACCCTAAAATTAATTGGTGTAGTTCCGCTTTAATGTGGAATGAATGTATTTTCCTTGCTAAAGAACATAATTTTTTTATCAAGTTGTTATGTGTAAAGTTATGCTTTAAATGAAAAAAAAAATGTTTTGGCTTTAGAAGTAATGTAAATAAGGCTAAAAGTGGCAGTTGATGCTTTCCTTTGATAATGGAATATATTCCACATTGCAAGATTTGCGCTGCTTCTGTAATTTCTGCAGCTGCTCTAAATTGGCAGTTATACAACCCAGATGTCAGAAAGTGGCTGTGTAAGATATAATGTTCTTTACTGCCAAAGAACTGAGCAAAGAAAAAAATAATGATGGTGTTCACAGGATCCAATAAAATATTTGCTTTCATTTTCTAAACTAAGCTGGGAAGTGACATCTTTAATCTGGTTGGCTGGAAGCACAGACAGGGTGCTCAGAGTGACTTATGGGCCTGACTGTAAGGTCTCCAGAATCGGGATTATGAGGCATGGCGGCTATCTATCATGGTGGCTATCTGTGTATGCATAATGGCATTTTTTTGCAGATCAGAGAGTTTGCATTACCTCTCATATACTCACTTAAGTGGAAATTCCAGCATCTTGGGAATTCTATCGGTCTGATATACTCTGCTTATTGATCTGTGTTGTGTAGCTCACGCTATTAATAAACAACTTCCAGCTGTCGCAGACACTGATGGGAAATGTGCAATCCATCACCCTGACACTCCACACTTACCTCTTCAAGTGGTATTTTCTGGTGGAGAAGCAGGAGATGTATAGACCGAGGGGTGCAGAGTGGAGAGAAGGGGGTCTCCACATATACAACATGCCAGTGGTGACATGTCTTTGTAGCTCCTGAAAATACATTTTGTAACCTAGGAGTGATCAGGGTGACTTTAGTGATTTGGCATTCTCTGTAATATTTCATCGAGATACGTTTGTAAACGATCCATAGACTTTGTTGGATGCCTCGTACACACAATCAGATTTTCAGACCACCAAACGTCCGTTTTTGTTGCATGCCATTAGTGACATGTCTTTGTAGCTCCTGAAAATACATTCTGTAACCTAGGAGTGATCAGGGTGACTTTAGTGATTTGGCATTCTCTGTAATATTTCATCGAGATACGTTTGTAAACGATCCATAGACTCTCTGTGTTTAGCCTTGTATAGTGCAAGCACTGTCAAGATTTTATATGGCGGATTGTTTGTCATTCGGAGATTATTCTGTTTTGTGAGCGCACCAGAATCCACAATCTTCCCGGATAGACAGCGATATCAGCTTCAGAGCGTTATTTTAGATTAGGTCTCCATGTATGATGAAAATACTTTCTCCTTGAATACTTTATCTGATTTGCTTATTTTCAGGATATCCTGCCAGTAATATACCAGACTGTGAAGGTTCAGAAATGTTTTTCCACCTGTAAGCAGGTGTCTACTTATTGTGCTATAGTATATGAGAGGTAGCTGCTCAGTCTAGAAAAGGGTTAAGCTGTGGGCCAGTCAGTTTCCCAGGCTTTTTGGGTTTTGCCCTCCACCCTGGTTGATATATAAAAAGGGGGAAAGTTGGGCCCAGGGAGCCGCCGGCAGGACCGCGTGGGAAGCAGGAAGACCCAGATCACCAGCAAGATGTATCCTGCACTAAAGGTATTTGTCACTAATGGACTCCAAGATTAGGACTTTCACCTATACAGGTATGCCTGGGCAGCCACAGTATAGTCAGTGAGGTGGACTGAGTGTGCATTGAGTTCTGTAAATGTTACAAAAGCATTCAGTAAAAGTTCATGAACTGTGCAAATGCCTGGTCAGAAGTTATTCAAAATGGTGCATGGTGGTACATGGCCTTTCAGAATAACAGGGCTGTAAAGCACATATAGGGGTGCAGGAGGAAGGCCACTACAAAGAGTTTACCTGGCTGAAGAGTTGGAGCAGAAGGAGAACATACCTGCGGTATGGAGACCTTGTGTACCAAGCCTCATGGTACAGGAGAGCTGAAGGAGTTATGAGAGTGCATGCATGAGGCCAGTGCTAGGTGCATGGCGGGACTCCATTCTGTCACTGGGAGTGAGCTGACCGAGGTGCGCTAGACTGGTGAAGAGGGCACTGGCTCAGCAGTATCCCCTCTAAGGCCCCTTTCACACTGGGGCGGTTTGCAGGCGCTATTGCGCTAAAAAAAGCGCCTGCAAACTGACCTGAAAGTGCCGCTGCTTTGTCTCCAATGTGAAAGCCCCAAGGGCTTTCACATTGGAGCGGTGCCCTGGCAGGGCGGTAAAAAAAGTCCTGCTAGCAGCATCTTTGGATCGGTGAAGGAGCGGTGTGTATACCGCTCCTCCACCACTCCTGCCCATTTAAATCAATCGGACACCACGGCAATACCGCCGGCAAAGCGCCTCTGTAGAGGCGCTTTGTGGTGGTTTTGAACCCTTTCTCGGCTGCTAGCGGGGGTAAAACCGCCCCGCTAGCGGCCAAATACCGACAGTAAATCACCGATAACCATAGCGGCATTTTACCGCTGACGCCGCTGCAGTTGGAAAGGGGCCTTAATGCAACATACAAAAAGGAAGGTGTGTAGTGACATGAGATGGAACGCTCTACAGAGGAACTATGTATGTTACATCACTGCACACGGTCTATGGCTCATCTCTAAGCCGCGGTTCTGCCTTAATGTTGGGTTTCACATGAACACAGCCCCTGTGGCATTGCTAAGCACGCACCCTCCAGGTGTGCACGGGCAAGGTGGCCCCTCCCGCACACCTAAATCAAATCTGTTTAAAGGGAGGCTTCATCCTCTGCTGTGTGTGTGGTAGTATTGGTTGTTGTCACCACCCCAGGTAGTCTGGTGAGGCTGTCTGCAGTTTGAAGGCTACAGAGATGATTAGAGGAATCACCAAATATTGTGATGGAAATATTGATTTTATTTCAGGCAATTTCTGCAGAGGTATCCTTGGGACAAGGAATAATGCTGGCCATAGACTAGTTGAATTTTGTTTGAAAATTTTCATTTAAAAAACATTAGTATTGATTGTCTTCTCATTAGTAGGTTAGAATCGACATTTGACCACAGTAAATAAAAAATTCAAAGAAGCAGGGTGGAAAACTTTTCTTCAAAAAACAAATTTCCAACTGTGAATTTTGTTTTTATTTCGGGAAAGAGCATTCACTTCGAAATCAAATGTTGAAAGCTAGTGTTTTTCAAAGTCATGTACGTCAAGTCATTAAATGTACTGATGAGAATGTTTGGATGCTTGTTTGAAAAATGATCGGTCTATGGCCAGCTTAATAGGTCCCTAGTCTCAGGACTCGCTCTTAATATTGACACAGTGTAAAAAATGTTTTTTGCCACACATAGGCAAATCACTTACCAGATCAATGAAAGGACTTCCCTATCCCATAATCTCTAAAGTGCTCTTTTCCTTAAAAGTGAACCTCAAGAATTTTCCAACTGCTGAAAAATCCTGTTGACTGAAGCTATCTATTGTCACATCTGGAATCTTGTCATCCTTTGAGTCTTCACACTTACATTACGTGATTACTGAACGTAACTCTTCAGTGTGCCTTCTGGCCTGTTTGAATCACACAGCACAAAGCCTTCAGAATAATCCACTTTTATGTCTCCTGTCCATCCTGAATTGCAATCACCTCCCCACCAGCTCCCCGCCTGGCATCTGTGCCGGCGAGCCCTGTACACGCTTACTCGTGTTTGTAATTATACAATTGACACGGCTGTTTTCCAGCCATGTGTCAGTGCAGCTCAGTAATTACCAGCAGATCCCAGAAACAGACGTGTAAATTGTACTGGGGGGAAAAATAAGCTTCATATTGACCTTTCACCAGCGGCTGGACTGCGTTCATTTCTGTACGGCAAGAGAATCGCAGACCGTTAAAGTAATGTAAATGTCATAGAAAGATAATCTGAACAGAATAAATGCTCACTTGTGGCCTTGGATGAGTCTTGGTGGAATATTTCCATCCATACTTGCAGCATTTGTCATCTCTATAGACAGCATCTGTAGAATGAGCAGGGTCCAACGTGAGGGGCTACAGTGAGTTTTCACCTCCTTTTACATGCAGTGGGGGCTGGTGGTAATTTTTTTTTGGGGGGGGGGCGGTAAACAGTATCACCCCTTCCCCCCCTCCAGTTGGTCGGTCAGTCGGCAATCGGTCAGGTGGGTGGGTCTGTTGCACTTACCCCATCTATGGTGGGCAGTGCTTCTCCCAGTCTTTACCGGCAGGTTTCCTTTGTTTGGCGGCTTTCCCTTTCCACTGCTCTCCAGGGGCATCGCAGCAGCTCCCAAGCTCCCTCCACCTCGGTGGCCAATTGGGACTCTTCTCTTTTCGGCCAATCGGAAAATGGGTCTTAGACCTGCTTCTGATTGGCTGGATTGAGGATCAGTGTTTCAATAGCCAATATTTATTCGCTGTTGACACACCTGTGTGGGCTCCTGGCGCAATGCTCTGCACCACAAGCCCACCCTATTTTAATCAGGTGCTTCAAAAAAACACCCCCACCACTGTTACTCATGCTCCCGGCATCATGAAAGGGCCCGGACACATAAATAGGGGGTGGTGGTGTCCTGCAAAATAGTGGCCATGGATAGAGCATGGGGGTGGCAGCCGTGGAAAGAGGGGGTGGCGATCTGGGGCCCCTAATGAACGGGCCGCCACTGTTTCCATGTATTAAACTTTATTCTAATACAATCAGCAGACATACTGTATGTCTAGCAATGGCGAACATATTTCACTGAGGCTTCTGCTCCCATGAACAGGAACATCATTCTTCATGCAAGGTCCAATGTTAACATTCACAGGAAGTACAAGCTGCGTGGGTGTAAAGAAAGATTGTTTCACAGAGGTTGTTGTTGGGCATTAGGGTAGGCCTGCTGGTTCCTGACATCCTCAGCACACCTTTGAGGTTATCAGCGCAGGCATCGGATGAGTAGAACTTCAGTCGGAAACACCCTAACTGAACTGATTGGCCTTCAGTAAAAGGAACAAGTCAGCAGCTGAATTATTATTATTATTATTATACACGATTTATATAGCGTCAACCTTTTACGCAGTGCTTTACAATGTAGAGGGGGGACAACACAATTACAGTACAGTTCAATACAGAAGGTACAGGAGGGCCCTGCTCGTAGAGCTTACATTCTAAAGGGAGGGGGTGGTGGTACAAAAGGTAATCGATGCGGGGAATGATTTGATGGGGGTGGCTCAGGGACAGTTGTTAGGTGGGTGTGGGATAGGCTTCCCTGAATAAGTGAGTTTTCAGGGTTCTCCTAAAGGTGGACAGGTTAGGGGCTGATCGCATATACCAGGGCAGGGCGTTCCAGAGGATGGGAGAGGCTCTGGAGAAGTCCGGAAGGCGAGTATGAGAGGAGGTAACAAGAGAGCTAGAGAGCTGGAGGTCCTGGGAGGAGCGGAGGGGACGATTTGGGCGATATCTGCAGATGAGGTTGGTGATGTAGCTGGGGGCGATGTTGTGGATGGCCTTGTGTGTTGTGGTTAGCATTTTAAATTTTATACTGTGGGGTAGGGGAAGCCAGTGAAAGGATTGGCAGAGAGGGGCAGCAGTCACGGATAGATCAGAGAGGTGTGAATGAATGAATTAATAACTTGTATAGTGCTACATATGCAAACTAAATTGCCTCAAGGCACTTTTGCCGCCAGTCTCCATCTGGGTCTTCAGAAGAGATGGGTCTTGAGCTTCTTCCTGAAGGCCAGATGGTTTTCTTCTTAAGGTGTATTAGTCTAGCAGCAGCATTCATAATAGACTGAAGGGGGGATAGCCTGCATAAGGGTAGGCCATTAAGGAGAGAGTTGCAGTAGTCAAAGTGGGAAATAATGAAGTAGTCTTGGTCAATACCTTCAGGATCAGCTGCTTCATCAACTTTCTGAAAGTTCCAAAAGATTGTATCACTGCACTGTACCATGCATGCTAGACGTTGGTGGTAAAGGAGGGAGAAATGCGAATAGCAAATGTAGGGAACACATTAATAGTCTCCTAGCAAGGCCCGTTTTCTCAGACAATTTATGGGTTACATGACATCAGAATGGACATTCGAATCAAGGTTACAGT
The DNA here is from genome assembly GCA_037952925.1 of Lithobates clamitans. NCBI lineage: Eukaryota > Metazoa > Chordata > Amphibia > Anura > Ranidae > Lithobates > Lithobates clamitans. Next base: position 2,113,629 of record JBBGZY010000020.1, on the reverse strand, counting down.
TGAATTGGGAGCACCTGTCTTGGGTGGAGCTGAGGTCTACTATATTACGAATTAAGTTTGGAATCTTGGTTGATGGGCAGTTGTTCGTGTTGGCAATTCAGACAAAAAGGTGCGTCAGTAACCCACAGCATTCATTTCAATTTTACTGATTAGACTGCAGGAATCTGCACTCCGATAGGTCAGCGCTTTTTTATTCAATGCAGATAATTGATTGCGGAAAAAAGTTAGCATATCATATGAGGACAATAGATCTGAATAGTAGATAGAAGTAATATAATAACATATGAAGATTGTAAAGCAGAGGATAACAGACCCTTTCCAGCAGAAAAGAAAGTCATGAGAGATTTCACATTGAGAGTGTGTGTGCAAAACCCTTTCTAAAATAGTATAAATATAATTTTAAATGTTAAAGATTTACTGCATTACACCGTTCCTCTTTCCCTTATTATCACTGCTCAACCACTTTGGTAAAGCTTTGTTTACACCTTATTCTCTTTGCTTGAAATGCATCTTAGTGATGGATTTGTCAAATCCCCCTGCCATATTGCAAACACTGCTATTGGTTGCTTCTCCATCCCATATTGAAAGAAACAGAAATTTTAGTTGGATAGACATTTGAATTCTGTGAGGGGAAACATTGATAAAAGGAGGACATTTATGTTTTATTTTTTTAGATTCTGGGCTTATTTATGTTGAATAACAATTTATTTTGGATTAACATGAGGAATTATATTCTATATATTGCATTAGGGATGCCTTACTGTATATGTAGAGCATTGTGTTCTGGTTTTGTGCCATTAGTGCATTTCCTCTAAGTCAGCACACATACAGTAAATCAGCATAAAAAGGTGATAATACTGTACCTGGATAATGAATCAGTATAATAGATTGGGTAATATGTAACAATATTGTACATGGATAACACTTTGGCGTAGTAGATGGGGGTATTAGGTGAGGATATTGTACCTGGAAAATAGGTCAAAATAGTAAATGGTGGTAATATGTGAGGATATTGTATCTGGATAGCAGATCAGGATAGTAGATGGGGGTAATATGTAAGGATATGGTATCTGGATAGCAGGTCAGGATAGTAGATGGGGGTAATAGGTGAGATATTTTAGCTGGATAATGGATCATGATAGTAAATAGGGGTAATATGTGAAGATATTTGACCTGGATAATGCATCAAAATAGTAAATGATAGATAATAGGTGAGCATATCATACCTGAACAAGGGAAAGGGATAGAAGATGGGGTAATAGTTGAGCATATACTACCTGGTTAATGAACTGGGATAGTAAATGGGGCTAATAGGCTAATAGGTGAGAAGGTGTATGGAAATAGCAGGTGTGGGTATTGGGGAGGATATTGTACCAAAGTAATGGATCTGGATAGTTAATGGGTGTAACAGGTGAGGATATAGTACATGCATAATTAATTGGAATAGTAGATAGGGGTAAAAGGTGAGCATAGCATACCTGGATAATAGATTGATATAGCAGATCGGGATAGTAGATGGAACTTTAGGTGAGGATCATACTGTACGTGGATAATGGATCAGGATAGTAGTTGGGGGATAATAAGTGAACATACCTATCTACATAATGGATCATGATAGTAGAGGGGGTTAATAGATGAAGATCCTGTTCTTGGATAGTATATTAGGATAGTAGATAGGGTTAATATGTGAAGGATACCTAAATAATATATTGGTAATTAAGTGGGTAATAGGTGAGGATATTATTTCTGAAAAACAGATCAGGATAGTAGATGGGGTAATAGGTGGGGATATCGTACCTGAATAATTGGTCAATGTGAGAAGGGATCCTGATCACAGATCGCCATTTTTGGCTCTGTGGTTGGACGAGATTCTGTGGCAATCAGGCGGCGGTGTCCCGGACAAGCTGTAGACCATCCTGGTGGTAAGTATGTAATATATCTGTGTCCAAAGCTGGCCTGTACCTCCTCCATAATGCTGTTGGACTACAAGCTCCAGCTAGGGTTTCCAAATGGTTGTCTTTTTACCAGCCTGGCCTGCAGAAATGTGCCTTATTGCTAAGGACTTAATATGACAGATAAGAGAAGAATGGGGTAACAAAATATATATATACTCACCTAAGTGGATGCAGCATCAGTCTGATGCTGCAACTGCCCGATGCTGCAACTGCCCCCTGCCAGCTCTAAGACTGAGAACTGAGTGGTCAAAGACCGCTGATCACTCAGTTCTCAGTTTTCCATGAGTAGAGAGCTGGTGACTGTCATCGGCTCTCTGCTCTGCCCCTCCAGCATTCACTGGAGCGCCGGGCTGTGGAGGGGGTGGGAGGTGCTGGCTCAGGCTCTCAGACAGCTGCCGATCCAGGCTTCTGGGCAGATCCCAACCATATTACTAAAGCCCGCTGTCAGCTGAAAATGGGTCACAGGAGTGCAGAATGAACTACACTCCTGCTGTTATCTCCAGGAGAACAGCCAAAAGAACTTTGGCTATACTTCATCTTTAAAGTAGAAGTTCACTCTAATCGTATCTAAAACTTTTTTTTTTTTTTTTTTTTAAGAATTTTTATTGTGCACATAACAGAAGAAAGCATACATCACAGTAGATAGGGTTACATCATCATGTACAAAACAGAAATCACATATCCATTACACCACCAGTGCAGATTTCCATCTACCCTTCATACGCCATGTGGGTCTCCAACCCTACTCTACTTTTGTAGTATATGTGCATTTTTTATTTATTTTTAACAAAACAAGAGAGAATCTCTCATAACAATAAAACACCATGCCCCCCCTCCCAGCCCTCCACCCATTGCTCTCCCTGGGAGAGACGAAAGACCAGGCGTCCCACCCCCGGAGGGTGAGCGCCCCCTCTGCACACCCCAACCAGAGAAGAGAAAAAACCCTCCCCCCTTGAGATGTCTGCATTCAATGTTTTGTACAATAAAACATGAGAATCCATGCCCTTCCACAGTAAGAGGAGAATGTCTCCTACCCTTCCTTCATCCTCTGTTTGACAACGAAAAAAAACGTCCTTACTATCTAGTGTTCTGTGGCTCTTCCTCCTCCAGTGTGTTTTCAGATTCCACCCATCTAAACCATACCTTCCTAAACTTCTTGGGAGCTCCCCTAGCTTCATAGATCATCTTATACATCATCACATCCGCATTTACTATTTTTATCCACATTCCCAGAGTCAATTGTTCATCATGAATCCAGCGTCTGGCAATGAGTTTCCACACCTCAAAGTATAGAATCCTAAGGAACAATTTAGTACATGCATTGATCTCCTTCTGATCAAAGACACCAAGGAGGCAACGTAGGGGGGAGCAGATGTTAGGCAAAGCAAACTTATCAGAAATAAATTCAGTCACCTGTGACCACAGTGGTCTCACCTTTTTACACTCCCACACCATGTGTAGGAAAGATCCTTCCTCCTCCATACATTTATGACATATAGCAGTTTCCTTTCTTTGCATTCGGTAGAGTCTAACTTGAGTATACTACTGTTGATGAAGATACCGAAACCGAATCATTTTGTCCGTAGAGGAGATAACCGACACCAAATATGTGTCCAGAACCTCCTGCCACAGTTCCTCCGACAACTCCGGGGCAATCATCTCCCACCACGCCTTGGTCCTAGCTGCCCCATAATATCTAAAAATTTGCTTAGATGGCTCCGGGTCAATCAGAGCCTTCTCCAAGTCCGTGTTCTGGACCAGAATTGTATCCCCCCCAAACTGGGTGTTCGCTGTATGTCTCAACTGCGCATATCGAAAAGCCAAGTTTTGGGTACTCCAAATTGTTCTCTTAATTGGGCTGTGGATAAACGATCATTCTGGCAAATGTGATGTAGGTACTTAATACCATATTGTGCCCAGGTCTTTTGTCCATCAGGTAGTTTTAAAAACTCCCCCAAAGATCTATTACACCATAAAGGGCTATTCGGAGACAGCCACAAGGGTGTATCCTTCCGCCATTGGGAGAACAAGTGAAATAATTACCCAGGCAGTGCCATAACTGATCCCACCCTCCTCCCCAGAATCGCTTTCCTATAGAGCATATTCTGCAGGGTTTCTTGAGAACAATGTAGTGGCATTAGGCTTCTGCGGAAAAAGTTGTCAGTGAAAAAAGGCTAATTGCGAGGCCAAAAAATAGGAGCGGAGATCAGAAAGGGCCATCCCTCCCATTGTAACTGGTAATTTCAATATCGCCAGGGATACCCTGGGTGCTTTAGAGCCCCAAAGTAATCCCACAACGATAGAGTCAATGTGTCTGAAAGTCCGTAGTGTCACAAAAACCGGGGAGTTCGAAAGAATGTAAAGAAACTTAGGAAGGAAGATCATCTGAAACAAATTTATCCTTCCAATCAAGTTGATCAGTAAATTCCTCCATCTCTGCACCCTCTCTCGAAAACTTCCCACAATAGGCAACAAATTGTTCTCCATGTACCTAGAGATGGGAACCTCAACCCCCAGGTACCTGAAAGACGTGGATAAAGGTAAAGGACAATCCGGTGGAACTACCACCGCCCCATCAATAGGGAAAAGGGAGGATTTTTTCCAATTCATGCGAAATCCGGAGTAGCTTCTGAGAGCAAGGGTCCCGGATCCTGCAGATATAACAGCATGTCATCTGCACAGAGTGACACTCGCTACTCAAACTCCCCAAGCCTCAGACCAGTCAAATCAGAGGTAGATCTTATCGTAGCCTCCCTGGCGGTTTTCTCAAGTGTGGCTCGGGGTTAAAATTCAGCACCATTAGCGGTAACCCCGAGCCACACTCGGGATTACATTGCAGGATCCTGGAGCGGTACACTTACCTTGTCCCCGGGATCCTGCGATGTCCCCCGCAGTGTCCGTGGGCTCCGTCCTCCTCCCGAAGCCTCTCTGTGCCAGGCTCCGTTCCCTGCGAGCGTCGCGACGCACGGGGGCGGAGCCTGGCGGCAAATTCAAAAAAGAGTAAATATCATAACACATACAGTACTGTAATCTTACAGATTACAGTACTGTATGAAATGATTTCACATCCCTTTTGTCCCCAGTGCTTTGGCCCATGCCCTGCATGCAGTTTTTTATTACATATACTGTTCTTTATGCCTGGAAACTGGAGATTGTCCATAGCAACCAAAAAGTGTCCCTTTACGTCAAAAGTGGCTTTAGACCAGCTAGAAAACAGCGATAGTAAATTAGAACACTTGCAGAATTGAGCGATAGTGAATCGTGGGGAAATTTATTTTATTATTATTTTTTATTTTTTTATTTTTAATAATTTATTTTTATTTATTATATTAAAATTTATGTTTTTGTGTTTCAAACTTTATCATACCCGGGATATCTACTAGACTCTTGTTTGGACAGATTTAAGTGTGTTATTGTTAAGAATTACAGACCTACAATATAAAAACGCCAAATTTCCATGCAAAATAATTGTACCGCTTTTAGCACCTAAAATCCTAAATAATCATACCGCCAGGGAGGTTAACCGCCAAGGGCTCAATTGCCAACGCAAACAGGAGGGGTGAAAGAGGACACCCCTGCCTGGTGCCCCGGAATATTGGGAATGGGTCTGAAATAATTCCATTAACCCTCAGTTCTAATCAACGGATCCGTGTATAAGAGTCGTACCCATGAAATGAAAACAGGGCCAAAGCCATATGACTCCAATAGGTGGAACAGATAAGACCACTCCACGGAGTCAAAGGCCTTCTTAGTGTCTAAAGAGGCCACCATTCTAGTCCCGGAGTTGTCATGAACAGTTTGAAGATTCACAAAGAGTCTTCTAATGTTCATCTGTGCACATCGTCCCTGTATGATCCACATCAACCAACTTCGGGATGACTGTTTGTAGCCTGTCTGCAAGTATTTTGGCCAAGATTTTATCATATCTAAACTTAAACTTGTTCCAACCTCCATTTTGGGCCTGATACATTGATCCATTGGATGGCGGAAGCATTGTCAAACGTCACTTTCGCCCAACAACTTTAAAGGGACAATTTTTTTTATTGAAAAAAAAAAGAGATTTTTTTTATTGCATTTAAGTGTAAATTTTAGATCTGAGGTCTTTTTGACCCCAGTTCTCACATTAAAGAGATGTTTACATTCTTTGTAATAGGAATAAAAGTGATCCAAAAGGGACAGTGTAAAAATAAAAAGTAAAATAAATAAGAATTTTCTTTTTTTAAAGCACCCCGTCCCTGCGTGCTTGCGCGCAGAAGTCAAAGTGTACGCAAGTCGCGTCCGCTTATGTAAACAGTGTTCAAACCACACATGTGAGGTATCGCCGTGATCGTTAAAGCGAGAGCAATAATTCTAGCAAAAGAACTCCTCTGTAACTCAAAACTGTTAACCTGTAGAAAATTTTTAACTTTGCCTACGTAGATTTTTAAGTGTCAAAGTTTGTCGCCATTCCACGAGCGGGCGCAATTTTGAAGCATGACATGTTGGGTATCAATTTACTCAGCGTAACATTATCTTTTACAATATAAAAAAAAATTGGCTTGGTCAAGGACATATAAATGACCTCACATAGGGTTCTATTATAAAATGTGGAGCAGTTACCAATAGAAACTGATCAGGTTTCATTCTTTATACAGCAGAAATTTGTAAGAATAAAAGGGATTTGGTTGCTATGGGCAGCCGGTTTACTTCCCTGCAGGTTTCCTCCCTCCAGTCTTGCCATGGATGGAGAATAGAAGGTCTGGCCTTGTCTATGGCTCTTTGAAGGTCCCACAATCCTTCCCTGTAGAACATAATATGCAACTGGCAGTCAGCATGCTATCAGGGACAGGAAGATAACCTGGACATTAATGAAGGGAGCCAAGTCTGTGTCAGCAACCAGGAAAATAGATCTTTCTTCTCTAACAGAAGCTGCTTAGCTGATGTTTTTTTGTCTCTCTTCGCCTCACACTGTTAGGTAAGCAAAGCTGGTGTCTGAAGTCAAGGAATGACTGTGTGGGTGGCAAGCATTGTTTGGGATGCTGCCTGCACCTTGGGGAAGCGGAATGTTGGTCCCGGCAGGTAGAGTCTTCTGTTGATCTCCACTCTAGATTTATCTCACTTTCCAGACTCGGCTGGGCCTCCTCCCTCCCGCACCTCATTCACTGCACAAATTTTATCTTCTGACTGTCGAGTTGTCACAATGTTCCCGATCTACACGGAACTAGCCAAACATCATATTTACATTGCATTTACTCAGATTGTGGCGATAACTGACTGAGGCGATGCACTGCGCCCACTTCACGTCCTCTGTGTGATTAGTCTTTATCCGGAAACATGAAGGGCCCAGATTTCAGAAAGGCTTCTTTCATCCCACATGCTCCTGGTGGCCTCATTTAAGGGAATTAGCCAGGAAAAGAGAAATCTATTACGAAGTTAATTATTAAATTTGTTTACGGGGATTAGCATGTTTTTCTAATATTTTGATAAAATTCCCTTATAGAAGTGTTTGCGGAGTGAAAGATAATGTGCGTTTTGTTCAGAAGTCAAACACAGATAAAGGCAGACAATGTGTTTCTGGGATGTCTCACTGCCACATTTTAGTGCTTTGGAATATCTTCTACATAAGGGAGTCCATTTTATAAAACTGCAGAGTGCAAAATCTGGTGCAGCTTCCAGGTTTTTTTTTATTTTTGTCAAAGCTTAATTGAACAAACTAAAGTTAAAAGCCGATTGGCTACCATGCACAGCTGCACCAGATTTTGCACTCTCCAGTTTTAGTAAATCAACCCCACCGTGTTGACAATATCCACAATTTATTCACATATATTTTTTAGGATTGTTCTTATAATATTACCCAATTTTACCCAGAATTTTGTTTTGTCTGCTCTTGTCCCACATTGTGGTGATTTGGGGTGTAGAGAAATGAGTGGTTAGAATGTGATGGATGAGTCCATGCCCTTTTCCCTTTTAGAAGCTGGTTTTAGTAGGAGTAGATTGGATGTTTGTTATCGACTGGACTTGTTCCAGCTTGAATTCTTTCAGCTGATTTAGTGATGGTTGGTATACTGTATAATGGACCATCCGGCTGCCATAATTCCAAATATGATTAATGCCACATGTTTTTGCTGAAAAGCTCAGGAGGGGGGTTGTAACTCAGTGGGGTTGTAAAATGGGGGGGTGCAATGTGACAATAACAGGTACTACTACTTTCACATACTCTAATAATGCTGAGAGCCAAGTAAAGCTGAAGAATGCTGTAGTTTGTATTGTACACTTGTAGTAAATTGCAACTTTTATTTGCAACTTTATGTCTTTACTGAATGGATGCCATTTTCTCTTTACCTGGTACACATATGATGGGTCTCAGGTGCTCTGCCAGTCAGGATATCTCCCATGTCACCTCCATAGAAGCTGCTCTCGGTTTATTCATTGACCTAAAGTATATATTATATATTCACTGTTGGTACTCCTATCATATAGCAAGGCTCCATTCACATATATGTGAATCGGATGGATTTTTAACTGCATCCGATTAGCATAAAATGTGAATCAGACCGGCTTTCAATGGAGCCGATTCACACATGTCCGGGGCGGCCACGGTTCGTTTCTGAAAAGGGTTCTGTGCGATTTTTGGGTCTGGTTTAGGTGCAAATTCAAGTAAAAATTTGCAGCTAATGCCGCGTACACACGGGCGGACTTTTCGACCGACTAGCGGACTGGCGGATTTTCGATGGACTTTCCGAATGAACGGACTTGCCTACACACGATCAACTAAAGTCCGACGGATTCATACGTGATGACGTACGACCGGACTAAAACAAGGAAGTTCATAGCCAGTAGCCAATAGCTGCCCTAGCGTCGGTTTTTGTCCGTTGGACTAGCATGCAGACGAGTGGACTTGGGTCCGTCGGAAAGATTTGAAACATGTCTCATTTCTAGGTCCGTCGAACTTTTGGGAAAAAAAAGTCCGCTGGAGCCCACACACGATTGAATTATCCGACGGACTTCGGTCCGCCGGACCAAGTCTGCCGTAAAGTCCGCTCGTGTGTACACGGCATGAATCACACCTGAACCGGTGAACAAAACTGCACCAGACTCAGGAATGAAAACCGCAGCTGGACATGTGTAAACCTAGCCTAAAGGTCCATCATTTACAGGGGTGCCTTGGCATGGTGTGCCGCATTTGTTAAAAACACAACTCATTGCACAGATGAAAATGAGGACAGAGTCATGGACAGGAATAATGATGACTGACTGACAGTAATGGAGAGAATTTACTGTGACAGACAGACAGACAGACAGAAAGAGAAATGACTGTGATAGACAACAGAGACTGTGACAGACAAAAAATGACAAACAGGAATGACAGACAGACATAAAAACAGAGATTGATGAAAAGGAAGGACAGTGACAGACAGATAGACATACAATGATGGAGAGGAAGGACGGTGACAGACAGACAGACAGACAGAGAATGATTGAAAGCAGGGGCGTTGCTAGGGGGTGGCTTTTGGGGCTATAGCCCCGAATCTGAGGCCAATAGCCCCGAGTCTCTGCAGGGGTCCCCAAGGGGAGGGGAGGCTCTCTGGGGACCCTTATGTAAGTGGGGGGGCTCTCTGGGGACCCTGATGTAAGGGAGAGGCTCTCTGGGGACCCTGATTTTAAGGCCTAGGCTCTCTAGGGACCCAGATTTAAGAGGAGGCTCTCTGGGGACCCTAATGTAAGGGGGCCTCTCTGGGAACCCTAATGTAAGTGGGGGGGCCCTCTGGGTACCCTGATGGAAGGGGGAGGCTCTCTGAGGACTCTGATGTAAGGAGGAGGCTCTCTGGGGACCCTGATGTAAGGTGATGTAAGGGGGGGCTTTCTGGGGACCCTGATGTAAGCGGGGGGCTCTCTGGGGATATATATACACCCACACGTATATTACTGTATATACATGTGTATGTCCGCCCAAGCGTATGACTTTCTTTACTACGCTGCTATGGGCTCTAGCCCCAGATCTTTTGTAGACCTAGCAACGCCCCTGATTGAAAGGAAGGACAATGTCAGAATGATGATGAGAGAAGGACAGGGAATGATGGACAGGAATGACAGTGACAAACATGCATAAAGACAGAGAATGATGGAAAAGAAGGACTATAACAGACAGACAGAAAATGATGGAGGAGAAGGACAGTGTCAGACAGACAGACAGAAATTGATGGAGAGGAAGGGGAGTGGAAGGTAGACAGACAGAATGAGTGAAAGGAAGGACAGTGTCAGACAGATAATGACGTAGACTGGAATGACAGTGACAGACGGACAGGGAATGATGGACAGGAATAACAGTGACGGACAGGCATAAAGACAGAGCATGATGGAAAGAAAGGACAATAACAGACAGATAGAAAATGAAGGAGGGGAAGGACAGTCTAGACAGGCAGGGAATGACAGACAGGAATGACAGTGACATACAGAGAGAGAATGATGGAGAGAAGTGACATACAGAGAATACCAGAGAGGGATGGCAGTGACAAATGACAGACAGACAAAGAATACCAGAGAGGAATGACAATGACAGCCAGACAGAGAAAAAGAACAGTGACAGACAGACAATGAATGACTAAGAGGAAAAGCTGTGACCGACAGACATGGAGACAGACAGACAGAGAATGACAAGGTGGAATGACAGTGACAGAGAGAGAGAATAATGGACATGAATGACAGTGACAGACAGTCATAAAGAGGGAGAAGGATGGAAAGGAAGGACAATACCAGACAGACAATGACGTAGACAGAATTGACAGTGACAGACAGACAGGCAAGGAATTATGGACAGGAATGATAGAGACAGACGGACAGACAATGACATAGACAGGAATGACAGTGACAGACAGGTAGGGAATTATGGACAGGAACGACACTGACAGACAATGACATAGACTGGAAAGACAGTGACAGACAGGCAGGGAATTATGGACCAGATTGACAGTGACAGACAGACAGACGATGATGTAGACTGGAATGACAGTGACAGATAGATAGACAAGCAGGGAATTATGGACAGGAACGACAGTGACAGACAGACAATGACATAGACAGGGCCGTCTTTAGGGCAGGGCAAAAGGGGCAGCTGCCCTGAGGCCTGTCATTATTGTGGGGCCCAAAGCAGCTTCCGCATACTTGCCAACTATCCCAGTTTAAATTCCCTCGTCCCTTGAGGTTTTAGTCCAGTGCTGTGTCCTGAAAGCTCAGTGTGAAGTTCTGTTACTAATGCTGCCCAGCTCTGCCGTGTTGTTGTGTACAGATGACTCACCTGCAGACCTTGTGCTTACATGTAAATACCAGCACTGATATGTAAATAACGGCTGCATTCATATGTAAATATTGACAGACTGGCAGCATTCATATGTAAATAGAGGCAGTATTCATATGTATATCATGCCCCCCTGAGGTCATATCCACCATCACCTATACGGAATGCTGCCACTGGGGAGATAAAGGGGCATGCTGAAAATTGATCTCACCCACCCCTCCCACTGATCCCAGGAGTCCTAGGATCCATAGGAGTTTTCTGTCTATAAATGGGTCCTCTCACCTCCTCAGTCCATGGAGTGAAGAGATGATGTGATGTAACCTCTAGCAACCAATCAGTAAGCAGTAATGATGTGCAGTAACCTCTAGCAACCAATCAGTGAGCAGTATTGCTTTACAGTAATCTCTAGCAACTAATCAACAAGCATAAATCATGTGCTGTAACCTCTAGCAGCTTAATCAGTGAGCGGTAACAATACACTGTAACCTCTGGCAACCAATCGCAATCGCTGCCTGATCTGATTCAGTAAATGGATTTTGAGTCTAGCTGCTATTTATTGTGTACCTCAAAGCAGGTGGAGAGCGAAACTGCATGGGGGGGGCCCAAGAATTTTTTTGCCCAGGGTCCAATCATTATTAAAGACGGCCCTGGACATAGACTGGAATGACAGAGACAGACAGACAGACAATGACAGACAGAGTGACACATAGTCATAGTGTTGAGGTAAATGGATCAGGGACTTTGAGGAGATTGATGGAGAGGAGACGGATGTGGTAATATGATTAGTTTGTTTCTCCCTCTTCTCATTACTGAACATTAATTAATGACTCCGCAGTAATTAATAAACTACACTGACAGGTCATCCTGAAAATCACTCAGGTCCTCTCATTAGGCTTACATTAAGTGTCTGATGAGATCTAGGACCTGCCATTGACCGCACATTGTCATTGTGTGTCACCCCCGTGTGTCACTATTGGGACGTCTTCCTATTCCACTTTAGGGCATGACTATAGCGGGCACACATACTGTAACCCATTTCCCAGTAATATGGTGGATTTATTTGCACAGGCTTTGTAATAAACAAAACTATACTTCAGCTCCAGTTTGAGGATGATAAAAATGGACCATAGTTGGAGTTTTGGCTGTCACTTCAAACTAGATATTAGTGGGCTTCAACCGGCTTTTAACATGTTCCAAGTAATGCTGAAGCTGGATGGCAGGATAATTTAAGTGACAGAACTCTTTTTTGTTCTGTTTTAGATGAAGTAGGGAAGGGTTAGGACTTCTGTCAATTGTTACTGCCATCTGGAACTTTGTTAGAGAGATTTTCACCCATTTTCTGTTCTGGTGACAACCTTTCACCAGACAGGAATTGAGGGAAAATCTACAACACGGAAACAAACAGCAATGAAACCAGACAGAAAACAGACAGAGGTTTTAGAATTCCCCTATTAATTAAAAAAAATATATAAATATTTCTGTAGGTGTTGCTGCCGGAGAGTTTTTACTTTCACTTCCTGGCTGCTGAAAAAGTTGTCCTAAGGACAGGAAGTGAGGGGATATCTACCTAACTAAGCTCCAGACAGACATAAAACCTGACCGGAGTGCTAATCCTTCCACTCTCCATCCAAAATTAAAAATGATTATATTTATATATTATAAATTGGCTATAAATATACACTATATGACCAAAAGTATTGCAACGCCTGCGTTTAAAAGCACATTACCTTTAATGGCATCCCAATCTTAGTTCATAGGGTTCAATATTGAGTTGGCCCACCCTTTGCAGCTATAACAGCTTCAACTCGTCTTGGAAGGCTGTCCACAAGGTTTAGGAGTGTGTCTATGGGAGTGTTTGACCATTCTTCCAAAAGCGCATTTGTGAGGTCAGGCACTGATGTGGATGAGAAGGCCTGGCTAGCAGTCTCCGCTCTAATTCATCCCAAAGCTGTTCTATTGGGTTGAGGTCAAGACTCTGTGTAGGCCAGTCAAGTTCCTCCACCCCTCACTCATCCATGTCTTTATGGACCTTGCTTTGTGCACTGGTGCGCAGTCATGTTGGAACAGGAAGGGGCCATCCCCAAACTATTCCCACAAAGTTGAGAGCATGAAATTGTCCAAAATGTCTTGGTATGTTGACGCCTTAAGAGTTCTCTTCACTGGAACTAAGGGGCCAAGCCCAACCCCTGAAAAACAACCCCACACCATAATCCCTACTCCACCAAATTATTTGGACCAGTGCACAAAGCAAGGTCCATAAAGACATGGATGAGCGAGTTTGGGGTGGAGGAATTTGACTGGCTTTCACAGAGTCCTGACCTCAACCCAATAAAACACCTTTGGGATGAATTAGAGCAGAAACTGCAAGCCAGGTCTTCTTGTCCACATCAGTGCCTGACCTCACAAATGCACTTCTGGAAGAATGGTCAAACATTCCCATAGACACACTCCTATACCTTGTGGACAGCCTTCCCAGAAGAGTTGAAGCTGTTATAGATGCAAAGGGTGGGCCAACTCAACTGAACCTTACGGACTAAGACTGGGATGCCATTAAAGTTCATGTGCCTGTAAAGGCAGGTGTCCCAATACTTGTGGTAATATAGTGTAGATGAACATCCACAAACCTATGTTGAAGGGCGCAATAAAGCTGCTGCAAGTTTGGTGAAGGCCTTGTAAATGTAGTTCTTCAGACAGGTTATTATAATGACTATACATTTGAGTTATTAGACCAAAAGCCAAATAAAATTGATACCGGCTAAATGCCCCAATCAGTTATCCCAGCTGTACAATATTTGCAGGTGCTGGGGGGTTGAATACTGGCTTGTTAAACACATTGAGGACTACAACAAAATGGCACCCATCTGCACACTGGTTCGTCATATAGTAAGCTCCTCTTAGTACAATAAAGAGCGTTTTTGTACAGGCATTTAGAAGAGTTTAGCGTTTTTTTTTTTTGCCAGAAAACTCTTCTCAAAAATGCAACCCAGAATGGGTTTATTTTTTGCCTCTAAATGCTGAGCTTAAAATATCCTAATGTACATGGACACATAGGAGAACATTGAGCTGCTTCTACAGGCAAAATGCAAAACTCCCGTAGAAGCAGCATTTTTTAAGCCTGGTGCGCATGGCCTCCTAGGTTTTCTTGTATTATCTATAGATACAAATTCTCCTAAAAATCATACAAAACCACACAATCCATGTGCTTTTGCTCACAATTATCAATATATAGCCTCAGAAATGTGGTGTCATATGGTGCCTCCCACAGTCTCTTATTTATATCTCAGAAAAGTTGATTGCAATTTTACTGTTCTTTCTTCCATTATTCTCTGTAAATGGGAAAAACTTGTTACTTTTTCCTTCTATGCTCACTCGTGGTGACCAGGCGTTAATTAGATAAAACGCACAACTGCTGATAAATTTTGTTCTTTATATCAGTGTTACCAGGGGCAGCGCAGGCAGTGGGTGACGAAACAAGAGAAGCATTAGCAGGTTACCGTAGCGATTATTAGGGGCTTTTGTCTTCTTTCAGGGAACAGTCCCCTACATACAATAGAAAAGTACAAAGGAAGTCTATTCTAATTAGCTTTAAATGGTTGACTCATAAAGTTGTCATTAAGTCTGCGAGCAGCTCTGCCTTATAATGATGTGTTGGATTACATCCGGTGAGCTGAGCTGGCCCTAGGATAGGAATATTACTGTAGTTGTGTGTGTTGTCCTGTGCACATCTTAATAATGCATCTTCTCCCTGTGGTCAGAATATCCCCTTGCTGGTACCCACGGCACCAAATTCGCCTCCAATTAGCCCAAATGCCTTGAATGATTCAGTTGGTTCCTCCCAGCCTAGTTAGAGACACTACGGAAATTCTCCATATAAATAAAACAAGATTCGTTTCCATCAAAAAGCAGTTCTGTGGCCAGGAACCCTTAATCCCTCTAATGTACCCTTCCTGAACCTTGAATCTTATTATATGCCAGGCCTAAATGTTATCAGCACTGGGTACCCCTTGACCTTCCAAGTATGGCCCTTGTCATTTGTGCTAAGACCTCTGTTAACAGACTCCCAGTTTTCGGTGTGTAGGAGGGTGGTAGAGCATACCCTTCTTTTTGGCCACTAGGTGATACCCCTGCTCCTGCAGAACTATATAAAGTAGGAGCATGGGCATAGGGGTGAAGTAGAAGTAAGGAAGAAGAGAAGTAGCAACTTCTAGCTGCATTGGCCCCCTGTGGGACTGGTCGGAATGTGGGCCCGTACAGCCACCATGTAGCTGCATCAGTGGGAGGTGTTCCCTGGCAGGGGAATGCCTGGCAGGGCTCTGTGGCCCTGAAGGGAAGGATTGGAGCAGGAGAAGTGTAACCTGTACAATGGGAAGTGCTGAGAAACTGCCAGTAAAGTGCTTCTGACATGTTTTGAAATGTTGTCTGCTAAGAGCTCTGAACTCTTATTATTACTTTAATGAAGTTATGAAGCAAAGCTTTGAAAAACCTTTGGACTGGTGTCTCCTTCTTCTAAGGCCTATCCATAAAGAACCAAGATCTGGTGGTAAGACAGTGGGCAAGCATGGGATGATATGGCTAATGTTATGTGCTCCCTACGGGAATGGGGAATCACACAGACAAAGGGACCAGGATCTTAGGTTTGTCTGTGGTGCCCAGTGAGATCACGCTGTGTCCATGTCAGGTTGTACCTGCTAACAGGTGGTTTCTTAGCAGGTCCCTCTAAAGATCTTAGAAGGAGCTGTTAATAGAGTCATGGCCAAGAGCTCCCTCTGAGGGTCTCTGAAGAAGCACTAAGTGGAGATTTGGCAAGAATATATGTCTGAAGGATTCTAAAGCTGCAGGTTAACCTCTGGCTAAGAGCCCCTTGTAAGGATTTCTGAATCAGCTACAAGTAGAGCACCCAGGAGATCCCAATAATGTTTTTTGAAGGAACTGAAGATAGAGAAGAGAGAGTGATAGCCAGGAATCCCCTCTGGAGGTCTCTAGTGAATCCAGCCTCTTATAATCCATGAAGTACGTATGTTTCACTGACAAGTCAAAAAGTGACACCATGCCCCTAGCCAGCATATAGAAATTGTTTGGCATTCAGTGAGAATTACTCTTTGTGACTTGTAGTATACGATCTTATAACTGTCCTGTATTTTACAAAGTATGTAGTATATAATGTCTGCAGCTGTCTGCAAAGAGGACAAAACAGCCCCCTCGGACTCCTTGTAAAACTGCTGCCAATTGTTCTACAAACGAGGAAAAAAACGTCTTCATGGCTGTCCAAGGTCAGCCAGCTTATTTACCTGGATTAAAAAAATTGTTCTCTTAACCTCTAGTAATTATATCTTTAGATATTATGTGCAAGAAAATCATCCGTTCCTTTTTACCTCAATCGTTGTTTTTCTATTACTGCCTCATGTCGAAATGCATTACACAGCTTAACCACTCTCAAGCTGGCCATACATAATTAAAAATCCTGCCAGTTCAGCAGAGACCGTCCAAATTCCTATCCACGTATGGGCAGGGTGGTTATATAACTGCGCTTGACTTTTGTATAACTGCCCTGGTGGAATTGTGGCCGCTTGATTAGTGCTGGCGGCTATAGCTGTTATTGCTGATCAGTATATTCCGATGGCAGGGAAGTCTCCCCGCGGTCAGAATACAAAGGCTCAGTGGGTGGATTCCCCCATCTATCCTGAATGTGTGGATTGCGGAATCAGGTCCTTTTTTTTTTTTTTGTTCAACCCACTGGTTGAACAAAAAAGAAGACTAATGTATGGGCTGCGTTACTCTAAAGAAACATCTCATAAAGAACCCTTCACACTGTTTTATTTCCCTTTTTAAAGGGGAAAAATGTTTGTCTTCTTTTGTAGCTTCCATCTCACTTTGAGTGGAGCTGCTCAGTTGATTGCATCAAATCTCTAAAGGGCCATACACATGTGCCGAATATCGGGCGGCATTGGCCCGTGTGTATGGCAGCTGGTCCGTTCCGACAGAAGCGGGAAGAAGGGGCATGACTTAAAAAAGGTCTGCCGATCGGCACCCGTTCAGCGCTCTCAGCCACTGATGAGCTGACCGGTGTTTTCTGGTGGTGGGGAGCACAGAACACAATAGCTCAGCGGGGAAATCGATGTACTAACATCGGATCGTTAGTACAGCGGTTCCTCCTAAACTCTTCAGTTTCACAGTGTGTACCAGGCGTTAGTCCTCTTTTTCTGTTTTACCCATCTGTATTCCATTTAATGTATAATGCCCTGTACACACGACTGATTTAGCCATCAGAATAAACTCCGAAGGTTTCTCCGACGGAACTTCGACGGAATTAGATTCAAGCGGTCTTGCCTACCCACGGTCAATCCAAAGTCCGACCAAAGTCTGAATGTCAAGAACGAGGTGACATACAACGCGTACGACGGGACTAGAAAAAGGAAGTTCAATAGCCAGTAGCCAATAGCTTCCGTCTCCTACTTGCTTCAGAGCATGCATCGTTTTTGGTCTGTCGGAACAGCATACAGACGAGCGGTTTTCCCGATAGGAATTGGTTCCGTCGGAAATATTTACAGCATGTTCTATTTCTAGAATTTTAGAAAAAAGAAAGTCTGGTGAGGCATACACATGATCGGACTAGACGATGAAAAACTTCCGTCTGTCTTTTTCTGTTGGACATTCCGCTCGTGTGTACGCAGCATAAGGGTAATGCTATTCTCCAGACCTAGATGCATCACTTTACATTTTCAACAATAAAGGCTAACTCCAGGTTGAGCACAGAGAGAGGAGGTGAGTATTGCAGTTAAGCTGTTTTTTCTGTAAACTGCTGGACTATATCTTTTTTTCTTTTAAAAGCAGCCCTATAATTCTTTTATTTCCAGAGGTAATCAAAACTTTTATGACCTGACCAAATTTGAAGTTTTGGTAGGCATTGGTTTAATCATCAATACAGCGGAAAAAAAAACACAGTTTTTAATTTGTGTAATGCATACCATATTTTGTACAGTTAATAATATTCCAGATATTTTCACTAAATGACATTCTTTCATATATGCTTAGTACAGGAACCCCAAATATGTGTAAATTTTGATACACTCGTCTGCACTGTAAGATCCCCAAACATAAGCGTAAGTATATTTTAGATTAGACCTTTTCTACAATGGCTATAATTCACCGACCTGCCTGCGAGGATAATAATTTACATTGCAGAATTTACATTTGCAGAATCTGCATAATAAATAACAAATATTACACTGCGAAATGATAAATAACTCATAAATATAAATAGGCAATGCGTTAAAGACCTATATAACACAGTTCGAGGTGAAAATAAAATGATGGTCCCAAAATAATTTTTCAACCTCTGACATGTGGGGGATATCTAAGATGTAGTAAGCATTTATGTACTTACGCAGGACCGCTGATAAGGCAGTACAGCCAGCCCTCCTGTCCCGGGCCCAGGCCCATCATTTTGAAAGGGGGGCACCTGCCAAGCAGGAGCGACTGCTGTGCTGCCTCATTGCCAACTCCTGTGGCTCCCCCTGCAGCTCTGCCGGCTTCTCCTCCCTTTTCTTCCTCTGGCTGCACTGCAGGGGGATTAGTATCTGCGTCCCCACCCCCTGCCATCCAGGCCTTCCTGTGTTCCCCCTTTCCCTGTGGCATTGCCAGCTTCCCTCCTCTTCTCTCTGCCAGCAGCAGCTGAGGGCACACAGAGGGATGTTTCAGGATGGAGGGGGGGGGGGATGTGGTAAATATTCCTATTTACCAGCCTCTTCCTTTCCGGAATGAATCCATTACTATTTCCCCCTTCATCCCTCAACTCATTCCTCTGTCCATCTCTTTACTTATCCCTCTATCCATCCCACCACTCATCCCTTACCTTACCCATAGCCATCCCTCAGCTCATCCCTCTGTCCATCCCTGCACTCATCCCTCTCCTCCTCCAGCTCATCCCTCTGTCCATCCCCTCATTCATCCCTCAGCTCAATACCTCACCTCTCCCATCACCTCTAAAAGTGATCTTGTGGTAAATCTGCCGCCGGGATCATTTTTAGCAGATGCCAAATCGCCCACATAAAAAAATGATACCAGGGTTATGGCAACTAGCCGCTACCATGGCCCCAGTAATAGACATCAAAGTAAGACGTATATATATAGTGTGGGCAGTCGTCAAGTGGTTAAGAAAAATCACAAGGACATAGGTAGGTATTTTTTAATAAAAAAGGGTGGATGGCCCTCTTTCACCCCTCCACCCATCCTTCCACTTATCCCTCCGCCCATCAATCCACTCATCCCTCCTCTTAATCCCTTTACTTATCCCTCCGCTCATTCTTCAGCTCATTTCCCCACTCTACTTTTTGTCATTAACTGCTTATCCCTCTGCTCATTACCTTCGCTCATCCATCATCTCATCCCTCTGCTCATTCCTTAGCTCATGCCTCTGTCCATCTCTTCACTCATCCCTACAGTCAGTCCTCTGTCCATCCTTCCACTAATACCTCTGCTTATCCTTCAGCTCATCCCTCTTCTCTCCTTTTATCCATCTGTTCATCCCTACACTCATCCCTTCGCTATCCCCCCATTATCCCTCAACTCATTCCTCCACTCATCCCTCTGTCCATCTGTGTACTCATCCCTCTATCCATCCCTACACTCATCCCTTCGTTATTCCCCCCATTTATCCCTCAACTCATTCCTCCACTCATCCCTCCGTCCATCTTTGTACTCATCCCTCTATCCATCCCTACACTCATCCCTTCGCCATTCCCCCCATTCATCCCTCAGCTCATTCCTCCACTCATCCCTCTGTCTATCTCTGTACTCATCCCCCCTGTTCCTTCTTCTGCTTGTTCCTGTGCTCCTCCTTCAGCTGATTTCTTTTCTCATCCCTCCACATAATCCCTTTACCTCAACCTTTTGAAGAGCAAGGGCCACTTATGCGACTTAGTAATCAGTGGCGGGCCACAATGAGCAGAGCGGGTGGATGACAGGTCCGTGTCCACTCTGCACATGCAAAGTGGACACAGACACAGCCCACTCTACACTATGGGCCCTCCGATCTGATCAGATGGAAGGGAATGGAATCACTTCTGTTTTTTTAGCAGATCAGATTGAAAGTAAGCGGGTATAAACAGACAGAAGTCCGTGTACATCTGCCGCTCCATAGAGGTGAATGGAGGGTCTGATTGGGTCGGACCGATTGAGTTAAAGGGGCCTAATGCCACGTACACATGAGCAGAATGTCCGACAGAAAAAGTCTGACGGGAGCTTTTCATCGTATATTCCGATCGTGTGTATGCCCCATCGGACTTTTTACGTCGAAAATTCTGACAGACCTAGAAAGAGAACATGTTCTAAATTTTTCCGACTGAACCAATTCCTATCAGGAAAACCGATCGTCTGTATGCTTTTCCGATGTACCAAAAACACTGCATGCTCTGAAGCAAGTATGAGACGGAAGCTATTAGCTACTGGCTATGGAACTTCCGTTTTCTAGTCCCCTCCTACATGTTGTACGTCACCGCGTTCTGGACATTCAGAATTTGGTGTGACCGTGTGTATGCAAGACAGCTTGAGCGGAATTCCGTCGGAACTCCGTCGGAAAAACCTTCAGAGTTTATTCCGACGGGAAAACCGCTCGTGTGTACAGGGCATTAGGCTGCTTTTACACTGATGGTCTGTGGTCTACCCACACAGCAGCGCCTGTGGCCTTCCTGCGGGTTAGCTGCACTTTTCCATAAAATTCTATTATATCCTGCAGGTGTGGTGTACTTTCAGAATGTGCACCAAACCCACAGGTAAAACCAGAAGTCTGTGGCTCAGTGCAGATAAGCTGCAGGTGCACTGCGCTACACCTGGGGATCAGTTTGAAAGCAACCCAGTAACCACTGCAGAAGAGATATGCCTATATATACAATGTGATTTTAGTAATAAACTTACCTTTAATAACAGTCTTCCAATCAGGTATCGCCGGCTTTTGCTGTCCCAGGCAGAGTGCATTTGGTATCACTCCGCCTATGACAAGGGTTGGTGCTCTACAGGAAGCATTGTACAAGCCCTGCTGATGTCATTGCGTTACCCACAAACTTCAATTTTAAGCGCTTGATCCACTTTCTAAATATGAGTGTTTCCAATTTTACGTTTATACGGATTCACACTATGTGGAGTATTTTCTTTTTTGGTCATGCTATTTTAAACACTTGAGAGGATTTGGTCTGATAAGTTGGCTGCTTCTGAAGACCGCTTCTTGGTGACAACTCTTGACCAATTGGATTGCCTTACAACTTGATCTGGAACCCAGACGTGGAGGTCCCATATTTTGGTGGTTGAACCATAAGCCTTGTTGACTTACTGAGCATATGCCCATTTGAGTCCTCTCACTCCGGTAAGCCTCCTCACCAACCGGTGGTGGGTCTATTGTCTGTGTCCTCACCTCAACATTGGTGGAATACCACTTCTAGTTACACAATTTGTTTTCACCAATTATTTAAAGACTGCTACAACACTGATGCCCTGGTATGGCGGGTCGGCAACCTGTGATCTGGGCTTGCCAACCTGCCATTCCAGAGCAGGAAGTCACGGGCCACATCAGAAGGCTCCACCAGCCACTGGTTGGGCACCCCTGCTCTACCTAAACCCTCTGCTCCTCTCTACTACCAAATGCTATAGATATAGACATGTTTTCTAAGATACTGTTATCTGGTGGGCTGTTACTATTTTAGAGCAAAATCTAATTTTAGGAATATTATTTCACATCTTCACAGTCAGATCTTGATGGATTTACTTGGGTGCACCACAGCGAGATTTTCTTTCTTCTTATGTTTTAAATTTTTATGGTTCTTCTCACATTTCTTCTCCAAATCTCATCTGAGACTTGAGCTGGCCATGCTTTGAACAATTTTCTTATTCGATTTCCTTCAGATTTACCTTCAACTGTGTAGTGAAATAGCCTGCCTGATTGCAAACAAATTGAAAGTATTTAGGTTTGACCTCATATTATATGGTTTTGGTAAATCTAAAGGAAAATTGTACAAGAGGAATGTATGGCCAGACTTGAACTTAAACAGTTCACATTGCAGGTGTCTTTGTAATGTATACTCACTGGCCACTTTATTAGGTACACATTTCTAAGACCGGGTGGGACCCCCGTTTGCCTTCAGAACTGGCTTAATTCTTCGTGGCATAGATTCAACAAGGTGTTGGAAACATTCCTCCGAGTATTTGCTCCATAGTGACATGATATCATCACGCAGTTGCTGTAGATTTGACAGCTGCACATCAATGATGCGAATCTCCTGTTCCACCACATTCCAAAGGTGTTCTATTGGTTTGAGATCTGGTGACTGTGGAGGACATTGGAGTACAGTGACCTCATTTTCAAGTTCAGGAAACCAGTGGTGAGATGATTTGATCTTTGTGACATGGTACATTATCCTGCTGGAAGGAGCCATCAGAAGATGGGTACACTGTAGTCATAAAGGGATGGACATGGTCAGCAACAATACTCAGGTAGGCCGTGGTGAACCCTTTCGCCGCCGTATGGGGGGGGGGGGGTATCACACACAATCCTGTGGCTGCAGCCACTGGGATTGTGTGTGAAACTGACAGGCAGACGTCTGAAAGGAGGGTCCGATTGGGTCGGGCCGATCGCTCTCACACACACCCGGTATCGGTGCCCCCCCGCCACAGCGCCCCGCCATGCTTACCATGCTCCGCCTGCCCATCAGCGGGCCCAGGATCTCCATGGCAGGCGCCGACGGGTAGGGGGGAAGGAGAAGAGCAGACACACGTCCATCCTACTTCCCTTCTTCCTGTGACCCCTGAAAGCGTCGTCTCTGACGTCACTTCCGGGTCAAGCTCTCAGTGTCCCCGACTTGATTTGCCAAGAAAGGATGTTTTGCAATGTGATCTATATTGCAAAACATTCAGTGGAGTACAGGGCAGACATTGGGGGTCTCAAAGACCCTGCATATCTCAATAAAGAGAACCTGTGACCTAAAACTCATTGCAAAAATAAAGATACAACCAAGCACATAAAATCCCCCCCCACCCCCACATATACACACGCACGTAAAAGCATGCGTTGGGGCGCCTACGCGTGAAAACGTTGATCGAGATACATGTGTTACATATTGCCACGTACGCCGAAGTGAGAGCAATAGTTCTAACACCAGACCTCCTCCATCACACTAAACTGATACCTATAGGGAGCTTTTGAAGCGTCGCCTATAGAAAATATAGGATACTGAAGTTTGCCGCCATTTCAAGGGTGCACATAATTTTAAGGTTTGGCATATTGAGTATCTATTTACTCGGTACAACCTCGTCTTTTATGTTTTACCAAAAATGTGGGTAATTTATCGGGTTTGTTTGCCCTAAAATTCACGTTAGTGTGTTTTTTACTGAAATGTTGCATTTCCTAGACCTTTGCGATAATATCGTGTGACATATACAAAATTGAAACTACCACTAGTTTATTCTTTAAGGTATCTGCTTTCAGAAAATATATAATATTTGTGGGTTTTGTGTAATCTTCAGGCCTAAAATGATTCTTTAAACATGTGTGAAAAAACCCCAAAAACGGCTATCTGAATGTCGCAGCTGAAATCGTGACTCATCAGACCAGGCAACGTTTTTCCAATCTTCTATTGTCCAATTTTGGTGAGCTGTGCGAATTGTAGCCTCAGTTTTCTGTTCTTAGCTGACAGGTGTGGCACCCGGTGTGGTCTTCTGATGTATTGTGCATGCAGAGTTGGTATTCTGCATACCTTGGATATAACAAGTGGTTATTTGAGTTACTGTTGCCTTTCTATCATCTTCTTCTTCAGCCAGCCTGCCCATTCTCCTCCAACCTCTGACATCAACAAGGCATTTTTGCCCACACAACTGCCGCTCACTGACTGGATATTTTCTCTTTTTCGGACCATTCTCTGTAAACCCGAGAGATGGTTGTGTGTAAAAATCCCAGTAGATCAGCAGTTTTTGAAATATTCAGACCAGCCCGTCTGGCACCAACAACCATGCCACGTTCAAAGTCACCTAAAGCAGAACTTCAGTCATTTTTTCATCTTTCCATCTATTAAATCTTCTGCCCTTGTTGTTAACTTTGGACAGTAAAATATTTTTTTTCTGCCAGTAAATACCTTATACAGCCCACTTCCTGTTTCTTGTCTGGTCATTAGCCTAGGCTTATGACATCATGCACAGCTCTCTCTCTCTCACTCTCCTGAGGGTTTGCCAGGAAGGTAGGGGAGATGAATCATAAGAGGGCCAATGAGAGCTGCAGAGCTGGAGGTGTGTGTCTGTTTAAATCCAGGAAGTTAACAGGCAGCAGCTTCAGCTGCCCACAGTTAAAATGGTTGCAGCCAGACTTAGTGGAGGGAGATTTCTGCAGCATATTTGGCAAGTACAGAATCACAGTATATATAAAATAATTTGCAAAGTGGTTGGAGGTGGTTGGTGAATGTATTCCTCTGTATCTGTGACGTGAAGCTTTGCAGTGTCAGCAGATTAATAGATTTTCTATCACAGATTTTGCCCTCGGTGTTGGAAATTTCTTCTCCTTTGATACACACAGAGTTATTAAGCAGCAGTCAATTCCTTGAACTTGTTATAACTTGCTGCATTGGTGACTTGTGCAGTTTGTTTTCCAGAAATCTTGACAGTGTGTTAAAGGAAGATAAAATGTTTGAGAATTTCGGTGTAAATGAAGACTTGGGGCTGCAAGGATGTCCCTACCCACAATGCACAGCAGTCCCTGAATATCTGACTTGGAGATGCATGCTTGTCCTTACCCACAATGCACAGGGGTCCCTGAATATCTGATTTTGTTTATTTGCCTGAGGCGGGTAAGATTTGCCAGGAGGCAGCAAGAAAGCTGATGCAAGACTTTTCTGCTTCTGGAGACTGAATCCCGCACTCCTCGTTCCTCGCAATGGAAGTTATTCGGTGCAGTTTGCGTGTTGCAGCTGGCCATTTCAATGGCAGATCATGGATGAAAAGTTCAGTTCTTTCTGACAACTCTGATGTTTGTACTCTTTGTTTCCTTGCAAAGTCACTAACCTTTGTTGCCTGCCGTGTAAGTGTGATCTTCTCCCGCTTCAGTAAGTGTCAGACATGGATACTACTTCAGGAAACCGGAATGTGCGTCAGACTGAATAGCTGTATGCAGGAGACGTTCGGCAAATTGCTCTTTGTTGGGTTTTTTCGCTGACACAGAATGGCTTCCAGATCTCTCCCCACACTGGAAACACTTGCTGTTTATTTTAGCAGGTCATACGACGTGTTTGGGGACTTTATTTGCTGCCTGGATGAAAGAAGAGCATTTTTCTTTTTACAAAGAACTGTGGCTGGTCCATTAGGGCTGGTATCCCAATGATATAACACCACAGACAACCTACACCGTGTTGGACTTGATAACTGTGATGGGATTTCCTCTTTTTTATTTGTATTTTCAAGAACCATAATATCATGGTCTACTCTTAGCACCAGACGTTTCCTGGACAATGTTCTATTCGGCTTTGTGGTTTATTTGTTTGGAATGTAATAAATATAGGTAGAGCTTGTCGTGGAAAAACCACTATGCTCTTGTGCTATTAAGCACCCTTTCAGCCCTTTGGTATAAAGCATCTTTAAGCAACACGTGTCTCCCGTATTTCCCCAAGTAAACAGACATAGTCACCTTCTTAGCTCCATCGCTCGACCAACTGACCTGAACCCTCGGAGCAATTTTTATTTATTTAACAAATAGAGCCTCATGGTTTCACAATTGACCAATCAAGCACAGGCATTCCTTCAAACAGGAGGGGTTATACAACAACCAATGAACAATAACAAGGGGAGTCCTTATGGGTGTGTCTGGGCATGGGGAGCGTGTATGATTTCCTGCCCCCTGTCTTTTTAAGCTATTATCTTCAGCTAGACAAAGGAAGGCGCATGGCTGGTCTCGAAATCATGGACGCTGTCCGACCATAACGCACCCAAAGACTCCCGTTTTTACCGTTGGTGTGAATCCTTATTCTGCATTATTCAGAGAACAACGCATACCCGGATAATGCTACCCTCCCTGTGGGTGGGAGATTATCTGCAGGGGCACGCGACGCCCCCCCCCAATGTGTTGATCAGGCACACAGGGATAAAACGAGCGTACATCCACTAAACCGACAATGTCTTGGCAGAACGAACACATCCCCCCCAGACGATCGTTCTGTGCATCGCACAGGGGCCCTTCACTGGCGGAGATATCAACACTCTGCAGACACTTCTCTACATCCCCAAGGAGCTTTTCACTACCAAACAGATCTCAACCACCGTCAGTCGCCCCAGTCAGCTCTTTAGAGCGGGTTGCGGCAGAACTAACACTGGGAGACACTATGACCATACATATTAAATACATTCAATTTCCACAACATGCTACCCTGTAGGAGCTGCTAGAAAGATACCCAGGGTTCCTTTTCCTAACAGTTGCCATGTAGCCAGGAATATGGTCACAGTCACTCTTCGGCTCACTAAAGAGTCTAGGGGTGTTCTTTTTTCTTTTTTTTGGTAACTTGGATAGGGATATTGGGTGTGATACTCCAAAAAGAACCACGTACAAAGTGTGGACACTAGAATTAATTCTGTAGAACTGTAAGCAAAGTCCTCATAAAAGCAGTCAGGGGACTTGGCTTCGTATTAATAGCTAAAGTTACAAAAGCTTCCTCTTATGAGCAGAGTCCCTTCACACACAGCTGACTCTCTAGCACCAGAAGGGTGATAGCAGCCTACAGTCTCTAGGATCTCTCACTCAGTCTGTACTCACAAATGTCCTCAGATGATGGTTGCCTCCAGCCAAAATCTTCCAGACACCTTTTCCAGTGACCTCAGACTAGATCAGGGGTCTTCAAACTGTGGCCCTCCAGGTGTTCAGGAACTACAATTCCCATCATGCCTAGTCATGTCTGTGAATGTCAGAGTTTTACAATGCCTCATGGGATGTGTAGTTCTGCAACAGCTGGAGGGCCGTAGTTTGAGGATCCCTGGACTAGATCCTCAGATGGCAGCCCCTCAGTCAGCTTCCAGAGACTTTCAGCATCCAGGCCCCTCGGCTAGCCCAGCTGAGGCCTCACAAACAGCAAGCACATGGCAGGGTTGCCTAAGGGAGCAACTAACTCTCCCTTAGGCTGTGATCTCCTGCTAGGGAAAAATACCTGGAAGCTCTGTTTCTCACAGTATTTATACAAACTTCCAGCAGCCATCTGGGCCACTCTCCCAGAGATTGGCTAGGTACATATAAATATTCATGTTGCCCATTTGCCTTGCTCCACACCTATGATCCGTAACAACCAACAGTTCTCCAGAAAGCAGAAAGAGCAATCAAACCTGCAGCAAGTGAAACACTGAACAGGCCAGAATAATCAATACAGCCACAGGTTGCAGTAAACTAAAACTGAATTTGCCTAACAACAAACTGCAGCTCCACTGGATACAGTGAGCAATACCTAAATATACCTAATCCTAACACCTATCTAGGAGGGTTCTACATATACAGTATCTCAAAAAAGTCAGTACACCCCTCACATTTTTGTAAATATTTTATTATATCTTTTCATGTGACAACACTGAAGAAATGACACTTTGCTACAATGTAAAGTAGTGCGTGTACAGCTTGTATAACAGTGTAAATTTGCTGTCCCCTCAAAATAACTCAATATACAGCCATTAATGTCTACACCACTGGCAACAAAAGTGAGTACACCCCTAAGTGAAAAATGGCCCAATTAGCCATTTTACGCTCCCCTGGTGTCATGTGACTCGTTAGTGTTACAAGGTCTCAGGTGTGAATGGGGAGCAGGTGTGTTAAATATCACTCTCTCATACTGGTCACTGGAAGTTTAACATGGCACCTCATGGCAAAGAACTCTCTGAGGATCTGAAAAAAAGACCTGTTGCTCTACATAATGATGGCCCAGGCTATAAGAAGATTGTCAAGACCCTGAAACTGAACAGCAGCACAGTGGCCAAGACCATACAGCGCCTTAACAGGACAGGTTCCACTCAGAACAGGCCTCGTCATGGTCGACGAAAGAAGTTGAGTGCACGTGCTCAACGTCATATCCAGAGGTTGTCTTTGGGAAATAGACGTATGATTGTTGCCAGCATTGCTGCAGAGGTTGAAGGGGTGGGGGGTCAGCCTGTCAGTGCTCAGACCATGCGCCGAACACTGCATCAAATTGGTCTGCATGGCTGTCGTCCCAGAAGGAAGCCTCTTCTAAAGATGATGCACAAGGAAGCCCGCAAACAGTTTGCTGAAGACAAGCAGACTAAGGACATGGATTACTGGAACCATGTCCTGTGGTCTGATGATATCAAGATAAACGTATTTGTTTCAGATGGTGTCAAGCCATGTGGCGGCAACCAGGTGAGGAGTACAAAGACAATTGTGTCTTGCCTACAGTCAGGCATGGTGGTGGGAGTGTCATGGTCTGGGGCTGCATGAGTGCTGCCGGCACTGGGGAGCTACAGTTCATTGAGGGAACCATGAATGCCAACATGTACTGTGACATACTGAAGCAGAGCACGATCCCCTCCCTTCAGAGATTGGGCTGTAGGGCAGTATTCCAACATGATAACGACCCCAAACACAGCTGCAAGACAACCACTGCCTTGCTAAAGAAGCTGAGGGTAAAGGTGATGGACTGGCAAAGCATGTCTCCAGACCTAAACTTTATTGAGCATCTGTGGGGCATCCTCAAATGGAAGGTGGAGGAGCGCAAGGTCTCTAACGTCCACCAGCTCCATGATGTCGTCATGGAGGAGTGGAAGAGGACTCCAGTGGCAACTTTTGAAGCTCTGGTAAACTCTATGCCCAAGAGGGTTAGGGCAATGCTGGAAAAAAATGGTGGCCACACAAAATATTGACACTTTGGGCCAAATTTGGACATTTTACACAGGGGTGTACTCACTTTTGTTGCCAGCGGTTTAGACATTAATGGCTGTGTGTTGAGCTATTTTGAGGGGACAGCAAATTAACACTGTTATACAAGCTTTAGGCCTCATTTACACGAGGCGGACTCCGCTTCCATGGAGTCCGCCTCGGTCCGATGGCTCAGCGGGAGATCTCTCCGTTGATCTCTGCTGAGCCGGCAGATGACAGGTCCCTCTCTGCTCACTGAGCGGGGAGGGGCTTGTCAGGCGCCGCTGCTGCCTATGGAAGGATCAGATGAAAACGGACAGCATGTCCGTTTTCATCTGATCTTACCCGATCCGATCCGCCAGAGACGGATCCAGACGTAGGGCCATCTGTCTGCTTTTTGCGGATTGGACCGGGTCGGATGTCAGCGGACATGTTTCCACTGATATCCGTCGCTCCATAGGCTAACATGGAGTGCCCGTTCAGGTCCGCCATCAAAACTGACAGGCAGACCTGAACGGTCCGACCGTGTAAAAGGGGCATAACACTCACTACTTTACATTGTAGCAAAGTGTCATTTCTTCAGTGTTGTCACATGAAAAGATATAATAAAATATTTACAAAAATGTGAGGAATGTACTCACTTAAGTGAGATACTGTAGCTAAAACCGAGTTGAATTAAAATGAAACGTAACCCTATCCCTTATCCAGGATGGATTGTGAAAGACAAACACTGAAATAATTAATCATTATTAGCTCCACTAACTAATCAGGTAGCACTAAGGTCATCTTCCAGCAAAGTAATTGCACTTTCGTTTCTTCCAGCAAATTAAATGACATTCATTATGCTGCTTATTAAATTCCTGGAAATGAGAAATGGATCACAAACCCAAAGAGGAGAAAATAAGAAAATCAATTGTGGACTTCCCCTCATCCGGGCACGCTTCATTCTTCCCTGTGTTCTGTGGTCTTCTAGGTCATTGTTGGCCTCCCTGGCAAGCCATGTTCTCTGGATCTTCTTCTGGAACGCAGGTGGAATAATCACTGACTCATCCGGAAGGATACAGTCACCTGAATTATAGATGATTATTACACCTGAGCTCTTAGGAGGAGATCCAAAAATCAGTACTGAGGACTTACAGAGGATATGAGTTTGTATGTCCCCTGGCTGAGGTCACTGCTGGCAATATGGACGCTGAAGGACCGTAAAGACTGTACAAGGGAGCGAAAGAAAGAGCTTGACATTTAAATTATATCCTATTAGGCAAATCTAGTTTCTAGTGTTGGAACGTGAATGCTTCATTTATATCAGATAGCTATAAATAGAAACATATTATAAATCAAAAAGGTTCTAACATTTAGTTATAACTATAAGTGATAATGAAATAACAGTATTTATCACATTTTTATTAATAATTTGATGACATTTTCTACATTAGCTCTGCCATACCTTACCTCAACATGTATGTTGGAGGGTGCAGCATGATGTGGCGGCAGTAACGCAGGCTTGGTTCACACCTATGCGCGTGGCTGCGATTGTAGTAATTGCAGCGATTCCTGCACCCCAGTGAAAACGCGCTGCTGTGAATGGCATCCCCACGCATGTAATACCGCAGTGGGTGCTGGAACAGGAACCAACTGACCATGCGGTTTCCTTGCAGACCGCGTTTTGGCAAAGGTGCATGCACCATTTTCTGTGGGAAACGCAGGCATGGCAGCCCAAACGTGGGCTGCAAAAAGGAAAAGGTGTGAACCTAGGGTAACACACAGTCCAGTTGCAAATAGAGAGAACTTGTATTTTAGGAAGGCAGCCCAACGGGGAACACTCACGGGAGAACAGCAGGTTGTAGCAGAGGTCTCAGCCAAACTGACAGCGTCTGCCTTGAGGGGCAGAATGTTGCCTGACTGGTCCAAGGCCAAGCGGGGAAGCGCTCGTCTGGAACCTTTCCCTACTGCTATTACTGTCCCTGACACACGGGCAGGGCTTTTTTTTCTCAGAGAATACACGCAGGAACTCTCCACTTCTGAGTCACTTCTTGTCTTCGCCCCCTACCCATCTCTGAGCAACATCCCTTGGTTCCACCCCCTACCCACCTCTGAGCAGCAACCCATGGTTCCACCCCCTACCCACCTGTCAGTACTGCCCCTTTTAGAAATTACAGAACCAAGTATCATTTTGTGGTGATAAGTAATTTGTATGAAATTGGTTAATAATAACAAGAAAAGCAGTACAGTGGATCCCCAGCAGCAACAGACCCTTCCCAGCATTAATCGATTCCCCCAGCAACAACAGACCCTTCCGAGCAACAATAGATTCTCCTAGCAACAATGGACCCCAAAAACAATTGACCACCATAGCAACAATAGATTTCCCCAGCATCAATAGGCTCTCCAGTAGCCAGCAACAATAGATCACTCCCTCAACAGCAGATCCCTTCCAGCAATAAGCGACCCCCCCCCAGCAATATAAGCCCAACCAACAACTATCGTTCCCTTACCAGCAACAATAGACCTCCCCAGCAACAATAGACTGCCACGCAAAAATAGATGCCATCCAGCAGCAATAGATCCACCAACAGCCAGCAACAATAGACTCCTCCCTCAATAGTAGATCCCTTCCAGCAACAATTGACCCCCCCCCAGCAAAATAAGCCCAACCAACAGCAATAATTCCCCACCAGCATCAATAGACCTCCTCAGCAACAATAGACTGCCACGCAAAAATAAATGCTCCCCAGCAACAATAGATAGCCCAACGGCCCTCAACAATAGACCCTTCCATCAACAGTAGATCCCCTTCAGCAACAACTGACCCCGCCAGCAACATAAGTCCACCCCCAGCAACAATAACAGATCCTTCCAGGACAACCAGCATTCATAGACTCTCCAGTACCCCTTTCCATTACATACATTCAGTGCAGGTGGTGCCAGAACTGTGTTCCCTCTGCATTCCCGCTGAAAAAAAGCCTACACTACCTACCTGTGGCCTACACTACCCACACGCTAAATGCGTGCCAAACACAGGAGCCAGGGTCCTAAATAGACTCTGTCACACCCAAAATGGCCACCAGAGTCAAATGGGCTGTCAGCATCAAACCAAATTGCTGCCCCAAGAAAACCATAGAGGAACTGCTTGCAGTGGACAAAATAGACATGTAGGTCTACATGTTCCCAGACGAGAAATACATTTTAGAATCGCCATTTGTAGCACTCTGTCAAGTTGGATCATGAAAAGATGCCCTGTTCAGGGGTTTTAAGACATATACAGCCTTTTTCTAAAATATACTTATTTTGTGATAAAATTCCTTTTACCCTTAGTGGCAAACATATTGCATCAGAGGAGACATTGCCGAGACTTTTCCCAGCGTGAACGTATGAGACATATACCCGTTATTTATGATAATTTGTAAAGATACATTTTATATATACATTTGTGTAAAAATTAGAGCCTGTAGACAGACAAAACAAGGATGTTTCTAAGCTTTGGCTTTTTTTTATCTGTTGGTGGCTGGGATAAGGTTTTGTAAAGAGCTGCAAGTTGAACAGAGTGCATTGTGTCGGTGCTGTCCTTTCCCCTTCAGTGACATCCCTGCCATGCCCTGTACTCTCAAGCCTTGTACACATGATCGGATGATGACATGCTGTTGGCAGGAAAATCCGACCGTGTGTATGCTCCATCGGACAATTGTCGGGTTTTCCGCGGACAAATGTTGGATAGCAGGTTTTAAAATTTTCCGCTGCTTTTCTGAGCGTGTGTACACAAGTCCATCAGACAAAAGTCCAAAGTACAACCACGCATGCTCGGTAGCAAGGACGAGCTAGAAGCGGTTAGTCTTGAAAACTAGTGTTTGTAATGGAGAATTAACATTGGTGACGTGGCAAATTATGAAATCTCCAAATGCAGCGCACATTCTCTTCTTCTTTAATGGGGCAATAATGAAGCTGCTTTGCTGGTGATACTGATGGAGTTATTGCAAACTAATATTCAAAGGCTTTTTTTTCTAGTGATATCAAGAATAATATATATATATATATATATATAAAATAAAATAAAATATATATATATATATATATATATATATATATATATATATATATATATATATATATATATATATATATTTTTTTTTTGTTACTACAACAATATTATCCCATAGTTTTCATAGCTAACACAGAAAAGCCAGTAGAGGAAGTGAGCTGTGCAGAAAACTTCCTCTACTGGCTATGAGTTTACATGACAGGTCGAAGAGGAGAGGGCTGCCCGAGGTTCCCGAACGCAGTTCCGGCAAGTTCTGGCTGAGAAAAAGCCCTGGTTTTTAAGATCAAAGATACAACTATGTTGGTGTCCCTTGTTAATTTTATATTGTATTTTTTTAAATGTAAATGCCTCCTCCCAAACTGTCATTTGAAGTAAAACACATAGCCAAGTATTATTCTCCACAATTTTTTTTTATTGTGCATTAAAAAAATAAATAAATAAATAAAATTAGACATGCTATCTGCCAATAGAACTTAACCAAAAAGTGCATTCTATGCATCCAAAAATATAGAAAAATACCAAATTAAATCATTATTCAACCAAAAAAATAATGTCAAAGCAATAACTCCAAGGCCAATAATAAATAACACGTTATCTCCTCCGATTCCGCATCATGTCTGGTTGACAAATGGCCATTCAAAAACGAACTGAAAAGCACGAAATGAAAAGCGCGAAATGAAAAGCGTGAAATGAAAAGTGCGAATCAACACTCACCAAACTTCTACTAATACGAAATTAGCAGAAGGAGCCCAAAGGGTGGTGCTAAAGAGCTGAAAAACCACGTAGTGCGTCACTACGTTCGTGATTGTTGGCCGTGTGTATGCAAGACAAGTTTGGGCCAACGCCCTTCGGACAAAAGTCTACGGTTTTGTTGGCCAACAATCCGATCGTGTCTACGAGGCTTCAGTGTTAAAAGGCTTCCCTCCGCTCTGAACATCTCTATCAGTTTAATTAATTAGCGTCATTATTTCAGGGTGCCATCAGTCTCTGGTGCAAATCAATAATAGAGGGGGGTTTTCCTGCGGTCACATTCTCTGTATCAGATTACTTGTTAATAACACCATGTATGGGTGACTTGTTGAAAGTTTTGCTGGGTATAATTAGACAAATGTTGTGTCGGAGCTGTGCCGGCTCTGGGCTGTGCTCTCTCTCTGTTATTTTTCTTCTTCCATCAATTTAGATGAGGATCTGGAGATGACTGGAAAGGAAATGTTATCTCTGTATGTGGTATTTATCAACTGTGCAAGCTGCAGGCTGCACGACTGTGCCTTTCTCAAAGTGGTTAAACTTGAAATAGTTTACTCAGAGGGCTTGGTTGGACCCCATTATTGTCCAGAATAATTGATTTTTCCAGACTTAATTGAAATGAAAAAGATGGCCCTTCATATTGTGTATTGGATTTTGTCTTGTCATTTCCCTAAAGGTCAGACATTTGTATTAGTACTGATTCTGTCTGCAGGGCCTTGCTCTCCTCTCTCGCACTTTCGGATTAACGGGGGCGCCGGAGACCTTGGAACAGGGTTTGAGTTTGTCTGTTGACAGGTTGAAAAATGACAAAATAAGAAAAAGTGGCCTTTGCGGGCACTGAGCAGTAATGAGTTGCTGCAGGAAAATGTCCCCAAGCAGGCCATTGCGTCCCTTGTCATCACTTGGCGGGGCCTGAAAGCTGCATAGGGAAGCAGATGTTTCCTGCATCTGATTGCCTTGGGACAGAATGAAATTGCCTCTTTTGTAGGCCTTGCTGGGGCCGAGCGTACAGTCACACTATCTGCTTGACTAGATAGGCTGCTGTCATTTGTATTAGTTAAGTGCTGGCGGAGTATCGTCCCCATCAGTCAGGGACGGAGCTGCGTTGGAGGATTCTGCTTCTGTTAGCATTTCAGGCTCATCTTCTAAACAAATGGAAAAATAAATAGACAGCTCAGAATATGCGGTGTCCTTTATCTTCATGAGAACAGACATGGACGGGCAGTTTCTGTCTTCTGTGTTAAGTTAATGAGTGGCAAACCAAGACAGAGCAACAAACTGTTAGGCGGATCCGAGCGTAATTGTCCACATTTCTGTCTTATCTTCCTTCATTCAAAATCTGCTTTATATTCCCATACTGAAACCTGGGGAAACGATCTGTCTCTTTTCGGCTCCAGTATTCTCCAATCCCTTGTTGCTGCATGTAGCAAGGGACCCCCGTGGCCCACTGACACGTTGCTGGAATTTCCTGTTGAAGTCAGCAGAAAACGGATACAATCTTTAGGTCATTCAAAAAGAATTGCATTACGAGAAAAGCATGCAATAGATTAGTACAGAACCAAAACAATTACATGTAATAGTTTCCATAGAGTATTTAAACGCCTAGAATACGAAGGGAACATTTTTATGCTAGGAGTTTATGTAGGGTTGCCACCTTTTCATCGAGTCAAACCCAAACACTTTAACCACTTCAGCCCTCGGACGAATTTACCCCCTTCCTGACCAGGCCATTTTTGCGATACAGCACTGCATCGCTTTAACTGACAATTGCGCGCTCGTGCGATGTTGTACCCAAACAAAATTGATGTCCTTTTTTCCCCACAAATAGAGCTTTCTTTAGGGGGTATTTGATCACCTCTGCTGTTTTTATTTATTGTGCTATAAACAAAAGCACCAGAGCCCCCCTTACATCAGATATGACACCAGAGCCCCCTTTACATCAGATATGACACCAGAGCCCCCCTTACATGAGATATGACACCAGAGCCCCCTTTACATCAGATATGACACCAGAGCCCCCCTTACATGAGATATGACACCAGAGCCCCCCCTTATATTAGATATGACACTAGAGCCCCCCATACATCAGATATGACACCAGAGCCCCCCCTTACATCAGATATGACACCAGAGCCCCCCTTACATCAGACATGACACCAGAGCCCCCCCTTACATCAGATATGACACCAGAGCCCCCCTTACATCAGATATGACACCAGAGCCCCCCCTTACATCAGGTATGACACCATACCCCCCCTTACATGAGATATGACACCAGAACCCCCCCCCCTACATCAGTTATGACACCAGAGCCCCCCTTACATCAGATATGACACCAGAGCCCCCCTTACATCAGATATGACACCAGAGCCCCCCTTACATCAGACATAACACCAGAGCCCCCCTTACATCAGATATGACACCAGAGCCAACCCTTACATCAGGTATGACACCATACCCCCCCTTACATGAGATATGACACCAGAACCCCCCCCCCCCTTACATCAGATATGACACCAGAGCCCCCCTTACATCAGATATGACACCAGAGCCCCCCTTACATCAGATATGACACCAGAGCCCCCCTTACATCAGATGTGACACCAGAGCCCCCCCGACATCAGATGTGACACCAGAACCCCCCCAAACATCATATATGACACCAGAGGCCCCCTTAAATCAGATATGACATTGGAGCCCCCCCCTTATATCAGTTATGACACCAGAGCCCCCCTTTACATCAGATATGACACCAGAGCCCCCCTTTACATCAGATATGACACCAGAGCCCCCCCCTTACATCAGATATGACACCAGAGCCCCCCTTACATCAGATATGACATCAGAGCCCCCTTACATCAGGTATGACACCAGAGCCCCCCCTTACATCAGATATGACACCAGAGCCCCCCTTTACATCAGGTATGACACCAGAGCCCCCCTTACATCAGATATGACACCAGAGCCCCCCTTTACATCAGATATGACACCAGAGCCCCCCTTACATCAGGTATGACACCAGAGCCCCCCTTACATCAGATATGACACCAGAGCCCCCCTTACATCAGACATGACACCAGAGCCCCCCCTTACATCAGATATGACACCAGAGCCCCCCTTACATCAGATATGACACCAGAGCCCCCCCTTACATCAGGTATGACACCATACCCCCCCTTACATGAGATATGACACCAGAACCCCCCCCCCCTACATCAGTTATGACACCAGAGCCCCCCTTACATCAGATATGACACCAGAGCCCCCCTTACATCAGATATGACACCAGAGCCCCCCTTACATCAGACATAACACCAGAGCCCCCCTTACATCAGATATGACACCAGAGCCAACCCTTACATCAGGTATGACACCATACCGCCCCTTACATGAGATATGACACCAGAACCCCCCCCCCCTTACATCAGATATGACACCAGAGCCCCCCTTACATCAGATATGACACCAGAGCCCCCCTTACATCAGATATGACACCAGAGCCCCCCTTACATCAGATGTGACACCAGAGCCCCCCCGACATCAGATGTGACACCAGAACCCCCCCAAACATCATATATGACACCAGAGGCCCCCTTAAATCAGATATGACATTGGAGCCCCCCCCTTATATCAGTTATGACACCAGAGCCCCCCTTTACATCAGATATGACACCAGAGCCCCCCTTTACATCAGATATGACACCAGAGCCCCCCCCTTACATCAGATATGACACCAGAGCCCCCCTTACATCAGATATGACATCAGAGCCCCCTTACATCAGGTATGACACCAGAGCCCCCCCTTACATCAGATATGACACCAGAGCCCCCCTTTACATCAGGTATGACACCAGAGCCCCCCTTACATCAGATATGACACCAGAGCCCCCCTTTACATCAGATATGACACCAGAGCCCCCCTTACATCAGGTATGACACCAGAGCCCCCCCTTACATCAGATATGACACCAGAGCCCCCCTTACATCAGATATGACATCAGAACCCCTCCCTACATCAGATGTGACACCAGAGCCCCCCTTACATCAGATATGACATCAGACCCCCCTACATCAGATATGACACCAGAGCCCCCCCTTACATCAGATATGACACCAGAGCCCCCCTTACATCAGATATGACATCAGAACCCCTTCCTACATCAGATGTGACACCAGAGCCCCCCTTACATCAGATATGACATCAGACCCCCCTTTACATCAGATATGACACCAGAGCCCCCCTTACATCAGATATGACATCAGACCCCCCTTTACATCAGATATGACACCAGAGCCCCCCTTACATCAGATATGACACCAGAGCCCCCCTTACATCAGATATGACACCAGAGCCCCCCTTACATCAGATATGACACCAGAGCCCCCCTTACATCAGATATGACATCAGAGCCCCCCTTACATCAGATATGACATCAGAGCCTCCCCTTACATCAGATATGACACCAGAGCCCCCCTTTACATCAGATATGACACCAGAGCCCCCCTTACATCATATATGACACCAGAGCCCCCCTTACATCAGATATGACATCAGAGCCCCCTTACATTAGATATGACACCAGAGCCCCCCTTACATCAGATATGACACCAGAGCCCCCCATACATCAGATATGACACCAGAGCCCCCCATACATCAGATATGACATCAGAGCCCCCCTTACATCAGATATGACACCAGAGCCCCCCGCACATCAGATATGACACCAGAGCCCCCCTTACATTAGATATGACACCAGAGCCCCCCTTACATCAGATATGACACCAGAGCCCCCCTTACATCAGATATGACACCAGAGCCCCCCTTTCCCCCTGTACTCACTGATCACTAACTGCAAAAAAGTTCCTAATTTCTCTTTCCAGGCTCCACACACTCCATGTTCATTCCTCAGCAGTGCTGCTGAGACTTTTCAGTCAGTGCCGCTCTCTATTGCCACCTGCAGGCTGGAGGGAGGAGAACACCTAATCCTCTCTCCAGCTATGAGCCACGATCCTATCTGAATAACGTGTCCAGTTTTCAGGGGGGGCTCAAAACCGGGCACATGATTCAAATCCCGGACTGTACGGGAAAATGCTGTAAAGGTGGCAACCCTAAGTTTATGGTGAGGCCTCTGGCGTTCCAGAAAAGCCCTCTGCATCCACTCTGGATGGAAATATCATATCATTACATCTGGATGTGCAGGGAACTCTCAGAAACTCACACTAAATATTCATTCACACAGAAAATGAGCCAGTAAAGAGCAGGGGGTCAGTGTCAGTGGGTTGAGAAAACCAACTATGGATCACTGGAGACCTTAAAGTCACTCTGCTGCCCGCCACTGACGACCTTTGAAAAGGTTCCAACAATAGGAGGGAAATGTCACCATAATAACAACTAATAATAAATGGGTGCCAGGCCAGCACACTTTTTCTGTAAGCTAGAAGTACACACACAGCCCATAATACATTCCCTAGATAGGAGGAATCTGTGTAGGAGCATAATTTCATCAGGAAGTGGAGGAGTAGTTTTAATTGGCAAAGGTTTTGTACATCGCCATATTTATCCATAGGGTGGATGTTGTAGGTAACATTTTTGCAGACCTCTTACATAGTTAGTTACATAGTAGGTGAAGTTGAAAAAAGACACAAGTCCATCAAGTCCAACCTATGTGTGTGATTATATGTCAGTATTACATTGGATATCCCTGTATGTTGTGGTCATTCAGATGCTTATCTAATAGTTTTTTTAAATTAACGATGCTCCTCGCTGAAACCACGGCTTGTGGAGGAGAATTCCACATCCTTACTGCTCTTATGCCGCGTACGCAGGGTCGGGGATTTCCGTCAACAAATGTTCGATGGGAGCTTGCTGTCGGAAATTCCGACCGTATGTAGGCTCCATCTGACATTTTTTGTCGGAATTTCCGACAACAAAAATTTGAGACCTGGTTCTCAAATTTTCCGACAACAAAATCCGTTGTCGTAAATTCTGATCGTGTGTACACAATTCCGACGCACAAAATTCCACACATGCTTGGAATCAAGCCGCACTGGCTATTGAACATCATTTTTCTCGGCTCGTCGTACATGTTGTACATCACCGCGTTCTTGATGTTCGGCATTTCCAATAACATTTGTGCGACCGTGTGTATGCAAGACAAGTTTGAGCCAACATCCGTCGGAAATTAATCCATGGATTTTGTTGTCGGAATGTCCAATCGTCTGTACGTGGCATTACAGTAAAGAAGCCTCTATGCAGTTTAAGGTTAAACCGCTTCTCTTCTAATTTTAGTGAATGGCCGCGTGTCTTCTTAAATTCCCTTTAGCAGTAAAGTTTTATACCTATTGTGGGGTCACCAGTACGGTATTTGTACATTGAAATCATATCCCCTCTCAAGCGTCTCTTCTCCAGAGAGAATAAGTTCAGTGCTCGCAACCTTTCCTCATAACTAATATCCTCCAGACCCTTTATTAGCTTTTTTGCCCTTCTCTGGACTCTCTCTATTTCCAGTATATCCTTCCTGAGGACTGGTGCCCAGAACTGGACGGCATACTCCAGGTGAGGTTGGACCAGAGTCTTGTAGAGTGGGAGAATTATCGCTTTATCCCCGGAGTTAATCCCCTTTTTTAATGCATGCCAATATTCTGTTTGCTTTCTTAGCAGCAGCTTGGGATTGCATGCCACTGCCGAGCCTATCATCTACTGGGACCCCCAGGTCCTTTTCCATCCTAGATTCCCCCAGAGGTTCTCCCCTTAGTGAGTAGATTGCGTTCATATTTTTGCCATCCAAATGCATTATTTTACATTTTTCTACATTAAACCTCATTTGCCATGTAGTTGCCCACAACATTCATTTGTTCTGATCTTGCAAGGTTTCCACATCCTGCGGAGAAATGATTACCTTGCTTAGCTTAGTATCATCTGCAAATACTGAGATTGAGCTGTTTATCCCATCCTCTACGTCATTTATGAATAAATTAAATAGGATTGGTCCCAGGACAGAACCCTGGGGGGTCCCCGCTTTCCACACCAGACCATTCAGAGTACTGCCCATTTATCACTACCCTCTGAACTCGCCCCTGTAGCCAATCAGTCAATAAATTTCAATCCATGTACTCACCCTATGGTCCATGCCGAAAGACCTTAGCTTATACAGTAAACATTTGTGGGGAACTGTATCAAATGCCTTTGCAAAATCCAGATACACCACGTCTACGGGCCTTCTTTTATCTAGATGGCAGCTCACCTCCTCATAGAAGGTTAATAGATTGGTTTGGCAAGAATGATTCTTAATGAATCCATGCTGATTACTGCTAATGATACAAGACATTATCCCAGAGACATTATCCCAGAGGGCGACTAATGTTTCCAGCTGGGCCATTTAAAAAAA
Source organism: Lithobates clamitans (assembly GCA_037952925.1). NCBI lineage: Eukaryota > Metazoa > Chordata > Amphibia > Anura > Ranidae > Lithobates > Lithobates clamitans. Next base: position 2,072,363 of record JBBGZY010000020.1, on the reverse strand, counting down.
AAAGAGGTTAAAAGAGTATTCTCTGCAGGTCCACCTGGTTTTCAGGTTCTTCACTCTTCTTGGGCTTTGCCAGGAAAGTAAACACTCCTTTACATACTTATGAGAGGTCTCTCTGTTTACAGTAGTTCCAAGCCTGGTTTGCAGGAGGGCCCACCAGATGCTTGAGGTCCAAAGGGCATGGGGGCCCAGGTTGCCAGGCGCATGCACCCAGGTGGACCTTTTCTATGGCTACCAAGCAAGTAAACCCTCCTCCACTAGGCTACTACTTGCTCTTAGTCAGAAATGATGCTATTATCGTTACTTCCTGAAGTTCCTGTTTACTGAATTACTTAGCAACAATGCACAAAAGTGCAAAGTTAAATTTCAGGAGTACAACGATATGGTAAGTAAATCCAGATTTTGTAAAAGTACAAAAGTATTCATTGGCATGGCATAGCAAGAGAAAAAGGAGGTGGTACTCACAAATCATAGTTCTCCTAAGAGACAGGCGACGAACGTCCTAGGGGACCTCACCATCCATTGCTTTTCACCAAGAGCCCCTTGATCCTCCCACCAGAGAACCCTTTGACATCTCTCGCTCTCTGCTGAGAACCCCCTGATTCCTTCTACCCCTCTTCACAAGAACCTCTTGACTCTTTCCACCAAGTCCTTTCATCGTGTCCTAGGGAGCATGCATGTGATATTAAACCCAAAAGCCAACATTTATTATATTGCAGCTTACCAATTCTTAGATGTCATGGCTGCATTTGATTTCTTTTTCAGACTTATAGGGCATACACACGGTCGGACATTGACCGGACATTCAGACAACAAAATCCATGGATTTTTTCTGACGGATGTTGGCTCAAACTTGTCTTGCATACACACGGTCACACAAAGTTGTCGGAAAATCCGATCGTTTTGAACGCGGTGACGTAAAACACGTACATCGGGACTATAAACGGGGCAGTGGCCAATAGCTTTCATCTCTTTATTTATTCTGAGCATGCGTGGCACTTTGTCCGTCGGATTTGTGTACACACGATCAGAATTTCCGACAACGGATTTTGTTGTCAGAAAATTTTATCTCCTGCTCTCCAACTTTGTGTGTCAGAAAATCCGATGGAAAATGTCCGATGGAGCCCACACACAGTCGGAATTTCCGACAACACGCTCCGATCGGACATTTTCCATCAGAAAATCCGACCGTGTGTACGGGGCATTAGACTTTTAGATTTTTTTTAATCTGTTGTTTTTCAACAGAACAAGCTCTCATGCAGATGTAGTAGTTAGGGTGTTCAGACAAATCATGTACTGCTGACAAGGGTATTTATAGTGGTCAGCTTTTATTTATTCGTGGAAAACCTTTAGCCCAAAAGGAAAAAAACAAACAGTTTGCTATAACTGATTGTGTAACTGCAGTGTGAGCTGGAAAAAAAAAGTCCTGCTAGCAGCATCATTGGAGCGGTGCTTCACCGCTCCTGCCCATTGAACTGAATGGGCACCACTGCAGAACCGCCGGCAAAGCGCTGTTGCAGCAGCGCTTTGCGGTGCTTTTAACCCTTTCTCGGCCGCTATAGGGGGGTAAAAGCGCCCGCTACCGGCCGAATAGAGCCAGCGGCGGTTTACCGCCGACTAACCCACCGCCCCAGTGTGAAAGGGGCCTTAGAGTATCTAAATCTGCTAGTCCATTTTACAATCCCCTCCCCCAGGTTAACAATTTTGCAGTCTACTGTGCCCTGTGCTCCCAGAGCAGAGGCACTCTAATATAGGACGTATGTTACTGGTCAGATCATAAGCAGAGGTGAAAAAGACCCCCCCCCCCCACAAAAAAAGAAATAAATAATGCAGCTATCACATCTAATGATTGGTAGGCTGCAACATATTACATTTTGGGTCTGGGGTTTAACACCAAAGTGTTACGAATCCCAGGACCCTCCATTCACTATATCTGGTCTCCCACAGTACGTGGAACATGGAAATGCAATTATTTTAGTAAATATAAACTGCTAAATACCTTTTCTCATCAGCGATATATATCAGTATTCTGACTTCTATCAGTGTCTGTTTAAAACTTGTAGGAGTTTTCATTCTCCTCTGACTGTCCTATGAGGCTGCGTGACCCCTGACCCTCTGTCTGGACAGTGCTGATTGGCCCTGTGCTGATCACAAGCACCCTCCCAAGAAAAAAAAAATCTCTAGCAATGCACACCAAACTGAGAATGTGCAGAGTGTAGGTCAGGAGATGGATTGGGGGACTGTGGAAGAAGGGGACAGAGAAGACAGGATCAAACAGCCTTTTCACACAATCCGCAGGATTAGCCCCTTAGGTTCCACAGTGAGTATAACAAGCATGCTTTACTGCATATACAGACTGATTTTACTGCTGTGGGTTTAGTAATACTTTAATTGAACAAGCTGAAGATAGAAGCTGATTGGCTACCATGCACAGCTGCACCAGTTTCTGAGTATTTCAATTTTAGTAAATCTCCACAATGACATCCAATGTTACCTGCAGAAACTACAAGAGACATCTTCCCAGTTGTACTGTATACAATAGAGTCCCAACACCCTGTTACAAACGAGAGGCTCTGGATGTACAGTCGGATAAATGACTCTATAGTTATACTATATATGTGCTATAAACTGGCAGTTCTGAGTATACAGCTGATAAATGTCTCTATATTTAGACTGTATCTGAGCTATAAACCTGCAATGCTGGATGGTCGTTTGGACAAACGACTCTATATTTAGGCTGCATCTGGGCTACAAACAGAAATCTCTTTATGGATGGTTGGATAAATGGCTCTATATTTAGGTTGTATCTGGGCTATAAACGAAAGGCTCTGGGTGGATGGTTGGATAAATGGCTCTATATTTAGGTTGTATCTGGGCTATAAACGAAAGGCTCTGGGTGGATGGTTGGATAAATGGCTCTATATTTAGGTTGTATCTGGGCTATAAACGGAAGGCTCTGGATGGATGGGTGGATAAATGGCTCTATATTTAGGTTGTATCTGGGCTATAAACAGAAGGCTCTGGATGGATGGGTGGATAAATGGCTCTATATTTAGGTTGTATCTGGGCTATAAACGGAAGGCTCTGGATGGATGGATGGATGGGTGGATAAATGGCTCTAAATTTAGGTTGTATCTGGACTATAAGCAACTGCTCTAGATGGATGGTTGGATAAACAGCTGTATAATTAGGCTGTATTGTGGCTACGGATGAACAGTTGGATAAATGGCTCTATATTTAGGCTGCATCTTGGCTATTAACCAGAGGCTCTGGATACACGGTTGGATAAATGGCTTTATATTTGAGCTGTATAAGGGCTATAAACCAGTTGCTCTGGGTGGACAGTAGGATAAATGGTTCTATATTTAGGTTGTATCAGTGCAATAAACCAGCAGGCCTCAAGGGACAGTTGGAAACAGTAAAGCCTTGTACACACGGTCGGATTTTCCGACGGGAAATGTGTGATGACAGGCTGTTGGCGGAAAATCCGACCGTTTGTACGCTCCATCGGACAATTGTTGGATCGCAGGTTTTAAAATTTTCTGTGGACAAATGTCTGTTGTCGGGTTTTCTGAGCGTGTGTACACAAGTCCATCGGACAAAAGTCCAAAGTACAAACACGCATGCTCGGAAGCAAGGATGAGCCAGAAGTGGTCGGTCTTGTAAACTAGCATTCATAATGGAAAATTAACATCCGTGACGCGGCAAATTATGAAATCTCGAAATGCAGCGCACAATTCTTTTCTTCTTTAATGGGATAATAATGAAGCTTCTTTGCTGGTGATACTGATGGAGTTATTGCAAACAAATTTTCAAAGGCTTTTTTTTTCTAGTGATATTAAGAATAATATTCTTATGCTTTTTTTTTTTTATTCATTTGGGCAAATTACCACAATACCATTATCCTGTAGTTTTTAAGATCAAAGATACAACTATGTTGGTGTCCCTTGTCAATTTTACATTCTATTTTTTTTAAAATATGCTATCTGCCAATAGAACTTAACCAAAAAGTGCATTCTATGCATCCAAAAATATAGAAAATATACCAAATCAAATCATTATTTAACCAAAAAAATAATGTCAAAGCAATAACTCCAAGGCCAATAATAAATAACACGTTATCTCTTCTGATTCCGCAACATGGCTGGTTGACGAATGGCAATTCAGAAATGAACTGAAAAGCGCAAAACGAAAAGCGTGAAATGAAAAGCGCAAAAATGAAAAGTGCAAAATAAAAAGTGGAAATGAAAAGCACGAATCAACACTCACCAAACTTCTACTAACACAAAATTAGCAGAAGGAGCCCAAAGGGTGGCGCTAAAGAGCTGAAAAACAATGTCGTATGTCACTACGTTCATATTTGTTAGCTGACAATTGTGTGCCGTTTGTATGCAAGACAAGTTTGGGCCAACGCCCTTCGGACAAAAGTCCACGGTTTTGTTGGCCAACAATCCCATCGTGTGTACGAGACTTTAGGATTTGCATGACCCATCCTACTAAAATGAGGAATTAACTTTGCAATTTGGATTTGGCAGGTGTTGATGATAGCAGTGTTCACATGGAAGTACTTTTTTTTTTTTTTTACAAGAAATGCATTGTATGATTCATAGACATTTAGGGATTGATTTACTAAAAACTGAGAGCGCAAAATCTGGTGCAGCTTTGCAGGATAGCCAATCAGCTTCTAACTTCAGCTGGTTAAATTAAGCTTTGACAAAAAAAATGTGGAAGCTGATTGGTTTCTATGCAGAGCTGCACCAGTTTTAGCAGTCTCCAGTTTTAGTAAATCAACCCCAAATGCGTCCTGTGACTACGCTCTATGCAATCATTCCCACATAGTAGATCCCTGTCGTTGCTCTGCTCGAAGTCTTCTTCTGTTTTATTTGACATGGTGAGATGAGGTTATGTCATACAAATTCCTTCCTCTGGCATTTCAGTGATTACGATGTAGCTGATTGCTAATAAAACCCTTCTAGACCTGAAATCAAATTTTTCTGTGAAAACAGAGCCAGGCAGGGTGGTGATTACAATAATGGACCTGAAATTCGGCTGATTAAGACACCTTGTCCCTTCCTGATGTTGCTAATCAGCCTCAGCTGTGCCTCCTTCCTGTCATCCTGACTCCCCGGCAACTGATAGGAAAATTACCCCCATACTATCCGATAGACAAGGGGAGCTTGTTGGATAGACAAACTGGAGTGGAAAATGTGGTGTTTAGATGGCCGACACACCCAGAGATTGTGTGATTGGGTGTCCTTCCCACTGATCTGTGCACAAACACGTATCTATCTTTTGCATTCTAAATGCTGAGAAACCACACAAAATCCACAGCAAGTATGATGATGATAATTAGTGTGGGTATAATTTGGGAAAGAAAGCCCCATAACTACGTACACTTCTCTACTAAATAAAAACATAATAAAACCTAAATATAAAACCTAATTTTGGAATGTTGAAAAAAATATATAGTGTTTCCTGTGTAATTATAGGCCTAGTCTGACCTCTGGACCGATAAATATTTTTCTCTGATCCTGTGTAGATTTAGATTGTACCAACTCTTGGTAGGACTGTATATAGTGAGGGAATTGTTGGCAAGTCTCTAAAATAGTTTGTGGTTCTCATAAGTTCTCTGTATTTAGATGAGGAGGAATGAGCACCCAATGGCCAAAGAGATATCACACTTGATGGGAAGTTAACAGTGATTTATTGAGAGTCACACATACAGGTGTGCTACTACTATACATTCATATATACAGTGGGGATGGAAAGTATTCAGACCCCCTTAAATTTTTCACTCTTTGTTATATTGCCGCCATTTGCTCAAATCATTTAATTTTTTTCCTCATTAATGTACACACAGCACCCCATATTAACAGAAAAACACAGAATTGTTGACATTTTTGCAGATTTATTAAAAAAGAAAAACTGAAATATCACATGGTCCTAAGTATTCAGACCCTTTGCTCAGTATTTAGTAGAAGCACCCTTTTGATCTAATACAGCCATGAGTCTTTTTGGGAAAGATGCAACAAGTTTTTCACACCTGGATTTGGGGATCCTCTGCCATTCCTCCTTGCAGATCCTCTCCAGTTCTGTCAGGTTGGATGGTAAACGTTGGTGGACAGCCATTTTTAGGTCTCTCCAGAGATGTTCAATTGGGTTTAAGTCAGGCCTCTGGCTGGGCCTTTCAAGAACAGTCACGGAGTTGTTGTGAAGCCACTCCTTCTTTATTTTAGCTGTGTGCTTAGAGTCATTGTCTTGTTAGAAGGTAAACCTTCGGCCCAGTCTGAGGTCCTGAGTACTCTGGAGAAGGTTTTCGTCCAGGATATCCCTGTACTTGGCCGCATTCATCTTTCCCTCGATTGCAACCAGTCGTCCTGTCCCTGCAGCTGAAAAACACCCCCACAGCATGATGCTGCCACCACCATGCTTCACTGTTGGGACTGCATTGGACAGGTGATGAGCAGTGCCTGGTTTTCTCCACACATACCGCTTAGAATTAAGGCCAAAAAGTTCTATCTTGGTCTCATGAGACCAGAGAATCTTATTTCTCACCATCTTGGAGTCCTTCAGGTGTTTTTTAGCAAACTCCATGCGGGCTTTCATGTGTCTTGCACTGAGGAGAGGCTTCCATCGGGCCACTCTGCCATAAAGCCCCGACTGGTGGAGGGCTGCAGTGATGGTTGGCTTTCTACAACTTTCTCCCATCTCCCGACTGCATCTCTGGAGCTCAGCCACAGTGATCTTTGGGTTCTTCTTTACCTCTCTCACCAAGGCTCTTCTCCCCGATAGCTCAGTTTGGCCGGACGGCCAGCTCTAGGAAAGGTTCTGGTCATCCCAAATGTCTTCCATTTAAGGATAATGGAGGCCACTGTGCTCTTAGGAACCTTAAGTGCAGCAGAAATTTTTTGAACCTTGGCCAGATCTGTGCCTTGCCACAATTCTGTCTCTGAGCTCTTCAGGCAGTTCCTTTGACCTCATGATTCTCATTTGCTCTGACATGCACTGTGAGCTGTAAGGTCTTATATAGACAGGTGTGTGGCTTTCCTAATCAAGTCCAATCAGTATAATAAAACACAGCTGGACTCAAATGAAGGCGTAGAACCATCTCAAGGATGATCAGAAGAAATGGACAGCACCTGAGTTAAATATATGAGTATCACAGCAAAGGGTCTGAATACTTAAGACCATGTGATATTTCAGGTTTTCTTTTTTAATAAATCTGCAAAAATGTCAACCATTATGTGTTTTTCTGTCAATATGGGGTGCTGTGTGTACATTAATGAGGAAAAAAATGAACTTAAATTATTTTAGCAAATGACTGCAATATAACAAAGAGTGAAAAATGTAAGGGGGTCTGAATACTTTCTTTTCCCACTGTACGTATATAGTGTGCTACTAGTGTTAGTGTAGGTAAATTTAAGCTTATGACTCATGGTAAGTTATGTAAGTCTGTAATTGGGTCGGTTACTGCAGGTCAGGCTGGATGGCTCTATGGATGCAGGTCTCTTGTACCTCCCTCTGGATCTAGAAGCTTGTAGAAGCTTCCGGAAGTTAGTGGGCGCAGGCCTGGAGGTTCTGATCTGCATACTTAAAGTGATTGTAAAGTGTTGTTTTTTTCTTATAAAAATAACAAACATGTTATATTTTGCACAGAACAGCTTGGATCCTCCTCTTCTCAGGTCTCTCTTCTCTGATCCTGGCCCCTCCCTCCTGTTCAGTGCCCCCACAGCAAGCAGCTTCCTATGGGGGCACCCAAGCGGAGTCACAGCTTACTGTGTCCATTCAGACACAGAGCCCCACCCCCTCTCTCCCTTAATTGGCTAGCTGATTTTGATTGACAGCAGCGGGAGCCAATGGTGCCACTGCTGTGTCTCAGCCAATCAAGAAGAAGAATCTTGGCCAGCTGAGACACTCGTGGACATGGCTGGACAGAGAGGGACCTTAGGTAAGAGGGGGCTGAGGGTGCTGCTGCACACAGAAGGATTTTTATCTTCATGCATAGAATGCACGAAGATAAAAAAACCTTCTGCCTTTACAACCCCTTTCATGAACTTGGCTAATCCTCAGGCAGAATGTCCTGGCAGGCATGCTAGGTCAGCCTTTAAATATGGTAGAGCCATGCCAGCAGGGGCGTCATGTGGAAGATGGAGTCCTGAGGAGTCTGTTGGTGGCCTAGGAGGGGTCCCCTTGGTCTGGGGGGGGGGTGCTTTGCCTCCAGGCTAGGCTCAGGGTGGCTGGGAAGAATACTTTCAGCATCGGGCTTGGGAAGGAATCTTGCCTAAGAGCAACAGGGAGCAAGGAGGACAGAGTGAGTACATCAACACACCCAGGGATTCACAGGGGGAGAGACTGCCACATGTAGCAAACTTTCAAAGGACAGCACTGTGCTTAATGTTTTATCCCTTGTCTTGGGAGATCTTTGGAGCAGTTAGGTGGGCTGATAGTATCTACAGGCATTGGAGCTGGGGACTATGAGCTCCTAGTCCACAAGGGACTTTTGCTAACTGATCCTAAAAACTGACTGTGTCCAGGAAGGAGAACAGTCTAGGATTTTTTCTCTGTACATAGAAAGAAAGTTGTCTTCATTTGTTGTTTCGGTAAAGTTGATCATCCCATAACCGTCTACCCCTTCCAAGTTGTTACATGCATTCCACGCTTTACGTACAATCACTTTACGTACACTCGCAAGTATGGACACATTGGTGTCTATGGAAAATCTTGGTCAGCTTGACATGGCCTTTAAATGACTATTGCAATGCAGTACATGGTTTGTATGCGACATTACACACTATATATTAAAATACATTACTGGTGACATGTAATGGGAGGTTTTTTTTTGGGGGGGTGGGGGGTGGATCAAACGGGAGCTTTGTGGCAAGGAGCGGGTGGGTGGGTGGGTAATAGAATGAAGAAGGGGGATGCAGGAGGTATAGCAAGTGATAAAAAATAGGAGATGAGCTCTTTGTGACATTGTCACACTGCCATCTTTAACTAGCTCTGACTGGGGTGGCATGGCCTAGACTCTGCAGGAGCCTTTAGTCTGTACTTTCCTTATGTAGAAGAGCTGAGTGGGACGGTCACAGTGTTTATCAGATTAGCCACTATGATTCCCTATTATGTACGGAATAGCGTAAGACCAGCATAGTGTTTACCAGATCTGGAACTCTGTATCTCCATATTATAGAGAACTGCAGTAGGCCAGGACTGTGTTGACCAAGGCAGGTTCTCTGTACCAGTGTACCTCTATAATGTATAGACTAGAATGGGGCCAGGACAGTGTTTCTTATCAGCCACTACTGTATGGAGCTCCATATTGTTGGGGAGTAGTGTGGGACCAGCATAGTGTTTACCAGATCAGGCGCTCTGTATCTCCATAATAAAGAGAACAGCCCAAGGCCAGCACAGTGTTTACCAAACCAGATTCTCTGTTCCTCCATAAATTAAAGAATAGTGTGTTGGCAAAGTGTTTACCAGCTCTGGCATTCTGTAGAATCCTAATGTAGAGAACAACCCAAGTCACAGTGTTTACCAGATCAGGCTTTGTATACCTATAATGGGAGAATATCTCATGTATTTACCAGCTGCAGTGTTCTGTAGCTCCATAATGTGGAGAGTGACCAGCACAATGTTTACTAGCTCTGGTACTATGTACCTCTATAGTTCAGAGCAGGGGTCTCCAAACTTACCAAACATAGGGCCAGTTTTAGGTGGGCTGGACTGCATCTAGTGGGAGTAGAAAATGCCCCAGCATCAGTCTGAGTAAACTATACTTCAGGCTTGATGGCCAGTGGGAGTAAAAAATTTACTTGCACTGGCCATAGATGGATCAAAATTTGGCTGGTTTAGCCAAAATTCAATCCATCTATGGGCAGGCTGGTTGTACAAAAATCAATCTCTCGATCAACTTATGACCAGCCTGACGGAAAATGTCTGCTTGATCAGTGCTGCCAGCTATAGCTGGCGGTGCTAATGAGTGCATACTGATGGCAGGGAGACCTGACCACTGTGAGACAGTAGCTCCATAGGAGGGATTCCCCCATCCACCTCTAGTGTGCAGAATCTAATCATTTTTTTTCTTTCAACTGACTGGTTGCATGAAAGAAAGTGAATTATGTATGTTCAGCCTTAGGGCCTGTTGTCAGGAGGAGGAAGAAGAGTATCCCAACGTCGATGTCAGTGGGAGGAGTGGTGCCCCACCGTTATGCCCTGTACACACGATAGGATTTTCCGATGGAAAATGTGTGATAGGACCTTGTTGTCGGAAATTCCGACCGTGTGTGGGCTCCGTCACACATTTTCCATAGGAATTTCCGACACACAAAGTTTGAGAGCTTGCTATAAAATTTTCCGACAACAAAATCCGTTGTCGAAAAATCCGATCGTGTGTACACAAATCCGACGCACAACGTAATAAATTAAGAGACTTAAGCTATTGGCTACTGCCCCGTTTATAGTCCCGACGTACGTGTTTTACGTCACCGCGTTCAGAACGCGACAACTTTGTGTGACTGTGTGTATGCAAGACAAGTTTGAGCCAACATCCGTCAGAAAAAATCCTAGGATTTTGTTGTCGGAATGTCGGATCAATGTCCGACCGTGTGTACAGGGCATTAGTGTCAGTGGGAGAAATAGTGCTTTGTCTTTGGTTTCAGTGGGAATAGTGTCCGATCATTGATGTGTAGCCCCCTTGTCCTAAACAGGGGCTACTATGTCAATTTCGTTTTTTTGCTGGGCTGTAGCTAGCTCAGACTGATTGTATAGTTTTTCACCTGGTTTTTCCCTAAGCTTACGTTAGCTTGTGATTTCTCACTGTCGCTAGTAAATGTCACTGGTATCACTGGTCACAGTATGAGATTTCACAAATGAAAGTAAGTTATGAAAATTTACAGTATCTCACAAAAGTGAGTACACCCCTCACATTTTTGTAACTATTTTATTATATCTTTTCTTGTAACAACACTGAAGAAATGACACTTTGCTACAATGTAAAGTAGCTTTCCTACTCATCCAAAGGAAGCTGTGCCAAGAGGAGAACCAGGGGAGGCATCTTGCTGGAAGGAGCCAGGATGAAGGGGGGTCTGTAAGAAGAGCCTGGTGACTTACTTGGAGGACGACTAAAATTTGGGAAGATGCTTACAGTGTTCACTTAAAGGTACTGGCACTGTGAAGCTAGACATTGATTTGGAGCTGGGGAGTCTGTAAGTGATCTGCTATGGTATATGGAATCCCTAACCCTCACTTCCTTAACTGTTCTGCAATAAAAAGATAAAAGTAACTGACGCCCAATATCCTTTCTCGGCACCTCCATTTTAGTCATGGACTCAGCCCTGGAGTGAAATGTTAGCCTGCCCCTGGCCTCTGGAGGTGCTTGGGGAGTCAGAAAGGTGCTACAGATGTGAGTGGAAATATGCCCCATCTTTGGCGTCAATGGAAGGAATAATGACCCGCTGTTGGTGTCAGTGAAAGGAATGGTGCCTCATATCAGTGGAAAGAATAGTGCCCTAAGGGCCAGATAAAGACTATAAAAAGGCCTTCAGACTGCAATTTGGAGACCACTGATTTAGAGAGTAGCCCGGGGCTAGCACAGTGTTTACCCAATTTGTTTGCATTGGAAACGTGTTTAAAAGATCTAATTGTCAGAAATGGTAACATTACAAATCAGATGTCAAACATCAGGACTACACGCTAGCTATTTGACAACTGTGTGATTTATACCAAAAGCAAATGTAACCAATTTATCGATGGTATTTACTGCAGGCACTGGGAACTGAGTCTTAATCTACATTACAGGAACCTCTGGCATTTAAAGTTTTTATGTATCGAAAATGTTTTGTATGGACTGGGATAAGTTTGAAATTCTGTCGTTTTTAATTTTTGCTGTTTGTACCATTGTTCAGATAGAAGGAAAAAGTGGGAGGGAATCTCTCCAACAAGGGCATGGCATTAAAAACATGTTTTATTAGCTTGGTGGGGAAGGTTAGAATGGCTATTTGTCTCGTCACTGGAGATTTCACTAAACAGTGACACCAGGAGAGGAAATCTCCTCAACAGGGCACAGACAGAAATAATAAAAAGCATCCCACATAGGAGTGGCCAGGCCACATAGGTTTAACCCACCCACATAGGGCAGAATGGGATGTGCAGTGCCCATCATGGATATATGCTGAATAAACTCTACAGTGTGGAGAGGTGGGTGAAATGAAGATAAAATTATTAACACTAATAATACCAATCCCAGGATCACACTGCAGATGATTTCCCCTATCCCATGAACATCTTTCCACAATAGACATGTGCGCCGTCAATAAATTTGTTTCGTTTCGTTCCGTTTCGTATTAGAATTAATTCCTATTTCGTAATTTGTGTCTGAAATTTGCTGACTTCCTGGGGTTTTAACTTTTAGGTTTGTTAACTTTTCGTAACGATTACGAATGTTCGTTATGATGACTTTATTATGAGGGGCTCCCACCATCCCTGTGCTGTGCTGACTTCCTGGGTTATTTAACTTCATCATAACGAATAATCGTAATTAACGAACATTTTCATTTCCGTTGTAACGGAATTTGGATCCGAAATTCGTAAACGAAATTTTGTATTTCGTGCAAAATTCGGAAACATAGCAATTCGCATTTCGGATCCTCCCGAATGTACCAATTTACAGAATTTCGTACGAATTTACGATTCGTACTAAACTAATCGCACATGTCTATTCCACAATCTATGCCAAGAATCATGTGGCTAGTCCCAGGATCACACTGCCACTAGTCTCCCTTATCCCAGGAACATGGTTCCACAATCTATACTGACAATGATGTGGCTTGTCCTGGGAACACATTTTCTCTGCTCTCTCCCATATCCGAGGAACATTTTCCCACAATGTACACTGAGAAGGATGAAACTTGTCCCGTGATCACACTGTTGCTGCTTTCTTTTATCCCAGGAAATTCATTCCACAATCGAATGTAGCACCCTCCTAGATAGGCTGCTAAGTGATAGGAAAATTCCAGGTCTTCCAGGTTTTGACTTGTATAGTTGTACATTTGGATTCTCCTTAAACTCACTGAGGTTGTGGTTTCTCACTGTAGGTGTTACTAGTGCCACTGGCTATAGTATTAGGTTTCTCTGCCAGGTTATTTATATTTATATTTCCCCCAGCCATCCCAGTACAGTGCCTTGAAAAAGTATTCACACCCCTTACATTTTTCCACATTTTGTTTTGTTACAACCAAAAACATAAATGTATTTTATTGAGATTTTATGTGATGGACCAACACAAAGTGACACATAATTGTGAAGTGGAAGGAAAATGATAAATGGTTTTCAACATTTTTTTTTACAAATAAATATCTGAAAAGTGTGGCGTGCATTGTTATTCAGCCCCCTTTACTCTGATATCGATAACTAAAATCTAGTGGAACCAATTGCCTTCAGAAGTCACCTAATTAGTAAATAGCATCCAGCTGTGTGTAATTTAATCTCAGTATAAATGCAGCTGTTCTGTGAAGCCCTCAGAGGTTTGTTAGAGAACCTTAGTAAACAAACAGCATCATGAAGGTCAAGGAACACACCAGGCAGGTCAGGGATAAAGTTGTGAAGAAGTTTAAAGCAAGGTTAGGTTATTAAAAAATATCTCAAGCTTTGAACATCTCGCGGAGCACTGTTCGATCCAACATCCGAAAATGGAAAGAGTATGGCACGACTGCAAGCCTACCAAGACATGACCGTCCACCTAAACTGACAGGCTGGGCAAGGAGAGCATTCATCAGAGAAGCAGCCAAGAGATCCATAGCTCAGGTGGTAGAATCTGTCCACAGGACAACTATTAGATGTGCACTCCACAAATCTGGCCTTTATGGAAGAGTGGCAAGAAATAAGCTATTGTTGAAGGAGAGCCATAATTATTCCTATTTGCAGTTTTGTGAGAAGCCATGTGGGGGACACAGCAAACATGTGGAAAAAGGTGCTCTGGTCAAATGAGACCAAAATTTAACTTTTTGGCCTAAAAGCAAAATGCTATGTGTGGTAGAAAACTAACACTGCACATCATTATGAACACACCTTCCCCACCGTCAAACATGGTGGTGACAGCATCATGTTGTGGGGATGCTTTTCTTCAGCAGGGACGGGGAAGCTGGTCAGAGTTGATCGGAAGATGGATGAGCCAAACACAGGGCAATCTTAGAAGAAAACCTGTTAAGCTGCGTACACACGAGCGGAATGTCCGAAAGAAAAATTCAGATGGAAGCTTTTTATCGTCTATTCCAATCATGTGTATGCCTCATCTGACTTTTTTTTCCGAAAAATTCTGATGGACCTAGAAATGGAACATATTCTAAATATTTCCGACGGAACCAATTCCTATCGGGAAAACCGCACGTCTGTATGCTGTTCCGACAAACCAAAAACGACGCATGCTCTGAAGCAAGTACGAGACGTAAGCTATTGGCTACTGGCTATTGAACTTCCTTTTTCTAGTCCCGTCGTACATGTTGTACGTCACCGTGTTCTGGACGGTCGGACTTTGGTGTGACCGTGTGTATGCAAGACCGCTTGGGCGGAATTCCGTTGGAGAAACCTTCGAAGTGTATTCCGATGGCAAAACCGGTCGTGTGTGCGCAGCATTAGATTCTGCAAAAGACTTGAGACTGGGGCGGAGGTTCACCTTCCAGCAGGACAACAACCCTAAACATACAGCCAGAGCTACAATGGAATGGTTTAGAGCAGGGATATGCAATTAGTGGACCTCCAGCTGTTGCAGAACTACAAGTCCCATGAGGCATAGCAAGACTCTGACAGCCACAAGAATGACACCCAGAGGCAGAGGGATGATGGGACTTTACAACAGCTGAAGGTCCGCTATTTGCATATCCCTGATTTAGAGCAAAACATATTCATGTGTTAGAATGTCCCAGTCAAAGTTTAGGCCTAAATTCAATTGAGAATCTGTGGCAAGATTTAAAAACTGCTGTTCACAGAGGCTCTCCATCCAATCTGACAGAGCTTGATCTATTTTGCAAAGAAGAATGGGCAAAAATTTCACTCTCTAGATGTGCAAAGCTGGTGGAGACATCCCTAAAAAGACTTGCAGCTGTAATTGCAGCGAAATGCACGCCATACTTTTCAGATATTTATTTTTTTTAAATTTGGAAAACCATTTATCATTTTTCTTCCACTTCAAAATTATGTGCCACTTTGTGTTGGTCCATCACATGACACAATTTGGAAAATTTCAAGGGGTTTGAGAACTTTTTAAGGGCACTGTAAGAGGGTCAGGCCACTGGGTCATGATATTTGGGGAAGCCATGTGCTAGCTCTCTTGCCTCTAGCATGTGTCAGGTGAACTACCCTACACACTTGGCCTAGGAGATTCAGCGGGGGAAGCTGACATCTCTTAAAGCTTGGATGTTGATCTATATTGAAGCTCATCAGGGTCCCGGCTGTGGCAAAACCAGGGGACACATACCTGCAACTACAGGGACACCCCTAACGCTTTACCCTTGAGAATCCAGTCTACTAACACCTCACTGGAAGTGACTGGAAGCTATGTCTGGGTATCTTTTCGGTGACCTCGTGAGTAAAAGACTGCTTGCTAATGGTTTGGTGCTTTAAAGATATAAGAGCCAATGTAGCTTTACAGGGTACAACTCCCACAGATGTCCATGATTTGGCCATTCCTTTAAGCTTCAGAGGTCAAGAAATTATATTTA
Source organism: Lithobates clamitans (assembly GCA_037952925.1). NCBI lineage: Eukaryota > Metazoa > Chordata > Amphibia > Anura > Ranidae > Lithobates > Lithobates clamitans. The sequence continues at coordinate 2,056,656 of JBBGZY010000020.1, read as the reverse complement.
CAGGACAGTGAAGTTAGTGTCCTCTACTTTGGAGCAAGCATTTTTCAGAGTATTCCATGTCCTATACCCCTCCCCAGTTACAAGTTTCTCAGCATTAAAAACTCAAAAAGCAGCCATTAGACTGGTTGTTGGGTCAGTGTGCATGCAGTCATTATTGGTTGGGAGCCAGTGGCCTCTGCATAATCAGGAGAAGAACCCTTGTCATCATCAACATTTGTGCTGCCGTTATCAGGAAAAGCTACAATCAATCATCACCAATCAGCGCTCTTTTCAGGTGTATGCTACAGTACATGAATGATGTGGCTTGTCCTGGGATCACATTGTCTCTGCTCTCCCGAATTCCCAGAACATCATCCTACAATCTATACTGAAAATGATGTGGCTTGCCCTGGGATCACACTGTAGTTGCTCTCTTATATCCTAGGAACATTGTCTCACAATTTATACTGAGAATAATGCATCTTGTCCCAGGATCACACTGCCACTATTCTCCCATATCCCAGGAACATCGTCCCACAATCTACACTGAGAATGAGGCAGCTTATCCCCGGATCACACTGTCACTATTCTTCCATATCCCAAGTACATTGTCCCACAATCTAGGCTGAGTATTATACTACAAGCTTGGCACACTTATTTTTGGGCAGTTTCTCCTATTCTTCTTTGCAGGACCTTTCAAGCTCCATCAGGTTGGATGGAGAGCGTCGGTGCACAGCCATTTTCAGATCTCTCCAGAGATGTTCAATCGGGTTCAAGTCTGGGCTCTGGCTGGGCCACTCAAGGGCATTCACAGAGTTGTCCTGTAGCCACTCCTTTTGTTATTTTAGCTGTCCCACAATTTACACTGAGAATGATGTGGCTTATCCTGGGATCACACTGTCACTATTCTTCCATATCCCAAGAACATTGTCCCACAATCTAGGCTGAGAATGATGTGGCTTTTCTCGGGATCCCACTTCAGCTGCTTTTCTATATCCCAGACATATACTGATCAATGTGATCTCCCTTAAATCAAGTTATAGATCTTTTACCTGCAATACAATGGAGGAAACAATGTTCAACTGACAGGATGTACCCACTAGAACTGGGTATGGAGTCCCCAATAATGACATAATTCCAGGGTCTTATGACTATGAGTACAGGAGCATTTTATTATGGGGGAATATCTGGCAATAAGAAAATTTAGAAAAATGTTTGCATTTTACTGTAGTAAGATGAACAAGTGTGAAGAGGCTCTGAGAACATAGTTCACTCACTGTATGGAGCACATAAGCTCCTTGTGTCTTGTGTATAAATGCTCATCTACCCTCCCCGGAGGCTGTGCCGTGCTGCACTGTGCGCAAAGTGTTCTCACCAGCTCCGCGCTCTTAATGAAGCTGCAATATTCATATTCACAGTGCATTATCCTCCTATTCTGCGGCGGGGATTAGATGGTGTTAGAGACGAGAATAATGAGAAAGACCAGAACTGATAACTCTTCACTATCACACACAGATCTTGTAAAGTCAATTAATTATTCTCTGTCAGCAAAACCAGAATATAGAGGAAAATTAACAGAACCCACCCCCACCACCACCACCACCGCCACCACTTCTCCGGCTCTGGCTCCAGAAAAATTCTTTACATGTAAGCTAAACTGCCTGATGAACATTGATCTTACCTCCTGAGACAGGGCATCTTTTTCTACCTGAAGGCATACTAGTTTGTTAATCTGCCAGAAAAATCAATGTTATACACATGGCGTCATACAAATAGCAAATATATATATATATATCTGCAAAGTGTGGTAACCCAGTCACCACTCAGTAACCAGATTTCCTTGTCTGATTCTCTAATCGAAGAATTGGAATTTCTGAATTTGCAAGAGTTCTGTAATTAAATCTCTTCCCAATATACAAAGCTTTATGGTGTTCCTAGTCTGTGAGAAGTGACTATTATTAACACCATATATTATACAGTGCAACACTTTGCTGGTTGGATCACTGCAGTTTCACTACACTCTCATTCTCCAACAATCAAAAGCTGAGAGGCAACATGGCCTTTACATTGCTGCGATCCACATAGCCAATCACATTTCTGATTTGTTGCACTCTAACCATCTGCTGAGAGGATAATGAGGTATTTGGCAGCTTAGAGCTCATTTGGTCACATTTTAAATAACGGTGTTGCAGAATCCATGTGGATGCATTTTGGCTCTGATGGACCTAATGACATTTCAAGGGGTAATCCACATTGTGCATTGATCGCCCTATTTATCGGCCTACTTATAGTTATCGGCTGCTCTGTGTTCTGGCATACGGTTTAAGATTGAACTGCCAGGGTGGGTGCCCGTGTGTCTTCCTCAGATACTTTAGATCAAATAGTTTTTTTAACAGTCACTATTTAAAGGTTTGTATATTGAAATCATATCCCTGTTAAAGTATAACTAAAGGCAAAACACTTTTTTTTAGTTTTCGATAGAGTGGAGAGGGTTTAGAACAATTGTCAGCTTTTACTGCTGTCTGTGCCCCCGTTAGAATTTCCCCGCATCCAATTCGCATGACAGGAGAGTATGACCGGCTCTCAATGGAGCCAGTTCACACAATCCTGGGGCGGCCTGCCGTCTGCATTGGATAAGGGTCCTGTGCGAATTCTGGTCCAATTCAGGTGCAAATTAAGGCAAAAATTGGGACCTGATTTGCACCTGAATCGTGAACAGGGACGCACTGGTCCCCTTGCTGTGTGCCGTGGCCGCAGCATGTGTGAACGGAGCCTAAAAGAAAATCCCAAATTTTGGGTTGTCCCCAGAAAAGTAACAGAGGGGAAATCTTTCAATGGTGACATGAGTTCTAGTGACCGGGGGGGCAAGGAATTCCCTTATTTTGCAGAGATTTCCTCTCACTTCCTGTTTGTCTATGGGGCAGGAAGTGAAGGGAAATCTCCGCAAAGGGGCATAGATAGTGAAAGAAAATCTGACAGGGGTTATAACCCTCCCTCACTCTATCCAAAATGAAAAGAAAAAGTATTGCCTATAGTTCTACATTAAGTATCTCATCTCCAGGGAGAATACGTTTAATTTAATGGATGCTAGCCTTGCTTGCTGCAACTTGGCATTGCTATGGCTGAGACTGTGATCTACTACCACTCCCTGATCTGTTTCTATCCTCGATCCTCCCGGGCGTTCTTCCCCCCAGTGAGTACCTTGCATGCATATTTTATCTCCCTTGTGCATTACTTTACATCTTCCAATATTAACTTCATTATCCACATACAGGAGCTGCCCACCCCTCTATTTTACCAAGGTCGTTTCAAAAAGCTGTATTTCCTGTTGCTTAGCTTTGTGTCATCAGCAAACACTGCGATTGAGCCATCTATTTCAACCTCAATATCCTTTATGAACAGAATTGGTCCCAGGGCAAAGACCTGGGGCACAGCCCTCACAACTCTAGACCATTCAGAAAATATGCCATTAATCACTACTCTAGGGCAGTGTCAATTTTGCTGCCCGATTGTTTCCTAGTATTTTAAAGATTTAAATATTAATTTGTTTCAGGGTGTCTAAATGACCCTCCGTTGTAAAAGCACACAGATAAAACATTTGGCCTCTCCTTGACACCGTATTGCTTTAATGCTTTGCATATTCTGAATATTTCTGGACACTGTATTGTTAGAATAGCCTGCATATTCTGAATTACCTTTTCTCTAGCTGGATAATGACTATGATATTATAAATGTTTATGACAATAAGTGAAAATGAGATGCAGACCTACTGTTGTATCATGACACTCACCAAACCCTAACCAATAAGATTCCACCAACTAATGACATCACACCAACATCACTATCTCAATCAATAGGATTTCATCATCATTACCATACCAATGGTTGAGATCCCATGAACTTGCCCTGAGATCTTCCCAGTGAGATCCCAGTGACTCTTCATATAGGCCAAGGAGATTATACCAACTTCACAGTACCGCCCAACAGGATCCCAACAACTGGCTTTTGGACACCATTTCATAAACATACAGATGTTATGGTGTAGCTATCAATGCAGGTACGAAAGCACTACCCTGCCCCATCGCTGGTTGTCACATACATGTAGAGACCATGCTGACGAGATGGCTACCCTTACACCTCCTGTCCATTACCCCCTGGAGTTGGTGACAAGGTGTCGAAAGGATTAGGAGTGGCACGGTTGCCTGCGGAAGGTCCTAGGGTGGTGGGTGGTCAGATGATAGTCTGGATGCTGCCGTGATAAAGTGAATGCTCAGACTGGAGCTTGTGCAGAATGGTGGCACACAGGTGGAGCACAGGAACTTGCAAGTGCAGGAAACAAAGCAACAACCGAGTAGCAGAGGTACCATATCAAAAGGCAGGAGCAGGGTCAGAATCCAGATTGGGGTCAATATCATCAGCAGAAGTACCAACAAAGCAGGAAGGAGATGAAGTCAGGACACAAGCCAAAGTCAGCAAAAGGAGATCAGGATAAAACAGGGTCAAGGAGCAAACTGGGTCAAATAAAAGATAGCAGGATGTGGGTCTGGTCACAAATCATAGAAGCTGACAACTGATCAACAACTCTCCTTAGTTATGCTGAGCTTTAAATAGCCCTCTGGGTGCCAAAAGCCAGTGCTGGACGTGTACACTAATTTAAGCTAATGCATGCACAGTCTTGACCCTATGTACTGGTCGCCGAGCTGCACCAGGTGCATGTGCAGATCTAAGGCTATGTACTGAGTCTTAAAACCAAGTAATTATGCGCTGCTCCCAAAGTCAGCAGCTAACACATCACATTGAATAAATGGTATATAAACATAAAAACTTCAAAGTGTAGCGCTAAAAGTTGATATGCCCGGGACAGTGTATACAGTGAATCCCGAAAGCACTGAATTCAAAATATGCAATGAATAGATAAAACAAACAATAAAATGTGCAAAACAGTCCAAATGAAGTCCATATGGATAATGGTGCAAAAATAGTGAGCATTGAAAATATGTCCTTAGTCCACCGGGTTAAATCAATGAGATACACTAACTAAAGGCCTCTATGGAAGGAGAACTTGCAAACGATGAATTGTATAGTTGTGAAGGAAACCACCACCGTGTGAAGAGGAGGCTTACCGGATTGTTTGAACACGTCAGAGCATACGCTCAGCGTGTCAAACAGGCTTTGGTAGAAATGGATAGACTCTAGATCGGTGTCCTCAGGCAGATATTCACAAAAGACAGCCGGATGGAGACATAAGGAACGTGGTATCACGTGTAGACCGAAACTCAGAAATTTGCAGCAGGAGCTCGTCATTTAACGTCTCTCATGTACTCAGTCTTCCTGATACCGGTTGTAATTGTGTCTGAGCTGTACAGTCACTCAGGACACATACCTGAGGAGACACTTACTGATTTTCACCCTGTTATATATAGATAGAACTAGCAATCTCTGGCAAAACCCCAAACTGGCACCCTCTGTCCTCTTCACTGTCTTCAAGCTGTTCACTTTCCTGGAGGCTTACTGAGCAAAGGTGAAGCCAAGTGCCTAAATCTCTATCAGAATATCCTCACATCCGAAACAAGAGCTGCACACTGCTGGATCCCTTTTTGCTGTTGGTTGCTCTCCATCAGAAGATGACAGCATGCAGTACATGTTGAAGCTTTGTCAATGTTGTGTCTCCCTCCAGGAGGAATCTTTAAATCATTCAGCCTCTCTGATGCTTAAGGAGCCTACAAGGCAGTTAGACAGCTTGCAGAAATGTCAGTGTGTCAGTAGCACTAGAGGAAGATAGTTAAGCCAGACTTTCCAGGACCCCATTATATAGGGTGACCAGACATCCCCGGTTTCTGGGGACAGTCCCCGGATTGAGGACTCTGTCCCCGGACCAAGTCTGTCCCCAGTTTTGTCCCCGGATTGGATTTGAACAGGGGCTGGGGCAATTTCAAAGACAGCCCGTGCAGAATAAAAAGAAAAAAATCGGAATTGCACCTCCCCTCTACCGCTCCTACTAGCTTATGGGGGTTTATTTTTTCCATTATCTGTGCCCCTTTCTGCTGATGATCATGTGCTGGTCAGAGCGGAGGGACTATTTCTTCAGTTTCAGGCGCATGCCCATTCAGCTCCACTCGCATGTTCTTCTGCCTTGGCTCAAGTCCCGGCCAGCTGCTTGCCTGCTTATCTCCTTGCCTTCCCTGGTGGAGTGATCTTCCTCTGCTCCCCACCCAGTAGTAGCCGGGGCCCGAAGAGTAAAGCCCCATACACACTATCAGATTTTCTGCTGATTTTTGTCTTCAGATTTACCAAAACCATGTAGTACAAGGGCCTGCCTGATTGCATACAAATTGAAACTCCTAAGGTTTGACCTCATATTATATGGTTTTGGTAAATCTGAAGGAAAAAATCAGCAGAAAATCTGATAGTGTGTATGGGGCTTTAGACTTGACAGGCTGCGAGGCGGGCGGCGGCGGGCAAAGAGTCGTCGATTGCTGCCATTACTAGTAAAAAAAAAAAATGTCCCCGGATTTCATTTTAAAAATCTGGTCACCTTACCATTATAGTAATTTAGAGGGTGAACCACAGGTCAGTCCTGACAATAAGGCCATAGATATTTTAGGATGTAGCAATCTTACCAGTGGTCAGTAGGAATGTAATTTCACTGCACCTGATATGTTGGTGTCATGGTGATGGCAGCTTCCATATGAGTTCTACAGGTGCTTTCTACTATGAGTTTAAATTTATAGTATTTCTTACCGTATTTCTTCTTATCTATCGTACCTATCTAGACAAGATACAGATAAAGGTCAGTATTGTCTACCATGCAGTAATCAGAGATGTAGCCGATCTTCCTCCATATCCTGATGGATTTTCTGTCGTCACACAATGCAGAAATTGTGAAAATTTTGAGCCTTTCTAGTTTTTGTTTGATAGTCTCCAGAGATTCTGCCGAAACCTGCAACTTCCTCTTCAAAGTGGTGATTCTCCTGCGGTTCCTCTTCTGCTCTTACTGCCTTCATCATCTTTTTCTGTAAAATCTTCCAGTTCCCAAAGGTCTCACTCATCCAAGATGTGACTTTGACTTCGCTAGGAACCATGTCAGAAAATGCCACTAATTATGCCGTCAATCATTGACCTTCAGACACATGAAAGAAAGTGCGACTTCCCAAGGGGGACAAGTGACAGTGGCCTAGATTAACCCCTCTTATACCTGTGAAGAGATCATGAAACATTGCTGTCCCTGTGTAGCTCATTATAAACCGTATCTAAATTATATATTCCCCAGAATTGTATATATATGTCTATATACAGTGTATACAGTCTACTGACGAAGAGACCTTGGCTTGTAAACTTCTGACACTGATAAAAATTCACCCACTAAGGATTATGGCAATAGGGCGACACAGTGGTGTAGTGGGTAGCACTCTCGCCTAGCAGTAAGAAGGGTTGCTGGTTCGAATCCCGGCCACGACACTACCTGCCTGGAGTTTGCATGTTCTCCCTGTGTCTGCGTGGGTTTCCTCCGGGTACTCCGGTTTCCTCCCACAATCCAAAGACATGCTGGTAGGTTAATTGGATCCTGTCTAAATTGGCCCTAGTATGTAGGAATGTGAGTTAGGGACCTTAGATTGTAAGCTCTTTGAGGGTGTAGGGACTGAGGTGAATGTATAATGTATATGTAAAGCACTGCGTAAATTGACGGCGCTATATAAGTACCTGAAATAATATTAATAATAATCTCTCAGTTATTAAATAAGCACTTTTTTAATACAATAAAATAAAGTAATTCTCATATTATAGTCCACCTCACTCTACATTTCAGTCCCACAATTTCATTGGCTGGACAAGCTTATCCATTTGTCGATAGACCAGAGCTAATGTGAAAAATGTGTATTAGGATACTGTTCTTGAAAATTCCCAGCTCACTTACCAGATAGTCTGCAACAAGCCAAATTGACCTTGTTTAACAGTTCACGTTAAAACCAGGGGATTTAGTTTGCACACGTCAGCAAAAATATGCGTAAGCTGCAGCGGCCACTTCACGGTAGCCCAGTGTACTGCAGTCTTAACTCTAAAAGTTTGAGAGTCTCCTGAGTTGGAGCACATATATATTAATGGATATATTGGGGGCAGGTATGCCTGGAGAGAGCCTACTCCTCCTTAAAGGTACAGGAATGCACTGGACATCCAGCAATAGCATAACGGCAGTGAAGTTATCCAATGCGTCCCCTCACCAGGCCCCTTTAACTCTATTTACTACAGCTCCCTGGGCTCCAGGACACCCCAGAGATGATAAGTTTCTCAGTTTTTGCACCCTCAGGAGCTCAGAGAGACCACATCTGATGAGGCAAAGTTAGCTAGGCAAGCGATCTGCAGCCAGGTGAGAAGCCCTCCGTGGTCAGAACCAGTATGTGGGCAGCTGGGCCAGAGCATAATAGCACACTTCTTCAAAAGACTCAGCTACTATGGAGAACACCTCCACTTTTGTTCTCGCAATTCTAATGAGGTGGCTATTTGTATGTGGGTCTTAGGTCCCTCCAGCTGTTTGCCTGTGTTACTAGAGCTACCCTGGACTTCACTGAGAGGGACACTGTATATGTGGGTAATCTCAAGGAACTGTTTGTGTTCCCATTTGTTTTACTGAAGTGGTGATTCTCACCTAGACTCTGTTGGTATAAAGTCTTTTAGGGACTATGGGGATGATTTACTAAAACTGGAGAGTGCAAAATCTGGTGCAGCTGTCCATGGTATCCAATCAGCTTCTAACTTCAGCTTGTTCAATTACCGTAAGCTTTGACAAAAAAACTGGATGCTGATTGGTTTCTATGCAGAGCTGCATCAGATTTTGCCCTCTCCAGTTTTAGTAAATCAACCCCTATGCTTTGCAACCACGTTACCCCGAGTCACAGAGACGTTGCTGTGCCAATGTGTGTGCATTTTTCATAATCTATTTTCCATTATTAACTAGGGTTGAGGTTCAACTTCAGGAAGATGCAAAGTTCAACCCGCACTCTGACTTTTTACGTTTTGACGAAGTGATGAACTAAATGGCCTTTTTGCCCACTCACTGTAGCGAACCACCAGCTGTGCAGGAAGTCTTTCATTTGTGGTCGTGTTACCACTGCTTCTAATCAATGACAACTTCACACTCAGGGCAGTGTTTGTATCCCTGATCCCAGGAGAACGGCAGTAGAGGATCATCATGGGACATTTACTTCATTGGGCATTATTTTTTAAAAATCGTAAGACAATATTTTCCGTCATCATGGGACATTATATTCTGGCCATCAATTTTGTACATTAGGGGGCATTATTTTCAGGGCTGTCTTTAATATTGATTGGACCCTGGGCAAAAAATGTATTGGGGCCCCTCCTCCATGCAGTATCGCTCTTGTTTCTATCAATGGCAATGCTGATTCTTTTTTTTTTTTTTACTGACTACCAATATAAAGAGAAGTTTCAACACTGGCCACCAATGTAATAGGGGTTTACACTGACCACTAATGTAATAGAGGCATTCACAGTAACCACCAATGTAAGAAGGGATTTACACTGACCACCAATGTAAGGGAGCATTTACACTGACCACTAGTGTGAATGAAAGGATTCTACACTAAGCCCCAATGTAATGAGAAGATTTACACTGACCACCAGTGTGACTGAGACATTTAGCCTGCGTTCACATTTGTGTGTGTCGAACGCATGCAAAATCGCTTTTCTGACACCACAGAAACATGCTGCCCTTTAGCAGATACACAGCAGTGCCAATAATTGTTAATGACATCCTCACGCATCTGCTGACATGTGCCTGGGCACTGTGTGATTTTGAAAAAAGGTTTTGGGACTTTCTTCCACATATGTAGCGCATAGAGCAGCCCATTGAAATGAATGGGCTGCTCTACACATGACCTATATCTTTATCCCTGTCAGTACACCTTTGCAATCCTAAAACCCCTGCTAACCTCCGCACCCCAAACATCCCCCATCCTCTCCACCCCAATCCCCATCCCCTTTAACTCTACCTGCCTCCTCTGCTCATCTTTGCACCCACCTTCCTTACCTCCATATATCCACTCCATGCTCACATGTGCATCCCAAACTGTAATTCCTTCTCTGCCTACCTCTGCACACCCCACACTACCCTCCCCCCACCAATTTATTTACCTTTGCAGAACATGCTGATGGTAGGCTTAATGACCACAGTTGTAGGCAGGACCTTCAAGCATGCCCCTTTTATCTCCCCAGTGGGCAGCATGCAGAATAGGTGATGGTGGATATGACCTCAGGGGGGCATGATATACATATGAATACCACCTCTATTTACATATGAATGCTGGCGGTCCACCCTTATTTACATATGAATTCTGCTGGTATTTACATATCAATTCCAGTACTTACATGTAAACACAGGGTCTGCAGGTGACTCATCTGTACACAACAATAGGGCAGCATTAATAACAGAACTTCAAACTGAGATATCAGGACACAGCACAGGACTAAAACCTCAAGGAATAAGGGAATTTATACTGGGATAGTTGGCAAGTATGTGGTAGCTGCTTTGTGCCCCACAACAATGACAGGGCCCAGGGCAGCTGCCCCTTTTGCCCTACCTTAAAGACAACCCTGACTATTTTTGGACTTCATGGGACAACATTTTTTGAACATCAGGGGACATTATTATGATTATTAATTACCCCGCTCCATTTCCTTGCCAGCCAGGCTGCAGGCTTTGATAAAGGTCTGATTCCTAAATTTTGCATACTAAAAAAAAGAACACATGACATATTTGTGTAGCACCCTGGAGTTTAGGCAGGGTTGCTTCTCAGAAATTTACCTGCCAGGTATAGTTGCCTTGGCCAATTGATAGGAGATCAATTGATTTCTCCCTAAGTTTGACTTTGTTGCACTTTTCTCTTCTACCACTAAGTGGCCGGGTACCTGGTGGTACTAGATACGAGAAGGGCAATACAAGGTCGGATTATGAGTATATGGGGTATCTCAGCCTATGGGCAGGGGTTTTCTTGAATCCCTTGGCCTGCTGGGAGAAACTATACTGTATATTCGGGTGGAGTCAAGTGATCGGTGTTCTCTGCCACCTGGACGGCTGTCTGGGTGGACGTGTGTTGTACTGCCCGGCTGCTAGGTCAGATATTGGGCCTGTCCCGGGCACATCTGGCTGCTAGGCTGTCTGAGGGCCTATCCAGAAGCAAGAGAGCAGCTCAGGGTTGAGATTGCGGCTTGCAGTCCAACCAGAAGTGACGGTTCTACCGGCCGGAGAACCTGTCGTGGTCGGAGGTAGAGGGGAAGCTGTCGCCAGTAAGGGACCATCTGCCTTATTACCAGGGACCACAGTGAGTAACTGAAGCAAGTACCGAAGCAGTATTCTCACCAACCGGGGACAGTGAAGAATCGGGAGCTTCAGTGGGTATCAAGCTAGGAACTCAGCCAGAGGAGGTGACGCTTGCAGAGCAGCCTTGTGTGTTAAGCCAGGGAGCGAACAGGCCAGTGGGGTGAAGCTTGAGAGGTATCTTGAGTGCCAAGCTAGGGACCCAGCAGAGAAGCGGGGGTGACGCTTGAGGAAGATACCATCATGAAGATTGGAGGAGCTCAAGGGATTAAGTGGCAGTAAATCAGCAAGTCTAGTGAGAGACCGGGAGCTCAGAGGGCTGAAGAACTGCAAGGAGTGATTGTAGTGGAAGTGAAGGAACTGTTACTCTTTGCGTTAGGAACTGTTAAAGACTGTTGCCATAGGAGACAGCATTCCTGCACATGCAGATGTGGCATCTTGCTGGATGCCTTTCCCTGCATGGCTGTCCTCCTATTGAAGTCTCGGAGTTTGCCAATTGAATTTGCCCTGTCCTGGCCCTAACCCTCTCTCCCAAAGTTTGTTAAGAGAAATAAACTCTCTTTTGCATTCAAGAAGTGTCTGGCGCCCAATAACGTTAACTATCTTGCACCCACCATGCCTCACAACCCACCACATACAGAAGGATGTCAGCTGTCTCTGGCCCTGGAGGTTCTCATTAGACCGAAGGATGCCTGGGATCTTGCTAGATTTGTTTGCTGCATAAACCACCTTGTTTAGCTTGGACTACATCAGGCATATCACCCCTGCAGTGTAGGTGCTTGGTCTCAGAATTTAATGTTCAGATGTTAATAGGGTTGCCACCTTTTCTTCAAGCCAAACCTGAACACTTTAGCGGCGCACAGCATTTTTCTTTTTTTTGTAGTATATACACTATGCTAAAACTGTAATCTAGGGTGGTCTTTACTCCCGCACACGATGAAAAATGTATGTAATGACGTAAAAGCGCCATTCTGTGCAGGTGTAATAAGAGCCCATGATGACGTACAACCAGGAGTTGTACTGCACACCTTTCACCAGACTCTAATCTAATGGGAGGTCTGTAGGTTGGGCATTGATATAAGGCAACTCTGAGCTAATGGGGGGGGGGAATCAATTTTTTTTGTAGGGATCTATTGTTGCTGGGTAGGTCTATTGTTGCTGGCTGGGGGGTCAATTGTTACTGAGAGGGACCTACTGTTGAGGGAGAGGTCTATTGTAGCTGGCCGCTGGAGGATTTATTGATGCTGGCTGCTGGGAGATCTGTTATTGCTGCTGGGGGTCTATTGTTGATGGGGTGGTATCTTGTTGTGGGGGTCCATTGTTGCTGTGGTGGGGTCTGTTGTTGCTGGGGGGGGGGGTCTATTGTTGCTGGGGTGGGGGTCTATCAAATTCCATACAAATTACTTAGTAGCACAAAATGATACTTGGTTCTGTATTCTCTAAAAAGTGACAGTACTGGGAGGTGGGTAGGGGTGGTGTGAAGGGACAGTGCTCAGAGGTGGGTAGGGGGCAGAGATGAAGGGTGACTCAGAAGGGGGGAGTTCCTACACCTATTCTCTGAGAAAAAAAGCCATGCCAAATAATATACCTCACACTATATTTCCAGCCCCCTGCAACTTTGGCTTCTGTGTAGGAGAGCTGCAGCAGGCCAGAAGTATAGCATATACTATCTGGCCAATATGCGTTCTTTCTTTTTGGGCCCGTGTGCAATTATCTGTCTCCTCTTATCAGACACATGTGCGGTCAACTACACCTCTTATCAAGACCATGTTCACCCCTACCCCTTTTAAGGACCCATGTGCCTGTCCCTTCTTATAGGGCCCAGATAAATAGACTTTTCTCTTTCGTGTGGTGCCCCTTCTAAAGTGTCTCTCTGGCTGCTGTATTGCACTCTTCTCCCTGAATGTCTGGCCATGGTGGTCCCCATTACCCAGAACAGACTGGCCTTTCTGAAAATAATTGCTTCCTCTGATGATGACCATGGTAATGTGGCCAGGTTCTGTCCTAGAGAAGAAACATTTATTTTTGTGATATTTTCCACTAATTACCACAAAATTGTACCCTATTTGCCCTCCTAGGACATTATGAAGGCCTCCTACATACCTCCCAACATTTTGAGATGGGAATGAGGGACACCTACTAGCAAACGTATGTAGGCATAGGACATGCCCCCTGCCACACCCCCTTAAAGGAGAATTAACCAAAAAAAAGTTAATTAAATCCACAAAGGCTTTTTTTTTACCACTACTCTTCCTTTATATTGGGTTTTAAAATTTGCAAATGCAGCAATTTATAATTTGGGTGAAAGGTTTAGCACTGGGAAACCTTTTTTGAAAGACAAAAAGTGCATTTTATATACAACTATATAGATCAGACGAAAATGAGGAAGAAATGAGGAGGAAAGAGGGACAGAGGGACATTGCTCTAATTCAGGGACAGTCCCTCGAAATCAGGGACAGTTGGGAGCTATGGTCCTAAGATGCCTCCATAATGCAGTGTACCCATCATCCTATGTGCCCATTATTGGGCAGTGTTCATCTGTCTCTGGGGAGCTGTGAGCACAGGCAGCATTACACACATGAAAGGAATGGATCGTTGGGCTTCAAAGGGGAAGAATGTGGCAGTTTGTGTGCTGCAGAGAGGCTGAGAATTGACTGGAACGGTTTCCCGCTGTGAGAAAGAGTGCAGAGAAGGTGACGCCACCATAATAACCCTTTCTCACCCAGAAAAAATGTGCTGCGATTATTGCTGGCTGCCTGCTGTCAGCAGCTGGGAATCATTTCATCTTTTACCTCATGGGGGGAGGAAAATGCCAACCAATAAGACCCTGGGGAGACTATCTTATCCCAGGTACACTAGTGTAATATTAGCCTGAGAACACTAGCGTAATCATACCCCAGGTACACTAATGTTATCTTACCCTGGGAACACTAGCATAACCATGCCCCAGGTACACTAGAGTAATCTCACTTTGGGTACACTAGAGTAATCTTACCCCGGCAACACAAGAGTAATCTTACCTATGGACTCTAGAGTCTTCTTATCCCAGGGACACTAGACAAATGTTACCCCTGCTAACACTACAGTCATATTACCTCAAGGACAGTAGCCTCATCTGACCCTGTGGTAACATTTTGAAATGTACTGTGCTTTACTGTTACTGGATAACCAGGAACTGTTTATTCTTGAAAGCTCTCTATATACCCAAAGGCCAGTTAACTGAACATAAAAGAGAAGAGCAAAACAGAGCGCACTGGATAGTTCAGATAAAATGTATTTTAATAAATAAAATAATGTAAGTTGCACTTACAAACAATTATTTTAAACAGGGCATAACACCAGAAAAGTGCCACGCCCTGTAGGGTACCAGGTCACAGCAATGTCTACTCTCACTAGGCAGCCAGCATGAGGAGAGAGTAGGAGCACGTATGAGAAACTTGTAGAAGCGAAGCTGGGTAAAACTTGAATAGAGGCACTGGAAATCTCCCTCTATAACTAGATGCAAAAGAGAAAGAAATTGTATCCTGTAAACTGAAGGACCTCCACTAGCAAGGGTACAATGCTGGCTGTCTAGTCAAAGTGGACATCACAATGGTTGCTTTGACCTGGTAGCCCACAGAAGGGGGCATCTCCTTGTGTTATGACCTGCTCTAAGTTATTGCTGGTAAGTGCAACTTGTATCATTTTATTTATTAAAATATGTTTTATTTGCTCTAGAAGATGTGCCCTGTTTTGCTCTTCTCTTGTTACCCTGGGCCCATTAGAGTGATCATGTGTGATCACCTGCCTCTCTTACTGGGTACATGGGAGGTCACCTGTCACCTCATGAGATTATTATTAGTCATTCTCATTAACATTGCTCTGACACAACACATTTATGTTTTACACTTTTTATTAAGCTGTGGAAGTCAGTCCATTAAATTATTTCACATTCATATTGTCTGACATGTTAATAAACACAATTTTTGTCCATAATTGCTACAGAGAGGCAGAATTATGCTTTGTTTTGTGATTCCTTGCGGTTAAAGCTGTGCCCTGGCAGGGATGGTTCCTCAAGCTCAGTACCATTGCATCCCTGTTTGAGCCTTATCTGGCAATTATGCAGAAGGGTTAAGTGTGGAGCAGCAATAGCTTCGGGGTGTCCAGATGGCCGGTGGCAAGGGCAGCTCCTGTGGGCAGGCAAGAGGAGGGAGCTCTGATGCCCGCGCTCTTGGCATGGATGCCTCGTTAGGTTGGGCTCATCGATAGTGCTCATTAGCACATTCTTGAAGGTTAGTCAGGACCTGAGAGTAGCCCTGGACACAGCAGAGTTTATATTCAGCTCTTTTCTCCCAGAAGAAGGGACAAAATGACTTTTCCAACACTGAGACGAGCCTGCATGTGTAATCAGAAAACTGTATAAATTACCACAATGAGCAAAACGGCCTGTTTGTCCCTGAGCAACAAAGATATTGTGAACTATCCTGAAGCATCAGATGGATAACTGGAGGGCGCCGCATGCTGGAGGATTAAGGCATGACTGACATTGAATCTGAGTTAGGATAGGAGACAGCATAGAAAATAATACAGCTGAGTCATCACATTGTGCTCCACCTGGCTCCATTCTTCATCCATCCGAAGCTGCAGCTGGTTATTCAGAAAAAAAGAGAGTAGTGAAGGCGCTGGATTATTAAAGTAACCGTGTGTATTTATAAAACAATATACTTCCCTTACACTTAGGCAAGGGTAGTGCAGCTACGAGGCAGAGAGGTACAAAACACAGTTCAAGCAGCACAGACTCCCGGATCAGTGAGCCAGATGGTGAAGAGCCGGACCAGCCAAAGAGTATGCCACCGGCAGCGTCTCACAGCCTTCCTCGAGCACCCCAAGTCAACAACCAATGCTGGGATGTACAGTGCCTTGCAAAAGTATTCACCCCCCTTGGCTTTTTACCTATTTTGTTACATTACAGCCTTTAGTTCAATGTTTTTTTAATCTGAATTATATGTGATGGATCAGAACACAATACGCTAAGGACTCCTTCACACGGACGTGTCCATGTACGGAGCCCGCTCTGCTCAGCGGGGGATTGCTCTGCCGATCCCTGCTAAGCAGGCAGATGACGGACCTGTCAGAGCGCCGCTCTCCCCTATGGGGGATCGGATGATGATGGACCATAGAATCCGTCGTCACCCGATCCGAAAACGGTTGGAAAAGTAGGTTTTTCCTCCGTTACACATTTTCGGATCGGAGCGGGTCGGATGTCAGCGGACATGTCACCGCTGACATCCGACGCTCCATAGAGATCTATGGAAGGTCCGTTCAGGTCCGCCTAAAAAACTGACAGGCGGACCTGAACGGATCGTCAGTGTGAAAGAGGCCTTAGTTGTTGAAGTAAAATTAGAAAATATATACATAAACTATTTTTCAGAAATAAAAAACTTATAGTTGGCATGTGTGTATGTATTCACCCCCTTTGTTATGAAGCCCATAAAAAGCTCTGGTGCAACCAATTACCTTCAGAAGTCACATAATTAGAGAAATGATGTCTACCTGTGTGCAATCTAAGTGTCACATGATCTGTCATTACATATAGGCCCAAGAGGCAGCAACACCTAAGCAAGAGGCACCACTAACCAAACACTGCCATGAAGACCAAGGAACTCTCCAAACAAGTAAGAGACAATGTTGTAGAGAAGTACAAGTCAGGGTTAGGTTATAAATAAATATCCAAATCTTTGATGATCCCTAGGAGCACCATCAAATCTATCATAACCAAATGGAAAGAACATGGCACAACAGCAAAACCTGCCAAGAGACGTCCGCACACCAAAACTCACGGACTGGGCAAGGAGGGCATTAATCAGAGAGGCAGCACAGAGACCTAAGGTAACCCTGGAGGAGCTGCAGAGTTCCAAAGCCAAGACTGAAGTATCTGTACATAGGACGACAATAAGCCGTACGCTCCATAGAGTTGGACTTTATGGCAGAGTGGCCAGAAGAAAGCCATTACTTTCAGCAAAAAACAAAATGCCACGTTTTGAGTTTGCGAAAAGGCATGTGGGAGACTTCCAAAATGTATGGAGGAAGGTGCTCTGGTCTGATGAGACTAAAATTGAACTTTTTGGCCATCAAAGAAAATGCTATGTCTGGCGCAAACCCAACATATCACATCACCCAAAGAACACCATTCCCACAGTGAAACATGATGGTGGCAGCATCATGCTGTGGGGATGTTTTTCAGCAGTTGGGACTGGGAAACTGGTCAGAGTTGAGGTAAAGATGAATGGTGCTAAATACAGGGATATTCTTGAGCAAAACCTGTACCACTCTGTGTGTGATTTGAGGTTAGGACGGAGGTTCACTTTCCAGCAGGACAATGACCCCAAACACACTGCTAAAGCAACACTTGAGTGGTTTAAGGGGAAACATGTAAATGTGTTGGAATGGCCTAGTCAAAGCCCAGACCTCAATCCAATAGAAAATCTGTGGTCAGACTTAAAGATTGCTGTTCACAAGCGCAAATCATCCAACTTGAAGGAGATGGAGCAGTTTTGTAAGGAGGAATGGACAAAAATCCCAGTGGTAAGATGTGGCAAGCTCATAGAGACTTATCCAAAGCGACTTGGAGCTGTGATATCTGCAAAATGTGGCTCTACAAAGTATTGACTTTAGGGGGATGAATAGTTATGCACATTGACTTTTTCTGTTATGTTGTCCTATTTGTTGTTTGCTTCACAATAAGAAAAAAAATCTTCAAAGTTGTGAGCATGTTCTGTAAATTAAATGATGCAAATCCTCAAACAATCCATGTTAATTCCAGGTTGTGAGGCAACAAAACACGAACAATGCCAAGGGGGGTGAATACTTTTGCAAGGCACTGTAGGCAGGCACTACAGGTTTCAGTGGCCCTATCCCTTTAAGTATACCCGAGAGGAAACAAGAGCCGTTATTAAAGTGGTTCTAAAGGCAGGAGGGTTTTTTTACCTTAATGCATTCTATGCATTCAAATAAAAAACCTTCTTTGTGCAGCAGCCCTCTAATACTTACCTGAGCCCCATCTTGATCCAGTGATGTGCATAAGAGCCCTGGCTCTCCTGGGACTCTCCCTCTTCATTGGCTGAGACAGCAGCGGGCACCATTGGCTCCCGCTGCAGTCAATCAAAGTCAGTGAGTCAATGAGGAGAGAGAGGGGGCAGGGCTGAGCCAGGGCCCCGTTTGTGAATGGACACACAGAGCTGCTTCCTCTGGGGGCACTCGGCAGGAGGGAAGAGTCGGGAGCAGAGGCGGGGGACCAAAGAAGAGGAGGACCAGGGCTGCTCTGTGCAAATCCACTGCACAGAGCAGGTAAGTATGACATGTTTGTTATTATTTTGTTTTTAAACATATCCTTTAATATCATTTTAAGCCAGTAGATGAAGGGGAGCTTCTCATGTATTTAAAGTGGAGCTCCACCCAAAAGGGGAAGCTATGCTTGTCTGCCTCCTCCCCACCTCCGCTGCCACATTTGGCACCATTTGGGGGGGGGGGGGACCGGGTACCTGGTTTTGGCAGGTACCCACTCTCACTTCTGGCTCAGTTTGCTGTGGCAAACTGAGCTGGAAGTTCAGCCCCCCCTCCTACTTCCCTCACAGCCAGCCCATTCACAAAGCACAGTGCATGTGCAGTACGGAACTGGCTGTGAAGCTGCAAGGCTTCACTGTCGGTTTACCTTAGCCAAGCAGCAGCACCCAAATGAAAACTCAGCTCGGGTGAGGGCACCGCTGGGTTCCTGGACAGGTAAGTGCCCTAATATTAAAAGTCAGTAGCTACAGTATTTGTAGCTGCTGAATTTTAGTTTTTTTCTGAAGGAGCCTGGAGCTCCCCTTTAAAAGTATTATAGGACTGTACAAAGCAGGTCAATATCCGCGCTACTTAATAATGTTAGAGATAGTATTATGAGCAGCCAGCACAATTTGTTGATCAGCAAAACATAAGAATATAAAAGTCCACATGCGGTGCTAAATGAAAAGTAAATCCAAGGGGAGGGAGAGTCGATAAACCCATCACCAGCTTCAGTGTGTATAAGAAAGCACACCGTACCACGTGGAAAACCAATCTGCTTACCAGACAGCTGTAAAAAGCAGGCATGTAATAGACAGACAAAGACCACAACTCCGTTCTCCAGCTTTAAGTAGTGGGTATGTAGAATCCAGGCCACAGCTAATCATCAGACATTCTCATACAGCAAAACTTCTTTGAGCTCTCATATGGGATGTAATAACATTCATCCAGACGGCCAGCGATACCCAATGAAAAGATAATGCAGCCAACAGCGAAGCACGTAAAGTAATATAAAAAATGTATTCGTAGCAGGGCATTTTTTCAGCAGGAACTAGGGGGAATTCAGTTCCACCACCTCTCACCTCTGGCTCAGGTCTTCTGCTCCCTGCTCACCACTATTACTTGGTAACACTGAAGTCAAGCTTCTGCATTTACAAGTGATAGCTTATCTCAGGTGCCCAGGGTTCAGTGCAGTCATGGGCAGGAGAGGGTGCGTGGTAGGCTGCACCCTCTGTGGTCTCCATTTTTTCCCTGGTGACCAGTTGTTGATGCTCCTACTGCATGATCTCCCTTGCAAGTGACTGTAGTATAATATAGTATGCTGGGAGGTATTACAGCCAGATAGGTGTTTCAGCTTAATATCGCAACAAAGGTAAGACACATGACAGATGGTGGAGCTTTTAAGGAGGGGGGAGAAAATGAGGGCAGTGGAGGGAGGAGGTTGTATGCAGAGGGAAGAGCTACTGTTTGATTCCATTTGGCAGGTATGTGTGTGTGGCAGGCATGGTTGAGTTCCTGCACCTATTCTCTGAGAAAAAAAACCCTGATTCGTAGTAACTTACAGTTTAATACAGAAACAAGTACATCCTGATGTTCAAATGGCCACGGCTCTCAGCGTGCTAGTGTCAGCCTGCCTGACATGTTTGATCCAACAGGATTTTGTCAGAGGCGTGGCTATGTGACACTAGCACGCCCTTTTATCTCAATAACAAATGACGCTCATCCCGCAAAAACGAACTCTCGGGGTGACGCGTCAGCCGGAAGTAAGGTCAGTGGAGCGCAACACGTGCCATGCTTGCGCTCCACCGCCAAGCGGTCTCACATGGATGACATCACTCCAGAAAAGCACAGACCAGATGTGACAAGTGACCGGACGGTGCTGAGTGAGCATCATACATATTGGCAGATGTTTTAAAAAACCCTGAATAAAATACAGACATTGATTAAACATTAAACGAACTTCAATGTGTCCTTAAGGGTAGCGAATATAACATTATAGGAGGCTAACTGGGGAACAATCGATAAACCAGAAATCAATATTTAGAATGATGTTTAAATGAATACTAGTAAAAGAACCATCTAGTGGCAGACCAGAGAAACTGCTAATGCAGATAAACCCAGATAAATATAGTAAAGAAAAGAGAAATGTTACTATTGACTGGATCAACAATTATTGATAAAACTGTTCACATCCCAGTCAACATTTAACCCAAAGGGAGTATAACAGTTGAGGTTATAGATCCAGCGAGTTTCCAACAGCGAGATCTCTCTCTTTGTCATACTCCCTCGCCAATGAGGTGTAAATCGACCTGTGGCTATGAAAGCAGTTCCTACTGGATTTTTATTATGACATTCCATGTAATGGCGAGAAACAGTGTGTTTGGGGAACCCTTTCTTAATATTTGCCAGATGTTCCTTAATCCTAATATTAGTAGCTCGCATAGTGCGGCCTACATATTGTAGACCGCATGGATAAATCAATAAATAAACCACGTTTTTAGACATACAGGTTCTGAAAGTATTGATATTGTACACCTTGGCAGTGGTGTGGGACTTAAATTGACAGATTTTTCTATCTTTGTTTTTGTTAACATAACAAAAGGCACATTTTCAACAAGGAAAAAAGCCTTTAGAGTTTTGGAAAAAAGAAACCCTATTGGGGGCATCCAAAACAT
Organism: Lithobates clamitans; assembly: GCA_037952925.1. Classification (NCBI taxonomy): domain Eukaryota; kingdom Metazoa; phylum Chordata; class Amphibia; order Anura; family Ranidae; genus Lithobates; species Lithobates clamitans. The sequence continues at coordinate 2,035,368 of JBBGZY010000020.1, read as the reverse complement.
TTGGAGCAACTTGGAACTTTAAAGGTGGTACTCGCCTAAAGATAACTTGTGGACGTTCAGGTAAGACAAGGCCCAAAATTTTATCATTCTTGAGCACTGCCCAATGTTTATTCATAATCGTTGTAATGTTGTAATGTCGTAATGTTGTTGCGATTATGTAGTAATCATAGAACAATTATGAACATTCTCAGCACCTTGGGACTTGTCTTTGCCTTTTAGCATAGTGGCCATATCCATAACAGCCACTTCATTTATCACATTATCTAAATCGGTAGTCACATACCCCTTCTCAATAAATTTGTTCTTATGGATTGAGGCTTGCTCCAAATAATCTTTCTTCATGGTACGGTTTTGCCTTAAGCAAACAAACTGGCTTTTGGGCATCGATTTCAGCCATGTGGGGTGGTGGCAACTTCCCTGCCCAATATATCCGTTTCTGTCTGTACTTTTGAAGAAAGTGGAGATGTTGAAACTACCATCCTTGATTTCTATATTAAGGTCAAGGAAATTAATCTTTTCTTTACTGGTCTCAAATTGTAAAGCAATACCCAAAGAGTTCTCATTAAGCTGCTGTATAAAGGTAGATAGTGATGTCTTATCACCGTCCCATAGAAGGAGGATGTCATCTATATACCTCCCCCAGAACACCAGTTCAGGCCTCCTGTTATAGTAGACGACATCCTCCTCCCATTTAGCCATAAACAGGTTTGCCATGCTCGGTGCAAACTTTGCACCCATTGCAACCCCTCTGTTTTGGAGGTAATAGGCCCCTACAAACCAGAAGTAATTTTGAGACATGGCAAACCTGAGTAAACTCACCACAAGCTCTCTCTGTGGTGAAATCAAAAGATCATCTCTCCCAAGAAACATGTCAACAGCCTCTAGTCCATCCACATATGATATAATAGTATAGAGAGAGGGTCACATCCGCAGTTGCCGCGATGTAGACCTCTCTCCACTTCATAGACACTAGGGTTTGGATAACTTGGGAGGAGTCCTTGAGATATGACGGGGTCTGTGACACCGATGGCTGTAAGAAGCCATCAATATATTTCCCAATTCGGGAAGTCACAGAGTCCAGACCACTAATGATAGGTCTCCCTGGTGGATTGACTGAATTTTTGTGAACTTTAGGGAGAAAATATATCACCGGTATTCTTGGGGCCATAGGAACTAGATATGCCCTTTCTTTTTATTAAGTAAATGGTCATTAAAACTTGCTTCAATGAGTTTGGTAAGCTCTTTTTTATATTTACCCGTCTGGTCATAATGTAAAGGAACATAGATATCTCTATCAGAAAGGATTTTATTAATTTCCTCTACATACGCTATTTTATCCAATACCACGATTCCACCCCCCTTGTCTGCGGGGCGAATAATAATATCCTTTCAATAAAGGCTCCAAATTTGCTTAGAGGCTTTTCAGGGGAAAATTTAAGCCCATGATTGAGCACATATTTTTCATTGTCAGTTAGTGAATTTTTACTAAAAATCCCAACATCTTTTACATCCTCCTCCTTTTTCGTTATGTGCCTCCTCCCCCCTCTGGTCCCTCTTTTGGTTCTCCATCCCTTTTTTTTTTTGAGAACCCTTTGAAAAAAAAAATAAATAACCAGGTGGTGGGGGATCTTCAGTGGATTATTGTGGTCTCCTAGGGGGATAGAAACCAGGGCTATCCCACCTACAATATCCACGATCTTGATGCATATTTCTTGGTGTTCGTTGAAATAGGTGTTGGACAATATATCTATTGTCATAATTATCTGTATAATCATCATAACCTCTGTCTAGAGGCTCATAGCGGTTATAAACAGGTGCTCCGCCAGGGTTGAGTCTTGGTGGATGGTTATAATGAACACGATCATTCCTCATATTATTATTCACATGGCTAGATCTAGCTTGTGGATGGTTGGGATTAAAAGGTTTTTTTGGTCCCGCTTTCTTCCACCCTCCTCCTGGTGTATTGATATTATTATGCCCCCCTCATCTCAGTTGAGAAGTGGAAGAATTTGGCCCCAAGTTTGTAGCTGGTCTTGAGGTTTGCTCCGCCCCACCATTGGCTAGAGCTGCCCTCCTGACCTGCCATTTAAAAACTTGGTTGGTCTTATAGTCATCCAAGTCTCTAATATATTTCTTGTTCTTTTTTGATCTCTGGTCTAAATCCTCTTTCTCTAAAATCTTTTTAAGATTGTCAGACTTGTTTTTGTACTCATCTAATTCTTTATATGATGATAATTTATTTTTAACATCAACTAAATGTTCATCAAGTTTATTTAACTTTCTTCTTTTTCTGGCTATTAAAAAGCATAGGAGATCAAGTCCCACATCATTAAACTATTTGTACCAACCTAGGGGGTCTACTTCATCATCCTGAGGTGTTATCTCAAACCTTATGCTTCTGGGGACCATTTGGTCATCTAAGTATTTCTCTAAGAATGCCATGTCCCAGTTCCCATGAACCTCTGCTACCATACGGTTTTTTAATCTCATAAAAAGACCTCCTATGTGCAGATTCTGTTGGTCCTCTGTATTGTTAAAAACATTTTTAAGATCTATAGAGCTTGAACTTCTAAAATCAACGATATATTATAGGACTACATGTGCCAACAAACTATGGCTTTTTTGGCCAGCATTAACAGATAAACTGTTTTATCTACAGGGAACCAGCACAAATACCTGGGGGATAATGACAAGGTGCCTCACTGATGCGGCCGGACTACAAGTAAAAGCATAACTGAACTGTACAGAAAAATTATATATATGTTAACAATAAATATAATAAGTGAATACAAATAAATAAATTCAATCATAGATGGACAATCAGTTAACTATTTTCAATACATAGTGCCGATACATGTGCCAATATTATGAATAAATAGAATAAATCCATGAGATTAAAAACAGAATTAAAAAATATAAGTATAAAAGGCAATACAAATTCCTTATAATAAAGTAATAGGAATAATAATAAAAAAATACAGAACAATTCATGATTTTTTTTTCAAGAAGATTTGTATTACCTAATAACATTTCTTTAATCAATTATTACAAAAAAAACTATTTTTATATATTAAAAAGTATACTAAATTTCATAAATCTAAAAATGTGATTGTACATGTATTGCAGTTATGTTTTATGTATTATATCTTCTCTTTGGGCCTAAGAAATATCAAGTATCACAGAAAGGATGAGTATAATAAGAAGTACACTGGAAAAAAACAAAAAAAAGGACTGTGGTTATACTATAGTGTAGACCTCGAGTTCTTCGTTTAATCCTTTGGGGGCAAGGGTATTCAGTGTGAATATCCAGAATGTCTAACACATGCAGAGTTTGTGAAGTCTCTAAGCAAAAGAAGTGTGTCGGGAATTAATTCAATGAGCCAGACCCGGAAACCTCTAGTGGATTTATTATGGTGGAAGGGGAAATGTCTAGGGACGCTGTGATCAAAGTCCCCATCTTCGATTAATATCTTGTACTCTCCAAATCTAGCCCTGACTGTGCATATAGTGTTATCTACGTAAAGAAGATGCTTGAGCTGGAGAGACAGTAGACTACAGTAGACTACAAAAGTAGTGGCACGTGTGAAAAAATTATGATGATGTACTCCTTTTTTGGTTATTTGGAAAAGAGCATAAATGCTCAAGCCTGTATTTAAAATCTTTTTGGGTCCAGGTCACTGGATTGGGTCTTCACTTAGGGAAATCGGCAGTGAAGCCATGTGTAAGCCACGCCGCACGTTGTGAATGGTCCCGCAGTCTTTTGAGACCTGTGATGTGTCCCAGAAGGCTATGGGGGAAGGTGGTGGGGAGTAAACTTCTGCTCTTATCACCACGACGATCTAACCAGAAGTGGTATCGGGTACCTTTCAAAATCAGGTACCCCCCAAAAAAAGAGTGGCAATCATTAAAGAGGAGGGGTATGCAAATAAGCGTAACTTCCTCTTTTGGGTGAAGTTCTGCTATAAGTGCATTGTAGCGCTATCCCCAGACAAGCCACTAAATTGCTTTGTGATTTCTCTACACAGCTGAAAATTACACACCTCACTCACCCACACACCTTGGGGTATTTCAAGCAATTTATTAGGCCATGCATAGCATAAATATAGAGAGGTTTAGAGAAGAGAGGGTGCTCTCTAGTACAGTCGGAACTCACCAGGTATCCAAATCACAGCTCTCAAGGTTCTCAGGCTCTTTGGTTCCTAGAGTGCTCAACTGATTGTGGCCAGCTATGGAAGGGATCCACTTATCCGGCAGCAGCAGCAGCAGCAGCTCTGTCTTTTCCCCATGCACCTGCTTGCTTCCAGGCAGTCCTCCACTCTTCTGTACAGCCTGCAGACACCCCTAGCCTTGTTTTGTTGCTTCAGCCAATCACAATCCTCCAGGTTCAAATCGGACTCAGCCAAGATGGCTGTTCCCTGTACTAGAGACACTCCATAGATGAGCACTGCAAATGGTCTTCTTAAAGATGGCTGCTGCACTTCTGCATTAATGAATATTCAGTTTCACCCTGTTCACACTGAAGAAGGATAAAATAGCAGCAACAAAGGCTCCACAGCAGTTATCAGCTACAGTCTTAGTGTTGGTGGCCCTCACAATGTATAGGAAAATGCGATAAATATAGAGGCCTTCAGCTGGAAAATTTGGATTCTGGCCATTTTGTCTGTTTATAAGCCTGCTTTTCCAAAATTTTTCTTTTTCGGTTCCTAGCAAACGTTTAAAAAAAGACAAACACCTGCTTTGTCGAACATTTGAGTTTATAAAGACTGTTTTACCCTCCTTGCTGCAACTTGTTGGGACTTTCTCATTGTGCAGTTAAATTTTATTTGGGATATTTTGCTGTTTTCTTTCCACTTTGCACCATTTTTTACGCTCTTATTTGGCATAGTAAAATTCAGGGTCAGAATGAAAAGCAATGTTGAATGATAACTATAAATAAGCCTCAAATAGGTGAGCTAGGATCCAGATCAGCATCTACCTCTTGGCTGTGACATTGAAAGTTTTCTTCTCCAAAAGGCACAACAGGCTGGAATGCTGCAAATCTAATTACTATGCAAATCCATGCTAATCAGTTGAGCCTTGAATGGCGCTAGGCGGATCCTCTCCCCAGTAACGCAATGTAATGAGAGTGAAAGGCGAGTGCTCCAGGTTATTCTCCTTCCTTTCCTCCAGATGTCACTTTATATCCCACATTGCTGTGCAGGGATTATTGAAGATTATTTCAATATATAGACTGGCTGGTGTATGTAGTAGAGATTTGTGTTGTCATATAGGTGTTATACATCTATCTATTTTAGAGGTCTCAGTTGTCCATCATTGGCATCTGAATTCCTCAGTCCCTCTCTACTCCTCTGATCTGTAGACTTCTAATAAATGTCTCCTTCAACTACTAATAGCATTATACTGCACTAAAAAATTCATCCAGATTATTGCATCCGTTAAAAGCCAGTATAATAGAAAGGTAGTGGTGCAAAAATGCACTTGTGGGGTTAGCCAATATTTTTTGCATCTTAGTACATTATAGTTTGCATAACTGGGGGCATGGCAGAGATGTGTCCTTTGCTTATATACTTTGTGCTAAAAGGTTATCCTCTTTCACATCTCAGAGAGTTGGGAGGCAGTAAACAGCAGGGCTGGGACAAAGGGTGGGCAGGAGGGGCAGCTGCCCTGGATGCAGCAGTAGGTGGGGCACCCCCTCACCGCACACATGTTCCAGATCAGTGGCTGGCAACCACTAGGCCACGGCTTCATGTCTGACAGCTACTGCTCCAACATGCCCACACTCCATCCCATCTGCTTATGGCTGACACAAAAAAACCTGCATGGGCAGGTGCCCTCTAGCTCCCAGATATCAAGCGATTGGCCATGCATGTGCAGTGCACATTCCATGCCAACCATGAGCAGCTGGAGCAAGGGGGCAGAGAATCGGTGCAGAGCAGAACGCCTATTCTATGCAATACCAGCAGGGGAAGGGTGTAGTTTTATATCCTTTCTCTGTGCGCTGGACAAACATGTCTCGGTTCTGGTGAACACATCCAGTTACTATTCAAAGGTCTTGTTAATGGATTGGCCAGCAGGGTGGACAGGAATCCCAGACCACTCCCAGTCACTTGACTTACAATTGCATATCATCTCTGCTCAAGTTTTAAGGGTAAACTCCACTTTACTTAATAAAAAATAATATAATAATATAGCATATGCTATGGCTATACAAGCCATTTTTTACCCTTCATAGTTACATAGTTAGTCAATTTGAAAAAAGACACAAATCCATCTAGTACAACCAAAAAAAAATCATACAATCCCATGTACACAATTCTTCACCACAGTTGATCCAGAGGAAGGCAAAAAACCCCAGCAAAGCACGATCCAATTTGCTACAGCAGGGGAAAAATGCCTTCCCGATCCCCCAAGAGGCAAACATATTTTCCCTGGATCAACTTTAACTATAAATGTCAGTATCCAGTTATATTATGTACATTAAGGAAAGAATCCAGTCCTTTTTTAAAGTAATCTACTGAACTGGCCAGTAGGGAGTGTATTCCACATTTTCACAGCTCTTACTGTGAAGAAAACCTTTCCATATTTAGAGATGAAATCTCTTTTCCTCTAGACATAAAGAGTGCCCTCTTGTCCTCTGTGATGACCTTAAAGAGAATAACTCAACTCAGTTCACTTTATGGACCACTTACGTATTTATAAATGTTGATCATATCCCCCCTTATTCTCCTCTTCTCAAGAGAGAATAAATTCCGTTCCTCTAATCTTTCCTCATAGCTGAGCTCCTCCATGCCTCTTATCAGTTTGGTTGCCCTTCTCTGCACTTTCTCCAGTTCTCCGATATCCTTTTTGAGAATTGGTGCCCAAAACTGAACTGCATATTCCAGATAAGGTCTTACTAATGATTTGTACAGGGGCAAAATGATATCTCTCTCTCTCTCTGGAGTCCATACCTCTCTTAATACAAGAAAGGACTTTGCTCGCTTTGGAAACTGCAGCTTGGCATTGAATGCTATTATTGAGCTTATGATCTACCAAAACCCCCAGATCATTCTCCACTATGGATTCCCCCAGTTGTACTCCCCCTAGTATGTATGATGTGTGCAAATTCTTAGCCCCCAAGTGCATAACTTTACATTTATCAACATTAAACCGCATTTTCCATTTAGTTGCCCAATTAGACAGTGCACTGAGGTCAGCTTGTAAATGGAAGACATCCTGTAAGGATATTATTCCACTGCATAACTTGGTGTCATCTGCAAAGACAGAAATGTTACTATTAATCCCAGACCCAATATCATTTATAAAGATATTATAAAGTAAGGGTCCCAGCACTGAACCTTGGGGTACACCACTGATAACCTTAGACCATTCAGAGTTATGCCCCGTACACACGATCGGATTTTCTGACAACAAATGTTGGATGTGAGCTTGTTGGCTGAAAGTCCGATGGTGTGTATGTTTCCTCGAACATTTGTTGTCGGACTTTCCGCCAACAAATGTTGGCTAGCAGGTTCTCAAATTTTCCACCAACAAAACTTTCGTGTGTACACAAGTCCGATGTGGTCTTTTATTAAAGTATTATCTCCAGTATCTTCCCAACTTTAGAAGTTAAACGAACGGGTCTATAGTTACTTAGTAAATAGGGATGAGCCGAACACCCCCTGTTCGGTTCGCACCAGAACATGCGAACAGGAAAAAAGTTCGTTCGAACACGCGAACACCGTTAAAGTCTATGGGACACGAACATGAATAATCAAAAGTGCTAATTTTAAAGGCTAATATGCAAGTTATTGTCATAAAAAGCGTTTGGGGACCTGGGTCCTGCCCCAGGGGACATGGATCAATGCAAAAACATTTTTTAAAAACGGCCGTTTTTTCAGGAGCAGTGATTTTAATAATGCTTAAAGTCAAACAATAAAAGTGTAATATCCCTTTAAATTTCGTACCTGGGGGGTGTCTATAGTATGCCTGTAAAGGGGCGCATGTTTCCTGTGTTTAGAACAGTCTGACAGCAAAATGACATTTTGAAGGAAAAAACTCATTTAAAACTACCGCGGCTATTGCATTGCCGACAATACACATAGAAGTTCATTGATAAAAACGGCATGGGAATTCCCCAAAGGTGAACCCCGAACCAAAAAAAAAAAGATGTAGGAGTCCCCCTAAATTCCATACCAGGCCCTTCAGGTCTGATATGGATATTAAGGGGAACCCCGGCCAAAATTTAAAAAAAAAATGACGTGGGGTTCCCCCTAAATTCCATACCAGACCCTTCAGGTCTGGTATGGATTTTAAGGGGAACCCCGCGCCAAAAAAAAAAAAAAAACGGCGTGGGGTCCCCCCAAAAATCCATACCAGACCCTTATCCGAGCACGCAACCTGGCAGGCCGCAGGAAAAGAGGGGGGGACGAGAGTGCGGCCCCCCCCCTCCTGAACCGTACCAGGCCACATGCCCTCAACATTGGCAGGGTGCTTTGGGGTAGCCCCCCAAAACACCTTGTCCCCATGTTGATGAGGACAAGGGCCTCATCCCCACAACCCTGGCCGGTGGTTGTGGGGGTCTGCGGGCGGGGGGCTTATCGGAATCTGGAAGCCCCCTTTAACAAGGGGACCCCCAGATCCCGGCCCCCCCCTGTGTGAAATGGTAAGGGGGTACAAAAGTACCCCTACCATTTCACTAAAAAACTGTCAAAAATGTTAAAAATGACAAGAGACAGTTTTTGACAATTCCTTTATTTAAATACTTCTTCTTTCTTCTATCTTCCTTCATCTTCTGGTTCTTCTGGTTCTTCTGGTTCTTCCTCCGGCGTTCTCGTCCAGCATCTCCTCCGCGGCGTCTTCTATCTTCTTCTCCTCGGGCCGCTCCGCACCCATGGCATGGGGGGAGGCTCCCGCTCTTCTCTTCATCTTCTTCATCTTCTTCATCTTCTTCTCTTCTTTTCTTCTCTTCTTCTCTTCTTCTCTTCTTCATTTTCTTCTCCGGGCCGCTCCGCACCCATGCTGGCATGGAGGGAGGCTCACGCTGTGTGACGGCGCTCCTCGTCTGACAGTTCTTAAATAACGGGGGCGGGGCCACCCGGTGACCCCGCCCCCTCTGACGCACGGGACATGACGGGACTTCCCTGTGGCATTCCCCGTGACGTCACAGGGAAGTCCCGTCCAGTCGCAGTGCGTCAGAGGGGGCGGGGTCACCGGGTGGCCCCGCCCCCCGTTATTTAAGAACTGTCAGACGAGGAGCGCCGTCACACAGCGGGAGCCTCCCTCCATGCCAACATGGGTGCGGAGCGGCCCGGAGAAGAAAATGAAGAAGAGAAGAAGAGAAGAAGAGAAGAAAAGAAGAGAAGAAGATGAAGAAGATGAAGAAGATGAAGAGAAGAGCGGGAGCCTCCCCCCATGCCATGGGTGCGGAGCGGCCCGAGGAGAAGAAGATAGAAGACGCCGCGGAGGAGATGCTGGACGAGAACGCCGGAGGAAGAACCAGAAGAACCAGAAGAACCAGAAGATGAAGGAAGATAGAAGAAAGAAGAAGTATTTAAATAAAGGAATTGTCAAAAACTGTCTCTTGTCATTTTTAACATTTTTGACAGTTTTTTAGTGAAATGGTAGGGGTACTTTTGTACCCCCTTACCATTTCACACAGGGGGGGGCCGGGATCTGGGGGTCCCCTTGTTAAAGGGGGCTTCCAGATTCCGATAAGCCCCCCGCCCGCAGACCCCCACAACCACCGGCCAGGGTTGTGGGGATGAGGCCCTTGTCCTCATCAACATGGGGACAAGGTGTTTTGGGGGGCTACCCCAAAGCACCCTCCCAATGTTGAGGGCATGTGGCCTGGTACGGTTCAGGAGGGGGGGGTGCACTCTCGCCCCCCCTCTTTTCCTGCGGCCTGCCATGTTGCGTGCTCGGATAAGGGTCTGGTATGGATTTTTGGGGGGACCCCACGCCGGTTTTTTTTTTTTTTGGCGCGGGGTTCTCCTTAAAATCCATACCAGACCTGAAGGGTCTGGTATGGAATTTAGGGGGAACCCCACGTCATTTTTTTTTAAAATTTTGGCCGGGGTTCCCCTTAATATCCATATCAGACCTGAAGGGCCTGGTATGGAATTTAGGGGGACTCCTACGTCTTTTTTTTTTTTTTTAATTTTGGTTCGGGGTTCCCCTTTGGGGAATTCCCATGCCGTTTTTATCAATGAACTTCTATGTGTATTGTCGGCAATGCAATAGCCGCGGTAGTTTTAAATGAGTTTTTTCCTTCAAAATGTCATTTTGCTGTCAGACTGTTCTAAACACAGGAAACATGCGCCCCTTTACAGGCATACTATAGACACCCCCCAGGTACGAAATTTAAAGGGATATTACACTTTTATTGTTTGACTTTAAGCATTATTAAAATCACTGCTCCTGAAAAAACGTTTTTTAAAAATTTTTTTGCATTGATCCATGTCCCCTGGGGCAGGACCCAGGTCCCCAAACACTTTTTTTGACAAGAACTTGCATATTAGCCTTTAAAATTAGCACTTTTGATTTCTCCCATAGACTTTTAAAGGGTGTTCCGCGGCATTCGAATTTGCCGCGAACACCCCAAATTGTTCGCTGTTCGGCGAACTTGCGAACAGCCAATGTTCGAGTCGAACATGAGTTCGACTCGAACTCGAAGCTCATCCCTATTAGTAAAGATCCCTTTTTAAATATGGGCACCACATTGGCCCTACGCCAATCCAGTGGTACCATTCCAGTCATTATCGAGTCCCTAAAAATGAGAAACAATGGCTTTCAAATGACAGAGCTTAATTCTTTTAGGATCTGTGGGTAGGTGCAATCTGGTCCAGGTGCTTTGTCCACATTTATTCTGTCTAAATATTTCTGGACCATATCACTTGTGAGCCACTGTGGATCATTTGGGGCTGTGTCAATACCATTCCCATTATAGCCATGAGCTTCCCCATGCTCCTTTGTATACACAGAGCTGAAGAAAGTATTTAATAAATTTGCCTTCTCTTTGTCCCCAGTCACCCACTCCAGATTATTTTGTAAAGGGTCTACATGCTCAGACCTAATCTTTTTACTAATAATATATTTGAAGAATTTTTTTCTGTTTCTTTCATAGAAACATAGAATAGTTATAGCAGAAAAGACAGAGAAGCCCATCAAGTTTTTTTTTTTTTGTTTGTTTGATTTATTTTTTCGGTAACTTTTTTTGTCCTAATATGGATCTATGTTTATCCCAAGCACGTTTGAAGCCATTTACTGTTGACTGGCTCACTACCTCCCCCAGACCTTTCACCATTTTTGTTACCTGTCTCTGGACTTGTTCTATCTTATCAATATCTTTTTGTAAGTGAGGTTTCCAGATCTGGACACAGTATTCTAAATGGGGTCTCACTAAAGATTTATCTAGAGGAATCAGGACCTCCTTCCTCCTGCTGGTGATCCCTCTAGTGATGCCTCCTATAATTCTATTCACTTTCCCCACTGCCTGGTCACACCGTTTGCTCATTTTGCAATCATCTACAATAAGTACACCCAAATCTTTTTCTTCTGTAGTACTGGCCAACACTGTACCCCAATGTTGTACTCTCTCAGGGGATTCTTTTTCCCTAGGTGCATTATTTTACATTTAGAAACATTGAACTGCAGTCTCCACTGCTTTGACCAATCAAAGGAGACTTCCGGTCGCGGCCGAGATGTGATGTCCCAACGGCTCCTTTCCCTCACGCGTATCGTCACTGACCACGTGACTTTTTCACACATTTTGATAAGTCATGTGGTCAGTGATGATACACGTGAGGGAAAGGAGCCGTGGTGACATCACTTCCGGTCGCAGCCGAGCCCGGAAGTCTCCTTTGTTTATGCTGTTCATTTGTTTCATCAATTGTAAGTTGTTACTACATTATTATTAAAATTATTTGATAAATACTACACTATGGAGTGCTCCTCTTGCCTTTGCCTTTCCATGCCTTACCATTGAGTGCTGCCAATCTGAGAGCCTGATTGTTCCTGATTTACTGAGGAATCGATCTACCAGATATCGATCGACTAGTGTGGAATACTCAAGCTTAATTTATTTCTATATGAGGTGAGAGGCTGGGGGAAACTTTATCACTCACAGTGGATGGCGTACTCTTATTAGCATGTGGCACATGCACTGTATGTTCGGAATATTTAAGCTTTATTGATTTCTATATGAGGTGAGAGGCTGGGGGAAACAGTATCACTCACATCGGATGGAGTACCCTTATTAGAGTGTGGTACATGCACTTTATATCTGGATGCACTGTATATTGGATGAACTGTCCTGTTTAATGGGATCCAGCACCGCTTTTTTGGGGTTATTACAATTATAAAGACTGAGTTGTAACAAGACTGTGTTGTCACAAATTGATTGCATTTGCACTTTTTGGAAGTTTTTTACTGTCACTTTGCACTTTACTTTTGGATATTATTACACATTCACTCCATTACTGGTATTCATACCAACTGGTTTATTTCTTGCACTTTAATATATAGCTGCTATTGTTGCACTGTTTGCACAGATATATATTTCTATTTTTTATTGATAATTTATCTAGTCATTATTTATTTAGCGTTATCTATTTAGGATTTCATTAGCTATTAGTAAGCGCCACAATCTTTAATTCTGACCACAGATTTTCTATTGGATTGAGGTCTGGACTTTGACTAGGCCATTCCAACACATTTACATGTTTCCCCTCAAACCACTCAAGTGTTGCTTTAGCAGTATGTTTGGGGTCATTGTCCTGCTGGAAGGTGAACCTAGCCTCAAATCACACACAGAGTGGTACAGGTTTTGCTCAAGATTATCGCTGTATTTAGCACCATCCATCTTTCCCTCAACTCTGACCAGTTTCCCAGTCCTGACTGCTGAAAAACATCCCCACAGCACGATGCTGCCACCACCATGTTTCACTGTGGGGATGGTGTTCTTTGGGTGATGTGATGTGTTGGGTTTGCGCCAGACATAGCGTTTTCTTTGATGGCCAAAAAGTTCATTTTTAGTCTCATCAGACCAGAGCACCTTCCTCCATACATTTTGGGAGTCTCCCACATGCCTTTTCACAAACTAAAAACGTGCCATTTTGTTTATTGCTGAAAGTAATGGCTTTCTTCTGGCCACTCTGCCATAAAGCCCAACTCTATGGAGCGTACGGCTTATTGTCGTCCTATGTACAGATACTCCAGTCTCTGTGGGGAACTCTGCAGCTCCTCCAGGGTTACCTTAGGTCTCTGTGCCGCCTCTCTGATTAATGCCCTCCTTGCCCGGTCCCTGAGTTTTGGTGTGCAGCCGTCTCTTGGCAGGTTTGCTGTTGTGCCTTGTTCTTTCCATTTGGTTATGATGGATTTGATGGTGCTACTAGGGATCATCATAAGATTTGGATATTTTTTTATAACCTAACCCTGACTTGTACTTCTCAACAACATTGTCTCTTACTTGTTTGGAGAGTTCCTTGGTCTTCATGCCAGTATTTGGTTAGTGGTGCCTCTTGCTTAGGTGTTGCAGCCTCTGGGGCCTTTCAAAAAGGTGTGTATATGTAATGACAGATCATGTGACACTTAGATTGCCCACAGGTGGACATCATTTCACTAATTATGTGACATTTGAAGGTAATTGGTTGCACCAGAGCTTTTTATGGGCTTCATAACAAAGGGGGTGAATATATACACACATGCTAATTATAAGTTTTTTATTTCTGAAAAATAGTTTTATGTATATATTTTTCTAATTTTACTTCACCAACTTAGACTATTGTGTTCTGATCCATCACATATGATTCAGATTAAAAAAACATTGAACTAAAGGCTGTAATGTAACAAAATAGGTAAAAAGCCAGGGCTTGAATACTTTTGCAAGGCACTGTATGTATAGTGGGTATCATGTGAGGTGTGTGGCGGGTATCATGTGAGGTGTGTGGCGGGTATCATGTGAGGTGTGTGGTGGGTATCATGTGAGGTGTGTGGCTCGTATCATGTGAGGTGTGTGGTGGGTATCATGTGAGGTGTGTGGCTGGTATCATGTGAGGTGTGTGGCGGGTATCATGTGAGGTGTGTGGCGGGTATCATGTGAGGTGTATCTATGTATACTGGGCATTATGTGAGGTGTGTGCTAGGTATCATGTGAGGTGTGTGGTGGGTATCATGTGAGGTGTGTGGTGGGTATCATGTGAGGTTTGTGGTGGGTATCATGTGAGGTGTGTGGCGGGTATCATGTGAGATGTATCTATGTATAGTGGGTATCATGTGAGGTGTGGCGGGTATCATGTGAGGTGTGTGCCAGGTATCATGTGAGGTGTGCGGCGGGTATCATGTGCGGTGTGTGGTGGGTATCATGTAAGGTGTGTGACGGGTATCATGTGAGGTGTAACTATGTATAGTGGGTATCATGTGAGGTGTGTGCCAGGTATCATGTGAGGTGTGTGCCGGGTATCATGTGAGGTGTGTGCCAGGTATCATGTGAGGTGTGTGCCAGGTATCATGTGAGGTTTGTGGTGGGTATCATGTGAGGTTTGTGGTGGGTATCATGTGGGGTGTGTGGTGGGTATCATGTGAAGTGTATCTATGTATAGTGGGTATCACGTGAGGTGCGTGGCGGGTATCATGTAAGGTGTGTGCCGGGTATCATGTGAGGTGTGTGCCGGGTATCATGTGAGGTGTGTGCTGGGTATCATGTGACGTGTGTGGTGGGTATCATGTGAGGTGTGTGGTGGGTATCATGTGAGGTGTGTGGTGGGTATCATGTGAGGTGTGTGGCGGGTATCATGTGAGGTGTGTGGCGGGTATCATGTGAGGTGTGTGGTGGGTATCATGTGAGGTATGGCAGGTGTGAGGTGTGTGATGGGTATCATGTGAGGTGTGTGGTGGGTATCATGTGAAGTGTGTCAGGTATCATGTGAGGTGTGGCGGGTATCATGTGAGGTGTGGCGGGTATCATGTGAGGTGTGTGGTGGGTATCATGTGAGGTGTGGTGGGTATCATGCGAGGTGTGGTGGGTATCATGTGAGGTGTGGCGGGTATCATGTGAGGTGTGTGGTGGGTATCATGTGAGGTGTGTGGTGGGTATCATGTGAGGTGTGGTGGGTATCATGCGAGGTGTGGTGGGTATCATGTGAGGTGTGTGGTGGGTATCATGCGAGGTGTGGTGGGTATCATGTGAGGTGTAAATCATGTGAGGTGTGTGGCGGGTATCATGTGAGGTGTGTGGTGGGTATCATGTGAGGTGTGGTGGGTATCATGCGAGGTGTGGTGGGTATCATGTGAGGTGTGTGGTGGGTATCATGTGAGGTGTGGCGGGTATCATGTGAGGTGTGTGGCGGGTATCATGTGAGGTCTGTGGTGGGTATCATGTGAGGTGTGGTGGGTATCATGTGAGGTGTGTGGCGGGTATCATGTAAGGTGTGTGGCTGGTATCATGTGAGGTGTGTGGCGGGTATCATGTGAGGTGTGGTGGGTATCATGTGAGGTGTGTGGCGGGTATCATGTGAGGTGTGTGGCGGGTATCATGTGAGGTGTGTGGCTGGTATCATGTGAGGTGTGTGGCGGGTATCATGTGAGGTGTGTAGCGGGTATCATGTGAGGTGTGGTGGGTATCATGTGAGGTGTGTGGCGGGTATCATGTGAGGTGTGGTGGGTATCATGTGAGGTGTGTGGTGGGTATCATGTGAGGTGTGTGGTGGGTATCATGTGAGGTGTGGCAGGTATCATGTGAGGTGTGTGGCGGGTATCATGTGAGGTGTGTGGCGGGTATCATGTGAGGTGTGGCGGGTATCATGTGAGGTGTGTGGTGGGTATCATGTGAGGTGTGGCGGGTATCATGTGAGGTGTATGGCGGGTATCATGTGAGGTGTGTAGTGGGTATCATATGAGGTGTGGTGGGTATCATGTGAGGTGTGGCGGGTATCACGTGAGGTGTGTGGCGGGTATCATGTAAGATGTGTGGCGGGTATCATGTGAGGTGTGTGGTGGGTATCATGTGAGGAGTGTGGTGGGTATCATGTGAGGTGTGTGGCGGGTATCATGTAAGGTGTGTGGTGGGTATCATGTGAGGTGTGTGGTGGGTATCATGTGAGGTGTGGTAGGTATCATGTGAGGTGTGTGGCGGGTATCATGTGAGGTGTGGTGGGTATCATGTGAGGTGTGTGGTGGGTATCATGTGAGGTGTGTGGTGGGTATCATGTGAGGTGTGGCAGGTATCATGTGAGGTGTGTGGCGGGTATCATGTGAGGTGTGTGGCGGGTATCATGTGAGGTGTGGCGGGTATCATGTGAGGTGTGTGGTGGGTATCATGTGAGGTGTGGCGGGTATCATGTGAGGTGTATGGCGGGTATCATGTGAGGTGTGTAGTGGGTATCATATGAGGTGTGGTGGGTATCATGTGAGGTGTGGCGGGTATCACGTGAGGTGTGTGGCGGGTATCATGTAAGATGTGTGGCGGGTATCATGTGAGGTGTGTGGTGGGTATCATGTGAGGAGTGTGGTGGGTATCATGTGAGGTGTGTGGCGGGTATCATGTGAGGTGTGTGGTGGGTATCATGTGAGGTGTGTGGTGGGTATCATGTGAGGTGTGGTAGGTATCATGTGAGGTGTGTGGCGGGTATCATGTGAGGTGTGGTGGGTATCATGTGAGGTGTGTGGTGGGTATCATGTGAGGTGTGTGGTGGGTATCATGTGAGGTGTGGCAGGTATCATGTGAGGTGTGTGGCGGGTATCATGTGAGGTGTGTGGCGGGTATCATGTGAGGTGTGGTGGGTATCATGTGAGGTGTGTGGTGGGTATCATGTGAGGTGTGGCGGGTATCATGTGAGGTGTATGGCGGGTATCATGTGAGGTGTGTAGTGGGTATCATATGAGGTGTGGTGGTTATCATGTGAGGTGTGGCGGGTATCACGTGAGGTGTGTGGCGGGTATCATGTAAGATGTGTGGCGGGTATCATGTGAGGTGTGTGGCGGGTATCATGTGAGGAGTGTGGTGGGTATCATGTGAGGTGTGTGGCGGGTATCATGTGAGGTGTGTGGTGGGTATCATGTGAGGTGTGTGGTGGGTATCATGTGAGGTGTGGTGGGTATCATGTGAGGTGTGTGGCGGGTATCATGTAAGATGTGTGGTGGGTATCATGTGAGGTGTGGTGGGTATCATGTGAGGTGTGGTGGGTATCATGTGAGGTGTGGGGCGGGTATCATGTGAGGTGTGTGGTGGGTATCATGTGAGGTGTGTGGTGGGTATCATGTGAGGTGTGTGGTGGGTATCATGTAAGGAAGAGATAAAAAACAAGCAGCGCAAGTCCCAATGTTCATCATCTATCTATGTTATCACACGAATGTCCTTTAGAGCAAACTGCTCTTTGTGAGATATGAACAGTCTATATGCAGGGCAGCCTTTTTAAAGGGAGATGAAGCAGCTCCAGATATGCAAAAAAGAGAAACAAGAAAAGGCGCCTCTTAGTAAAGCTGTATATTTAATGATAACATTCCATTAAAGCCACTCACATGTAAAACTTAATTAGTCCGGCGTGGGAAGCTTCAGTATAGCTATACAGGATAGCGTCCTCCTCTGTCACATAGTCTCACTCCTTTCTCTTGCTGCCGGCCGGTCTGTGTAGCGCGGACTTCCGGGATTTCGTGGGACTCCAGAACGAGGCTTGGACATCCGCCGAGCAGTTGATAGGAGTTCCTATCAACTGCTCGGCGGATGTCCAAGCCTCGTTCTGGAGTCCCACGAAATCCCGGAAGTCCGCGCTACACAGACCGGCCGGCAGCAAGAGAAAGGAGTGAGACTATGTGACAGAGGAGGACGCTATCCTGTATAGCTATACTGAAGCTTCCCACGCCGGACTAATTAAGTTTTACATGTGAGTGGCTTTAATGGAATGTTATCATTAAATATACAGCTTTACTAAGAGGCGCCTTTTCTTGTTTCTCTTTTTTGGTATCATGTAAGGTGTGGTGGGTATCATGTGAGGTGTGGTGGGTATCATGTGAGGTGTGTGGCGGGTATCATGTGAGGTATGTGGTGGGTATCATGTGAGGTGTGGTGGGTATCATGTGAGGTGTGGCGGGTATAATGTGAGGTGTGGTGGGTATCATGTGAGGTGTGGTGGGTATCATGTGAGGTGTGTGGTGGGTATCATGTGAGGTGTGGTGGGTATCATGTGAGGTGTGGTGGGTATCATGTGAGGTGTGGTGGGTATCATGTGAGGTGTGGTGGGTATCATGTGAGGTGTGGTAGGTATCATGTGAGGTGTGGTGGGTATCATGTGAGGTGTGGTGGGTATCATGTGAGGTGTGTGGCGGGTATCATGTGAGGTGTGTGGTGGGTATCATGTGAGGTGTGTGGCGGGTATCATGTGAGGTGTGTGGTGGGTATCATGTAAGGTGTGGTGGGTATCATGTGAGGTGTGGTGGGTATCATGTGAGGTATGTGGTGGGTATCATGTGAGGTGTGGTGGGTATCATGTGAGGTGTGGTGGGTATCATGTGAGGTGTGGTGGGTATCATGTAAGGTGTGGTGGGTATCATGTGAGGTGTGTGGTGGGTATCATGTGAGGTGTGGTGGGTATCATGTGAGGTGTGTGGTGGGTATCATGTGAGGTGTGGTGGGTATCATGTGAGGTGTGGTGGGTATCATGTGAGGTGTGGCGGGTATCATGTGAGGTGTGTGGTGGGTATCATGTGAGATGTGGTGGGTATCATGTGAGGTGTGTGGCGGGTATCATGTGAGGTGTGTGGTGGGTATCATGTAAGGTGTGGTGGGTATCATGTGAGGTGTGGTGGGTATCATGTGAGGTATGTGGTGGGTATCATGTGAGGTGTGGTGGGTATCATGTGAGGTGTGGTGGGTATCATGTGAGGTGTGGTGGGTATCATGTAAGGTGTGGTGGGTATCATGTGAGGTGTGGTGGGTATCATGTGAGGTGTGGTGGGTATCATGTGAGGTGTGGTGGGTATCATGTGAGGTGTGGTGGGTATCATGTGAGGTGGTAGGTAGGTGATAGGTGCATACAGTAAGTAATAGGAATATGCTGTTTGGTGGTAGTTGGGCTCTGACCATTGAATGGTAGCTCTTCTTCTCTATGTGTAGAATGTCTCCTCAGGAATATAAATGAAGTCAGTGATGAGTTCTATGGACACACAGGGCTCTCATGCTGTTTTATACAATTGAATGAACACTTTGATCGTATTCTGAGGGGGTTCTGGCACAAGTTTTCCATTTTTCAGTTAAAAAGAAAGATTTTATTTAATTGATTTTCAATGTTCAAAAGGATTGAATTTCAGTGATAGCACAGATGTTACAACCCCATCCCAGTACGGCTAAAGATTCTCCAATCGGGCCTATTGCTTCCTTTCAGATCAACCAAAAATATATGAAAGGGCGGCCACGTGTGTTTAGGTGTTTCCTAGATCTGATGAGAATGTAGAAAATGGAACATTCTGAGCAAATAGACAAAGCCGACACCTTAAAGAGAACCTGTCATGAGACAATAATGGAGGCAGTCATGTCCTGAGCTTTTACTTTAATGTTGACTTAATGACCCAGAACAGTTAAAGAGATTAAGAATTCTTTACTGACATTCATTTACCAAATGCTTATTTTGGGTCAGTGACTTAAAAATACACAGAGAGATGGAGAGAGGAATTCATCATCTTCAGAAACAGGACGGCGATTGCAGCCACACATACTTTCATAACCTTATACTGTATAATGTATATTATATGTATGTAGGAATGACACATGCACTATTATAGTAGTTCCCCAATGTCTCCACAAGGTGGTAGTATTGCAACACATCAAATCTCAGGCGCTGTACTTACAATGTTGTCCTCTATATTATAGAATACGCAGCTTGCTGACTCCCACACATTACACTTCTTGGCTAAATTAGAATTATTCATTGCCGGATCTGTAAAATCAATAAAACTCATTAAAAGCAGTATTAAACCCAAAACCAAAAATATAATAAATTGCAGCTTACCAATCCTTAAATGTGGTGGCTGCATTCCTTTTCTTTTTTTTAAGCCCCCCCCCCTCCTCTGTTTTCATCTGGTGATCTGGCCAGTAACACACCTCCTGTACTATAGTGCCACTCTGGATGGAGGAGCACAGGGGGCACCTTTGGACAGCAGAATTGTCAGTCTGGGGGGAGGGGAGTAAAAGATGTACTAGCAGATTTAAAATACACTAACACATTGAAGCCACACTCAAGCGAACACTTTAAAAGCATTCGCAGCAGTTATTTTTCCTTTTGGGTTAAAGGTTTTGTAAATAAATAAAAGCTAATCATTGTAAGCACCCCTGCCAGTGTTAAATGGTTTGTTTCATCTCTGTAAATAATACATTCTGCTAGAGAGCTTGATCTTTTGAAAAACAACACACTTACTGGCTGTATCGCTAGGTGAAAATAGAAGAAAGAAATCCTAAAAAAGAAAATGAATGCAGTCATTGCATCTAAGATATGGTAAGCTGCAATATATTAACCACTTATTGACAACTTTTTGCCAAAAGACAGCTACAGTGTGGTCGTCAAGTTCTGGGAGGGTGTCTATTGATGTTTTCCAGAACCCTGCCCCCTCGGGGCACACATCGGTCGCACGCTGGATTGCTGTGTCTTTTGAACACAGCTGATCACAGATTGAGGTAAAGGGCCAATCACAGTGACCCTTTACCATGTGATGCGCTGTGTCCAATCACAGCTAAACCCATGTAAACAAATGCTGGTTATTAGCATTTCCCTTCCCCAGCGTGTGAGTAAAGGAAAGCCGATAACTGGCAATCTTGTGACAGTACACATTTACACTGATAATCGGTGCCCTAATTATCAGTGCAGCCCCATTAGTGCCAATCAGTGCCCATCAGTGCAACATATCAGTGCCCATCAGTGCAGCATCATCAGTGCCTATCAGTGCCGCCTCATCAGTGCAGCTTTATCAATGTCCATCAGTGCCGCCTCATCAGTGCAGCTTTATCAATGTCCATCAGTGCCGCCTCATCGGTACAGCTTTATCAATGCCCATCGGTGCAGCCTCATCGGTGCCCGTCAGTGCAGCCTCATCTGTGCCCGTCAGTGCAGCCTCATCAGTGCCTGTCAGTGCAGCCTCATCGGTGCCCGTCAGTGGACATCAGTAAAGAAGAAAAATGAATTATTTGCAAAATAAAACTTTTTTTTTCTCAAAATTGTCAGGCTTTTTTTCGTTTGTTTAGCAAAAAATATAAAACCCAGTGGTGATTAGGTACCACCAAAAGAAAGCCCTATATGTCTCAAAAAATGATAAAAAGTTCATATGGGTATAGGGCTGCTTGCCTGCACAATTGTCATTCAAAGTGTGACAGCGCTGAAAGCTAAAAATTGACCTGGGCAGGAAGGGGGTAAAAGTGCCCAGTAGGCAAGTGGTTAAATGTGTGCTTTTGGGTTTTATACCACTTTAAATGTTTTGTGTTGGTGGAAGGAACACAAACACGTGGGGGGGGGGGGATGAATATAGCCCAAACAGCACTTCTCTGATGGTAGTTCCCTCAAAGCCGGCCATACATGAATCGACATCCAGCCGGTTAAGCAGGGACCGGCTGAATTTTGATCCATGTATGGGCACAGTGTGTACCGATTAACTTCTGTACAACTGTCCTGCTGGATTTTCCCTGCTCGATCAGTGCTGCAGCCTATAGCCTGCAATGCTGATCAGTGTATCCTGACAGCAGACCACAGACTACTACAGACCACAATAGCTCAGCAGAAAGGATTCCCCCATCCACCTTGAATGTGTGGATGGGGGAAGCGGATCGTTTTTTAATTTTTTTTTCAACCCTTTGGCTGAAGAAAAAAAAAACAGAAGCATGTATAGGCTGCCTAAGAACTACCTGCGCCTAATTCAGTCAAGCGTTTAAGCCAGTTTTGGTAACATTACCGATGCATGCATCAAACTCAGGTAGTTCTTACTACCGCTAATTTAGGAATCTGTCACTTTGGCAGGGACAAATCCTTAAAGCATTACCACCATTTCACTGATTTGAAAACTGCCCATAATTAAAGTGGTTCTAAAAGCAGAACGTTTTTCACCTTCTGCATGCAGTCCCAGCCCGCCTTATACTTACCTGAGCCCAATCTTGAACCAGAGCAGAGTCTCTCCCTTCTCATTGGCTCCCGCTGCTGTCAATAACAGCCAGTGACGAGGGAGCAGGTGGCAGGGCCGAGTCCCGCTGTCTGTGTCAATAGATGCAGACAGCCAGGCTTGGGAATGAGCCCGCACAAGTGCCCCCATAGCAAGCAGTTTGCTATGGGGGCATTCAGCAGGAGGGAGGAGCGCAGGCGGGGGACCTGAGAAGAGGAGGATCGGGGCTGCTCTGTGCAAAACCATTACACAGAGTATGTATGTATAAGATGTTTGGTATTTAAAAAAAAAGTTTAGGATCACTTTAAGACCAGCTCTGACCCATTGTTCAGTGGTAATCAGCACTCAAACCTGTGTTGGGAAACTGTCATGTATGTGCACAGTTCTGTGCCCCTGGCCCCATTAGCCTGTCGGCTGTAGATTCCGTGCCTGAAAACTAAATGTAAACAGGAGATACAGATGATGTCGTTACCCAGGTGTGAGCAATGCCCATATTTGGGAAAGGACTTGTCACTGGGTGGGCAAAGCTTTTACTTTTGATTGACAGCGGATGGCAGTGGGCAGATTTGAAAGCCGCTATTGGATTTAATATGTTATGTCAATTAAATGTAAAGGGGACCTGATGGGGAACTATCCCATCAGGCTCTGTCCATCCCTAGTACAAAACCCTCGGCCATGCACCTGTCAATGCAAGTGCACTGAGAAAGACACACAGAGTGAAATGTACTAAAACGGGAGCACTCCAGAATCTAGGGCAGCTGTGCATAGTAGCCAATCAGCTTCTAACTTCAGCATCCCACCTGCCGTATAGTGAAATGATGGGCGGGCAGGAGCACTCTCATTTTGGAAGGGCATCATATGACATCCTTCCATTCTTGCCGCGCATGCCTTGCCGTGGAGGGGGGGGGGGTGTTGCACAGTGATCAGTGTTGCACACAGCATATCACCAATCACGATAAATAGCCTATGATGTAGGGTCTTTACCATGTGATCTGCTGTGTCCAATCACAGCTGATCACAGTGTAAACAGGAAATTACAGTCAGGATCGTGTAGAAGGATCTGGACAGCCGCACGCCGGGATAGGCAGATAAAAATTCTTCTTTATTGAATGAATATAAGGTACATAAGACACCACTGGATTGATACAGCTTTAGCCACTAACACGTTTCACACTCGTACAGAGCGCTTACTCATAGCTCATAGAAATTACAGTTATCGGCATTCCTCTCCTCACGCTGACAGCGCGTGAGGAGAGGAGAGCCAGTAAGCAGCATTCCTCAGTGGGGACATCTGCACTGACAATCAGAGCACTGATCATTAGTGCCCTGATTATCAGTGCAGCCCCATCAGTGCTGCCTTTCAGTGTCCATCAGTGATGCCCTTTAGTGCCCATTAGTGATGCCAGTCAGTGTCCATCAATGCTGCCTTTCAGTGCCCATTAGTGATGCCTGTCAGTGTCCATCAGTGATGCCCTTCAGTGCCCATTAGTGATGCCTGTCATTGTCCATCAGTGCTGCCTTTCAGTGCCGCCTATCAGTGCCCATTAGCAACGCCTATCAGTGCTGCATATTAGTGCCTCCTCATCAGTGCCCATCAGTGCAGCCTCATCAGTGCCCATCAGTGCAGCCTCATAAGTGCCCATCAGTGCAGCCTCATCAGTGCCCATCAGTGCAGCCTCATCAGTGCCCATCAGTGCAGCCTCATCAGTGCCCGCCAGCAAAGAAGAAAAATTAGTTATTTACAAATTTTATAGCAGAAACTACGAAACTTTTTTTTCCCGTTTGTTTAGCAAAAAATAAAAAACCCAGTGGTCATTGAATACCACCAAAAGAAACCTCTATATGTCTCAAAAAAATTATAAAAGTGTTGTTTGGGTACAGTGTTGCATGACCACGCACTTGTCACTCAAAATGCGACAGCACTGAAAGCTGAAAATTGGCCTGGGCAGGAAGGGGGTGAAAGTGCCCTGTAGGCAGGCGCTTAATTAAACTTTGAAAATAAAACCTGGAAGCTGATTGGTTTCTATGCAGAGCTGCACCAGATTTTGCACTCTCTAGTTTTAATAAATCTCCCCCACAGTGTGGACACTCCTTCCTCTGTGCAAACACGGACAGATTCATCCACCTGCCTCTAATAGGCACATGAATCGGGCAGAAGCACCGGCACTTTAGGTGCTGCATCCCAACAGAGTTCTAAAGGGTATCTACCAGTGGCGACCTCTCCATTATGGGCGCAGGAGCGCCGCCCCCCTAATCCATGGGCCCGGCCCCTAATCTACACACAGGGCGCTGGACGCATAGATTTAATTTTTTTTTTTTTAACACGTAATTAGAGCCTGAGGCTCTCATTGGCTTAAAAAAAGGGCAGAGCACTGTGCCCCGAGCCCACCCACTTGTGTGACATTAGCGAATTAATATTCGCTAATGTCTTCCTGCTTCTCCTTCTGGCCAATCAGAAAGCAGGTCTTGAGACACGATTGGCCGGGAGTCTTAGGACCCACTTCCCGTTCAGCTGGAAGGACAAGCAACGCCTGATCGGCTGGGAGCCTGGAGCAAGGAGCAGCCTCCTAAGGTAAGGCCGGACTGATTGCCACCTTCCCATCTCATCGCTACTCTCCCGTCTGTCTCCTGTGGAGCGGTTGTGCGAGTGAGGGGGGCAGGTTTGTTTGCCGCCCCCCCCCCCTCAAATATTGAGCACCAATCATCACTGGTTTCTACAAAACCCTTTATGAATTCCCCCAACTTGTTAATTTTCAGGGACACAGTTGCTGCCCCCAAATAATTGAACTATTACCGTGTATGACGTGCTGCATTGTATGCGTGTTCATACCTCCCAACTGTCCCTGATGTGGAGGGACTGTCACTGATTTGTCCCTCATTCCTCCTCATTTGTCCCTCATTTTGGTCTGATCTACAGTCAGGTCCATAACTATTGGGACATCGACACAATTCTAATCTTTTTGGCTCTATACACCACCACAATGGATTTGAAATGAAACAAACAAAATATTCTTTAACTGCAGACTTTCAGCTTTAATTTGAGGGTATTTACATCCAAATCAGGTGAACGGTGTAGGAATTACAACAGTTTGTATAGGTGCCTCCCACTTTTTAAGGGACCAAAAGTAATGGGACAATTGGCTGCTCAGCTGTTCAACGGCCAGGTGTGTGTTATTCCCTCATTATCCCATTTACAAGGAGCAGATAAAAGGTCCAGAGTTCATTTCAGGTGTGCTATTTACATTTGGAATCTGTTGCTGTCAACTCTCAATATGAGATCCAAAGAGCTGTCACTATCAGTGAAGCAAGCCATCATTAGGCAAAAAGTGTTTCCCAGTGCTAAACCTTTCTGGTAGAATGTTTTTATTGAAATATGAGAAAGGGCAAAACCCAGATAATGAATTCCCACGCAGGGGATAGTTACAAAAACATAGGAAGAAGGTTTACATGAAAGTACATAATAAACATTTTTTGAGTGTATTTTATTAACTGACATTGACCTGTCAGCCAGGGCCGACGGTCAATGCGCTATGCCCAAGCCTTGAGGCCCAGGGGCTAAGGCAGACAAGGGTGAGCGGAGTTGTCCGCAAAACAGGGTAGGGGGAGACAAACAAACACGAGAAGAGAGGGAAAAAAAAAGAAAGGAAAAAAAAGGGAAAGAACACATATACAACAATGGGGGGGGGGGGGGGGGGGAGGGATATAAGAGTAGAACAGAGCGGCGGGTGAGAGGCCCAGAAAGAGAGGAAATGGGAGGGGGAAAAAGGGGTCCCCCAGGCTGGAGGCTAGTTCAAGTTGAATTTACAGACCTAGACTAGTCGGATTTAGGTTGGGGAGTGTGTAGGACCACCACGGGGCCCATACCTTAAGAAATTTTGCATGGGAGTCGTGGAGGACGCCGGACATTTTCTCGTGGATCATGAGGGTCGTCAAGGAATTCTTCACCTCTGCGAATGACAGAGGGTTTTTTCCAAGCCCTCGCTATTGTTCGTTTGGCGGCAATAAATAAGTATGTAGCTAGTTTTTGTTGATGAAAGAAGAGGCCCGGGAGCGGGCAATGGAGTAATGCAAATTTGGGGTCTTTGCGGAAGGCAGCATGAAATAGGGAGGAAAGTAGACCAAAGACCCTTGACCCAGTGCTAAACCTTTCATCCAAGTTCTAAATTGCTGCATTTGTGAACTTCAAAAGCTAATATAAAGGAATAGTAGTGGTAAAAAAAAGCACTTGTGGGTTATACTAATATTTTTTTTTTGTATAATGCTCCTTTAAGGGGGCGTGGCAGGGGGTGTGTCCTATGCCTACATACATTTGCTGATAGGTGTTCCTCGCTCCCATCTCAAAAAGTTGGGAGGTATGTGCGTGTTGTACATGTTACCATTGAAATCTAGGTAGTGCCCATTTTGCTGGAAATCAAAGCTACAACAAGAAAGTCTTTTTTTTAAAGCATTGCACCCACAGCACACCTAAAATCCACATGTGAACAAGGCCAACACTTCATACTGGGCCAGGGGACCATAATCCACATTCCCAGGTGTTCTGAATTTGAAAATAACTTTTTTTTTCTATTTAAACCTTTGTAGTCTTCAATAATCAATAGTTCCTTGTAGAAAATAGCAAGGGAAATAAAATTGCAGTTTGATGAGAGAAAGGAGAATTGTTATGAAATCTGTCAAGTCTTACCTGGAAAAGTCCCTAGAAACAGATTATAGACACCAGGAGGTCTTTTTATATAAAAAAAATTACTTTCCGAATATCCCATCAATCGTACAAATAATATAATAATAATATTTGTAATATGCGTGTAAATGTTCTTTTTTTTTTTTGCCCAGTGGAATGCCTACACTCTGGATGAAGGAGCAACAGGGGAGGGGAGTGTTAGATACTCTAGCACGTTTAAAGCGGAGTTCCACCCAAAAATAGAACTTCCGCTTTTTCGGAATACCCCCCCCCCCCCCCCCCGTGTCACATTTGGCACCTTTCAGGGAGAGGAGGGAGCAGATACCTGTCTAATACAGGTATCTTGCTCCCACTTCCAGGCATAGATACCCGCGCCACCCGCGGGTATCTGCGCCACTTCCGGCGCCTTCTCCGCCCCCCCGCTCTGTCTTCTGGGAGACACACAGTTCCCAGAAGACAGCAGGGACCAGTGGGATAGCGCAGCATGAGTCGCGCATGCGCAGTAGGCAACCAGGAAGTGAAGCCGCAAGCAGCA
The DNA here is from genome assembly GCA_037952925.1 of Lithobates clamitans. Taxonomy (NCBI): domain Eukaryota; kingdom Metazoa; phylum Chordata; class Amphibia; order Anura; family Ranidae; genus Lithobates; species Lithobates clamitans. The sequence goes on along the minus strand of JBBGZY010000020.1, from coordinate 2,008,045 downwards.
CCTGAGAGCTGAGGGAAAGATCAGCTTTGGGTGCCGACATCGCGGGCGCCCTGGACAGGTAAGTGTCCTTATTTTAAAAGTCAGCAGCTGCAGTATTTGTAGCTGCTGACTTTAAAAAAAATAATAATTTGGCAGAACGCTGCTTTAAGGCCCGTACACATGATGCAAACTTTGGAAGGGAATTGTTGTTCGACGGCCTATAGTCCGAAATTCTTACCGTTAGTACGCTCCTTTTGTCGTCCGATTTTTATTTTTCGTGAGACAAAAGCTGGATGAGCGGACTAGTAAAATTTTGACGAACGGCAGCTCAATGTCTGATTTTCGGATGGCCAGTACAGAAATCGTCACACAAAAGTTCGAAAGTACAAACACGCATGATCGGAGACAAGGAACGACTCGGAAGAGGTCAGTCTTGTAAACTAGCGGTGGTAATCTAGAATTAACATTTGTGACACAGCGAATGATGAAATGTCGAAATGCAGCGCACATTATCATCTTCTTTAACCACCTCAATACTGGGCTTTTACACCCCCTTCCTGCCCAGGCCATTTTTCAGCTTTCAGCGCTGTCACACTTTGAATGACAATTGCGCGGTCATACAACACTGTAAAAGTGAAATTTTGATCATTTTCTTCACACAAATAGAGTTTTCTTTTGGTGGTATTTAATCACTCCTGGGTTTTTTATTTTTTTATTTTTTCCTAAAAAAAAAGGTTTTCTTAGTTTCTGTCAGTAAATTTTGTAAATAAGTAATTTTTCTCCTTCACTGATGGGCACTGATAGGCTGCACTGATGAGCACTGATGAGGTGGCACTTATGGGCACTGATGAGGTGGCACTTATGGGCACTGATTAGGTAGCACTGATGAGGAGGCACGAATATGCCGCACTTATGGGCACTGATAGGTGGCACTGATATGTGGCACTGATGAGCACTGATATGCTGCACTAATGGGTGGCACTGGTGGGCACTGGGCACAGATAGGCGGCACTGGTGGACACAGATAGGCAGGCACTGATGGGCGGAACTAATGGGCATTGATGGGTGGCATTGATGGGTGGCATTGATGGGCAGCAGTGATGATCATTGATGGACAGCAGTTATGGGCATTGATGGGCAGCAATGATAGCCAGCACTGACTGGCATCACTAATGGCCATTGATTGCTGGCACTTGTGGGCACTGATTGGTGACAATTGTGGGCACTGGTTGGAACTGATTGCTGGCAGTGGTGAGCAATCTTTGCTGGCACTGGTGGGCACTTAATTGTAATAAGGGCACTGATGATCAGTGCCCTGATTACATACCTAGCTGTCCCCTGTGAGGAGATGCCACTGATCGGCTCTCCTCTCCTCACACACTGTCAGTATGAGGCGAGGAGCACCGATTACCGGCATCTCCGTGTTTACATGTGACCAGCTGTGATTGGACACAGCCGATCACATGGTTAAAGAGCCGCAGCTACAGCTCTTTACAAAGATCGGGATCGCGCCGTGTCCTAGCAACGCGGCTCGGCCGCGATCGCCGCTCTGCATGCCCACGAGGGCACGCTAGAGCGGTTGTTCTGGGAGGCCGTCATGTGACGTCCACCCAGAACGAGGGCCACACCGCCTAGAGGTCATGTGACGGTGGGCGGGCAGCAAGTGGTTAGTAGGATAATAATGAAGCTGCTTTGCTGGCGATATTGATGTAGTTATGCCAAACGTATTTTAAAAGGCTTTTGTTTTGTAGTGATATAAATAATATTAATATTATGGTTGTTGTTTGATTTTTTGGGCAAGTTACCACAACACCATTATCCTGGAGTTTTTAAGATCAAAGATACAACTATGTTGGTGTCTTTTGTTAGTTTTCCATTGTGTTGTTTTTAATGTAACTGCCTACTCCCAAACTGTCATTTGAAGATCTGAAAATCGCGAATCAACACTCACCAAACTTCTACTAACGGGAAATTAGCAGAAGGGGTCCAAAGGGTGGCGCTCGAGAAATGAACTTCCTTTTCATACTCTCGTAGTCACTACGTTCGTGTTTGTCGAACGACAATTTGCGTATAGTTAGTACGTTTTAGTACGCTGGACAAAATCCTGCACATGCGCTTTTGACAAAAAACAGACGCTCAGTCGTACGACAATCGAACCTGTGTGTACGAGGCTTTAGACACACTAAACAAATTGTAGCTGAACTCCAGCTAACACTTTACAAGCGATCACAGTTTTGTTCCTTTTGGGATAAAGGTTTTACATAAATAAATAAATGCTGATCATTGTGAGCACCCCCTGCAAATGGTTTGTCTCGACTCTCCAACTTCTACATCTGCATGACAGCTTGTTCTGTTGAAAAAAAAAAAAAACAGACTTACTGGCTGAATCATCAGGAAAGAAGAAAAGAAAGAAAGCCTAAAACGGAAAAAAAATGCAGCTATTACGTCTAAAGGCCCATACACACGATCTGACTTTGTGACAACAAACATGCAAATGACCTGTTTTAAGGCAACATCCGACCGTGTGTACGCTCCATTGGACAAACTTTTGCGGTTTTCATCAGACAAATGTTGGCTGTGCGAACAGACAAACTTTTCTGCAACAAAAGTCCGACGTCGGCTAGTCCGATCGTGTGTACACTAATCCATCGGACTTTAGTCCAAAGTACAAACACGCATGCTCAGAACCAATGCAAAAGATCAGACAACAATACAGAAGTTGACCAAAGGGTGGCGGTAAAGAGCTGAAAAACCATGTGATTTGGTGAAAGTTGGCTGAAAAAGTCCTGCCGTGTGTATGCATACCAAGTTCACGGCCAACGCCCTTTGGACAGAAATCCATGGAAAAGTTTGTTTGAAGTCCGAGAGTGTGTGCGAGGCTTAAGGATTGGGAAGCTGTAACATATTAAATGTTATGTTTTGGGGGTTAATATCGCTTTAAAGAACGTTCATTAATAAAGAAAATTTCCTATGTTATAGGTTAACCACTTCAGCTCCGGAAGATTTTATGCGATACGGCGTTATTTTAACTCACAATTGTGCGGTCGTGCGATGCTGTGCCCAAAAAAATCGATGTCCTTTTTTTCCCCACAAATAGAGATTTTTTGGGGGGGTATTTGATCACCTCTGCGTTTTTAATTTTTTGCGCTATAAAAAAAAAAAGACCGAAAATTAAAACAAAATTTATTTTACTTTCTGCTATAAAAATATATCCAAACAAAAAAAAAATCGAATTTCTTCATCAGTTTAGGTCAATATGTATTCTGCTACATATTTTTAGAAAACAAAATTCCAATAAGCGTATATTGATTGGTTTGCGCAAAAGTTATAGCGTCTACAAACTATGGGATATTTTTATGGAATTTTTATTTATTTTTTACTAGTAATGGCGGCAATCAGCCACTTATAGTGGGACTGCAATATTGTGGCGGACAATCGAACACTAACTGACACTTTTGACACTAATACAGTGATAAGTGCTTAAAACATACACACTGTCACTGTACTAATGACACTGACTGGGAAGGGGTTAACATCAGGTGTGATCAAAGGGTTAACTGTGTGCCTAGCCAGTGTTTTTTTGCAGTGTGGGAGTTGCTTTTACTAGGGTAAGTCATGGATCCATGTCCCTGCTTTGCAGAAACACAGGATCCATGCCTTCCCTCCTGACAGAACGGCGATCTGCCTTGTTTACATAGGTAGACTGCCATTCTGCCTCTGTACCGAACAATTGGCGGGTGCCGGCGGAATTTTCACGGTAGTTTCCTCACAGAAAACACACACAGTTCCAATCACTCTTGATGCTTTTTATGGATGCTTTAAAGGGGTTATAAAGGCATTAAAAAAATAATACTAATAATAACAAACATGTTATACTTACCTCCACTGTGCAGCTTGTTTTGCACAGAGTGGCCCCGAACCTGTTCTTCTGGGGTCCCTTGGCGGCTGTCTCGGCTCCTCCCCGCAATAACTAACCACCTTCATGCGAGCTCTCTTGCTCTCATAAGAATTACATAGACTGAGCTCTTCAGGACAATGGAAACAAAGTCTCCTTTAAATGTGCTGACTTTAGCATAAGAGGGTGGCAAACAGTACACAGTCTCTAGGATCTCCCTCACCAGTCTACTCACAAATGTCCTTGGGACATTGGTTGCCTCCTTCCAATATCATCTAGAAACGTTTACCCTGTAATACCAGACTAGATCCTCAGACGACAGCCAATCATTTAACTACTTGCCATCTTTTGGCTATAGCGCGGCCTTAATTGTAGGGAGGGCGTCCATGGACGTCCTCCCGAGCAAGCGCTGTCTGCGTGACCCCGCGGGTCGTGCGCGGCGCGCTCTGTGATCACCGAGTCTATGAGACATGGCTGATCACAGATCCGAGTAAGGGGTCGATCCCGGCCCCTTACCACGTGATCAGCTGTCAGCCAATGACAGCTGATCACGTGATGTAAACAGAAGCTCGGTAATCTGTATTTTTTTATTTCCTTGCGCTGTCCAATTACCAGCTTCTGTGGACATCGGTCCCTCACACAGAGTTGGGTTGAGTTGAGAGGTATCCTGATATAGCGCGGTCTTACCCCGAAGGGTCCCGACAGGGTCTTGACAGAAAGCCGCGGCTGCATTTTCTGTGCCCACCAGTGTCAGCTGCCAGTGCCCACTGTGCCACCCACCAGTGCCGCCTATCAGTACCCACCAGTGCCACCTACCTGTGTCCACAGTGCCACCTACCTGTGCCCACAGTGCTACCCATCAATGCCCACCAGTGCTGCCAATCAATGCCCATCAGTGTTTCATAATTAGTGCCACAGATCAGTGCTGCCTATCAGTGTCACCTACCAGTGCCTACCAGTGTCCATCAGTGCCACTTATCAGTGCCCTTCAGTGCCACCCATCAGTGCCAACCATCAGTGCCCATTACTGTCACCTCTCAGTGCCACCTATCAGTGCTGCCTCATTAGTGCTTACCAGTGCCACCTATCAGCGCCCATTAGTGCAGCCTTATCAGTGCATATCAGTGCCCATTAGTGCAGCCTCATCAGCGCACATCAGTGAAGGAGAAAAATTACCTGTTTTCAAAATTTTATAACAAACTATGAAACAGTTTTGTTTTATTTTCAAAATTTTCGGTCCTTTTTTGTTTTATTTAGCAAAAATTAAAAAACCCAGCAGCAATTAAACACCACCAAAAGAAAGCTCTATCTGTGTGGGAAAAAAAATGAATTTGGGTAAACTGTAGCATGACCGCGCCATTCAAAGAGTGACATCGCTGAAAGCTGAAAATTGGCCTGGGCAGGAGGGGGGTTTAAGTGCCCAGTAAGCAAGTGGTTAATTATAAATGTGTATTTGCTTATATGCTTTGTGATTTGTGAATGTGAATGAATAATATAAACTAAATTTATAATTGGTGTGCAGTCATACTTAACCAATTAATCCTACAAATAATTATTCCTAATTTGCTGTTTCAAAAGACATCAATTCACATATATATATATATATATATATATATATATATATATATATACACACATCATATTCATTCTATGTTATATCAATTCATGTATGTACAGCCAGGTCCATAAATATTGGGACATCGACACAACTCTAATCTTTTTGACGCTATACAGCACCACAATGGATTTGAAATGAAACGAAAGTTTGATGGATGATTGTTAATCTGTCCCATTACTTTTGGTCCCTTAAAAAGTGGGAGGCACATATACAAACTGTTGTAATTCCTACACCGTTCACCTGATTTGGATGTAAATACCCTCAAATTAAAGCTTAAAGTCTGCAGTTAAAGCACATCTTGTTCGCTTCATTTCAAATCCAGTGTGGTGGTGTATAGAGCCAAAAAGATTAGAATTGTGTTTATGTCCCAATATTTATGGACCTGACTGAACAATGGTAAAGTGCAAAATTTAAAGTGCTCCCAGTGTTTGTGCAATATTATATAAAATTACCTTCAAGTAAATGTGGCATTAAATCACAAATTAGTTAAGAACTAAAGTGCAGAAATTCTTTACACCACTGTGACAATCTAATTATATGCATACAATTCCATGTTTAAGTGTTCAGTGCATAAAAAGTTCATAAGGCATACACTATCATGGGTGCTCAACCTGTGGCCCACCAGCTGTTGCAGAACTACAAGTCCCATGAGGCACTGCAAGTTGCTGACAGTTCTAAGCATGACTCCCAAAGGCAGAGGCATGATGGGGTTTGTAGTTTCACAACAGCTGGAAGGCCAATGGTTGGGCACTCATGCACTAAATTGACAAAAGTATTGGGACACCTGCCTTCACACGCACATGAACTTTAAATGGCATCCCAGTCTTAGTCCGTAGGGTTCAATGTTGAGTTGGCCCACCCTTTGCAGCTTTAACACTTTCAACTCTTCTGGGAAGGCTGTCCACAAGGTTTAGGAGTGTGTCTATGGGAATGTTTGACCATTCTTCCAGAAGCACATTTGTGAGGTCAGACACTGATGTGGATGAGAAGGCCTGGATCGCAGTCTCTGCTCTAATTCATTCCAAAGGTGTTCTATCGTGTTGAGGTCAGGACTCTGTGCAGGTCAGTCAAGTTCCTCCACCCCAAACTCACTCATTCATGTCTTTTTGGACCTTGCTTTGTGAAATGGTGCTCAGTCATATTGGAACAGGAAGAGGCCACCCCCAAACTATTCCCACAAAGTTGGGAGCAATATATATATATATATATATATATATATATATATATATATATATATCACATGGCCCTAAGTATTCAGACCCTTTGCTGTGACACTCATATATTTAATTCAGGTGCTGTCCATTTCTTCTAATCATCCTTGAGATGGTTCCACACATTCATTTGAGTCCAGCTGGGTTTGATTATACTGATTGGACTTGATTAGGAAAGCCACACACCTGTCTATATAAGACCTTACAGCTCACAGTGCATGTCAGAGCAAATAAGAATCATGAGGTCAAAGGAACTGCCTGAAGAGCTCAGAGACAGAATTGTGGCAAGACAAAGATCTGGCCAAGGTTACAAAAAAATTTCTGCTGCACTTAAGGTTCCTAAAAGCACAGTGGCCTCCATTATCCTTAAATGGAATACGTTTGGGACAACCAGAACCCTTCCTAGAGCTGGCCGTCCGGCCAAACTGAGCCTTGGTGAGAGAGGTAAAGAAGAACCCAAAGATCACTGTGGCTGAGCTCCAGAGATGCAGTCGGGAGATGGGAGAAAGTTGTAGAAGGTCAACCATCACTGCAGCCCTCCACCAGTCGGGGCTTTATGGCAGAGTGGCCCGACAGAAGCCTCTCCTCCGTGCAAGACACATGAAAGCCGCATGGAGTTTGCTAAAAACACCTGAAGGACTCCAAGATGGTGAGAAATAAGATTCTCTGGTCTGATGAGACCAAGATAGAACTTTTTGGCCTTAATTCTAAGCGGTATGTGTGGAGAAAACCAGGCACTGCTCATCACCTGTCCAATGCAGTCCCAACAGTGAAGCATGGTGGTGGCAGCATCATGCTGTGGGGGTGTTTTTCAGCTGCAGGGACAGGACGACTGGTTGCAATCGAGGGAAAGATGAATGCGGCCAAGTGCAGGGATATCCTGGACGAAAACCTTCTCCAGAGTGCTCAGGACCTCAGACTGGGCCGAAGGTTTAGCTTCTAACAAGACAATGACCCTAAGCACACAGCTAAAATAACAAAGGAGTGGCTTCACAACAACTCCGTGACTGTTCTTGAATGGCCCAGCGAGAGCCCTGACTTAAACCCAATTGAGCATCTCTGGAGAGACCTAAAAATGGCTGTCCACCAACGTTTACCATCCAACCTGACAGAACTGGAGAGGATCTGCAAGGAGGAACAGCAGAGGATCCCCAAATCCAGGTGTGAAAAACTTGTTGCATCTTTCCCAAAAAGACTCATGGCTGTATTAGATCAAAAGGGTGCTTCTACTAAATACTGAGCAAAGGGTCTGAATACTTAGGACCATGTGATATTTCAGTTTTTCTTTTTTAATAAATCTGCAAAAATGTCAACAATTCTGTGTTTTTCTGTCAATATGGGGTGCTGTGTGTACATTAATGAGGAAAAAAATAAACTTAAATGATTTTAGCAAATGGCTACAATATAACAAAGAGTAAAAAATATAAGGGGGTCTGAATACTTTCCGTCCCCACTGTATGCTCAAGGTGCAAAGGAAACATATGTTCAGGGTGCAGAGGAGAGGTATGTTCAGGGTGCAAAGGAGAGGTATGTACAGGGTGCAAAGGAGAGGTATGTACAGGGTGCAAAGGAGAGGTATGTACAGGGTGCAAAGGAGAGGTATGTACAGGGTGCAAAAGAGAGGTATGTACAGGGTGCAAAGGAGAGGTATGTACAGGGTGCAAAGGAGAGGTATGTACAGGGTGCAAAGGAGAGGTATGTACAGGGTGCAAAGGAGAGGTATCTACAGGGTGCAAAGGAGAGGTATGTACAGGGTGCAGAGCAAAGAAGTGTACAGTTTGCAGGGGAGAGGGGTGCACAGAATACATAGGAGAAGTATATATAGAGTGCAGAGGAGATGTATGTATAGGCTGCAGAGGAGAAGTATGTGCAGGTAAAAGGGGTGTACATGGCACACAGTAAAGAGAGGTATGTACAGGGTGCAGAAGAGAGGTGTGTACAGGGTGCAGAGGAGAGGTATGTACAGGGTGCAGAGGAGAGGTATGTTCAGGGTGCAGAAGAGAGGTGTGTACAGGGTGCAGAGAAGATGGGGGTAAAGGGTGCAGAAGAGGGGACTATAGGGTACAGGACGCTTGCTTCATCTTCCCAGAAATATGTGATCTGGTGCCCTTGGGATGTTCAGGCTGCTTCTGCTCCACCAGCATAATGAGTGCGATTACTCAGTGTCCACTGCAGCTGGATGAGTGATGTGCGGGGGACAGAGGCTGATTAGGAGAGCGCCATATCGATCCCTGGACGGGAGCAGAACACTGCCTGTAATACAAACAGTGTCAGCTCAGCCAACACAGCCACAACTCACTGACACAAATGTCCACACCGACTAGTATCCATCCATCCATCGCTATCCTTCTTTCCTACCATCCATATATCCATTCACCCATCTACCCATTTTTCCATTCATCCTTCCATCTATCGTTGTTCTTCCAGCTATATATCCATCTCTTACCCTCCATTCATCCCTATCCTTCTATCTATCTATCTATCTATCTATCTATCTATCTTTCTATCTGTAGCACACCCCCTAAGGAGCCGCAAGTAGAAAGGGATCCCCCACCCTGCACAGCCAGGCAAACTGCATTTTCACAGCACACTTGAGGCAAGGAACAGTCCAGAGCTTTGATTTGTATTTTTATTAGAGGGTTAAACTTTGTTCTTAAACGATCTGGAGGATGGGATAAACAGTTCAATCTCCGTATTTGCAGACAATACTAAGCTAAGCAGGGCAATAACTTCTTCGCAGGATGTGGAAACCTTGCAAAAAGACCTAAACAAATTAATGGGGTGGGCAACTACATGGCAAATGAGGTTCAATGTAGAAAAATGTAAAATAATGCATTTGGGTGGCAAAAATATGAATGCAATCTATACACTGGGGGAAGAACCTCTGGGGGAATCTAGGATGGAAAAGGACCTAGGGGTCCTAGTAGATGATAGGCTCAGTAATGGCATGCAATGCCAAGCTGCTGCTAACAAAGCAAACAGAATATTGGCATTAAAAGGGGGATCAACTCCAGAGATAAAACGATAATTCTCCCGCTCTACAAGACTCTGGTCCGGCCGCACCTAGAGTATGCGGTCCAGTTCTGGGCACCAGTCCACAGGAAGGATGTACTGGAAATGGAGCGAGTACAAAGAAGGGCAACAAAGCTAATAAAGGGTCTGGAGGATCTTAGTAATGAGGAAAGGTTGCGAGCACTGAACTTATTCTCTCTGGAGAAGAGACGCTTGAGAGGGGATATGATTTCAATTTACAAATACCGTACTGGTGACCCCACAATAGGGATAAAACTTTTTCGCAGAAGAGAGTTTAACAAGACTCGTGGCCACTCATTAAAATTAGAAGAAAAGAGGTTTAACCGTAAACTACGTAGAGGGTTCTTCACTGTAAGAGCGGCAAGGATGTGGAATTCCCTTCCACAGGCGGTGGTCTCAGCGGGGAGCATTGATAGGTTCAAGAAACTATTAGATAAGCACCTGAATGACCACAACATACAGGGATATACAATGCAATACTGACACATAATCACACACATAGGTTGGACTTGATGGACTTGTGTCTTTTTTCAACCTCACCTACTATGTAACTATGTAAGAAGAGTAATATGCCCACTTGACTTTAGAAGAACTTTCAGGGACAAACTTATTCTGTACAGCTATTTACACCCCTCAGCTTCCTCCAGCACAACACTTGCTTGAAGCACTACAACTCCCAGGACCAGCTGGCACTGTTGGATAGGTAGCAAATGCCCTTTACAGGCAGGGACTGTGGGCCCCCTGTTTGTGTAGGAAAGTTCTAGTGTCCAGCTGTCCTTCTGTGGCCACTGATCCCAGCACCACCTCTTCAGACACTGACAGGCCTCCCGGCTGCAGCTGCCCTTTTCTCCAGCCCTCCCAGCTAAACATCCACAGTCCTCCTAGACTGACTCTGCATCCATCCCAGACTGCTTCCACCCAGTCCACTCAGGCATGCCTCTCAGTTCTCCCAACTGTACACTGACCAGCCCACCTGGTTGTCCTGATTTAACCAGCAGTGTTCTCCTGCTGTCCTTCTCCTGCTCCTGTGCCTCCAGTCAGGACACCCCTGTGTGTCGTGAAAAAGGTCCCTTCCACACCCAAGCCCATGCCCGAGGAGGACCCCCCCCTAGGGAGTTACCCTTTAGGACCACCGACAGCCTAACACTCTTTCTCCAGCTTCCACCTGAACTCCTTCCCCAGCTATTTTGGGGATTCGTCAGGGCCCTTATGAATACTCCAGGAAGCTCCTCCTCACCTCCACTCCCATTCTTCTGGAAGTTTCCAGAAAGTTCCAGAAGTAGGGGGAGGTCTCAGAGATGCTGCCTGTGAGTCATCCAGCCCTCCCTGAGTCACTCACTCAACCCAGACAAAAAAAACACAGGCTTGGCTGCCAGCCAACCCTAAACAATTTTCCTACACTAACAAAAACCTATTCTAGCACACTAGAGGGTGCTACGTATCTATCTGTCTACCCATCCATACATCTTTTTATCCATTCATTCCTTCCTCCATCCATAAATTCGTCTTAGGATTTTGAGTATGTAAACTTCCATCCATCCTTTTATTCAGTCCCTCCTTCCCTTCGACCCAGAAGAATTTCACTAATGACAAATCGTGACTTTTGTTATTAAAAATATGCTAATCCCTTAAGTGGCTAATGACAACCGTGCACCAATGTGGGGCTCTTGGCATTGCATTGCACTCAGATTGCCCAGTTATACCACTCCAGTATGTTGAGAAATCCCTTGATACAGACTGTGATGAATTGGAGGGGAACGGCTTTGATAAGTGTCTCCTCTGTCCCTCTTGGACCAAGTTGTATAAATAAGTTTTGTTCTCTGTGAAAGGGTGAACGTGCAGAAATGTGCCAGTTGCTTAGCAATCTTCCTGTCTCCTTTATTGTGATATGAATAGGAGACTCATGGCCTCTGCTCATTCTTAGTCTAGAATGGTCGGCCTATAGCTTGCCCACAAGTAGTCCAGGGACTGCAATGGATGAGATGGCTTAAGCAGCGCATAACATGATGTGGTTCACCTTTGTGCATTGTGACTGACAGGTCAAGCAGAATGTATTCACATGCAACAAGCCGCATCTATCCATCTTTCTTCTCCTTGGAGGGGCTGATCTGCATTTGTTGTGTGTTTTTAGTATGCGGACTGATGAGGCCTCTCACTGTGCCCTGCCAATTAAACTTTCTTCCTGGGCAATGCTGCTAATGAACACAGTATCCTGTACACTATAAACCGCAAAGACATAAGTCATCTTGCTGTGCGGAGGAGCTGCTGACACATTGCTGGATGTACCAGTGTGCTGTGGAGTGGATACTAACCAGGGCAGAGATTAAGACCTGGGAAATGGAAGAAAACAAGAACACTTTGAATTCAGAAATGTTTTCAAGTGGTGAGCTCTCTGTCTTAAGGGTTATATGTCTCTTGCACTTCAGTCTCTGCAAGTTTGCAAGCTGCAAGTTTCTGTGGGTGACAGGTAAGCTGACTCTTGAAACAGCTGAAAACCTTACCCTGATTGGCGTTTCCAGTTCTCCTTGCTGATTGAGATTGCTTGCCTATGAAGGCAAGCTGCCAAGATCACCAATTTTAAACCAGAAGATTTCTGAAAAGAGTATAATGGCAAAACAGTCAAAGCTCAGCTAGAAAGGATGACAGATTGGTAGATAGGAAATGTGAAATGCCACCAAACTTGATAGATTTATGATATATGAAAGGGATGTAATTATATTAATATTTAAAAATCCTCATACGATATTTTACATTTGTATTACTTTTTTTTTGTGCAGCCGGTTGCTTTATTGCTTTATGTTAGCTGTCACTCTAGAGTAAAGGTGGGGCAAAAAAATGACATCTGCCAATGACTGGTGGTCATCTGTGCGTTGAAATATATCTTCTCACTCTTTTCTATTTGCATATTTTTCATTTCTGTTTCCTGAGCTTTTCCGAGACAAAATCCATAAATGTCATAGTTCAGATAAACTCCCAGTAATATAATGTTATTTATAGAGATTCTCTCCAGCTTACTTTCATCAGCACTATATAAGAATGAAGTAGTTCCTTTAACCAAGTATAGATGGACTGGCTCTGTCATTTATGTCCTTGTATGGGGTCAGCTCAAGGGTTTTCATTAAAAATGGACTTTCGCATATTTATCATGGGGTATAGAATGCCATAACCTTAGAATGTGGATTTTATGAAAACATGCTAGTCTAGAAGAAGGTCCTCTTGTGACACCAGAGAGTTTTCCTCTGTACTCCATGACGGCACCCTGAGAGAAAACTTCCTACATAGCTGCTGACTTCGAAGGAGAACTTCAGGTGAGACTCACTAAGGAAATCTTATTGCTTGAGACCCATATCCCCATTTGTACTTACTTGTTAAGCCCAGGTATTGGCAAGAGGGTATATAAGTCTATGTGTTGAATTTTGCAGATTCTGGTGGCCGAAGCCCACCTCCTAGTTGTCAGTCTTACAGACCTTAGTCTGCATCCAATATATCTTCTGCCTGACACCAAATTCCCTTTCTATGGGAGCCCCATGTGGCTTCTGTAGTTGCACCTCCATGTGGTTCTACATTTCACCACATACTGGAACTTCTATAGACAATTTTCAGTCCAGGGTATTAACTAAGTTTTCACACCAGGGTTTGGACAGATCACATAGTTGCTATCTGAGATGGGCTCAGGTAACAGATCCAGCTACAGAAGAGGAGGTTACATAAGCACCTATACCTAAATATAAACATTTGATCCTTTAATGCTAATGAAGCACAACCCATGTAGGAGCCGCTGGTAATTTTGGGTCTTATGCTCTTTCTTTGGCCCTAGGCGGAGCCTCGCTATCTTATTAACACTGGCCCAAGAAGATAATGCTTTCTAGGACCCATATGTCTGTTAGCATGTGCTCAATATGACAGTTTTCGGTATTAGCTCTTGTGTGTTGTAGCGTTATCTTTTGGCTGGAGGCCAAACTACATTACCGTGCCCCACACACAGAAGAATATCACCCTATACCGTGCCAGTAATTCTTGTTCTGGCACTGACTACCGAGGTATTTTGAGGGAGATAGAGCTCAACACTAATCATACTCCACCAGTTCTTTATGATATGGACTGTACACTTACTGTTGTACAGCCTTAAAGGCACAACTGACAGGGCCCTGTATTCACATGGTTCCAGGCCCAGTCCCTAGGAGGATTCCATACCACAGCGGGTCCAATGATAGGAACCGTGCTGCACAGTAGAGTGCCCTGTGCCCAGGCCACCACTACCTGCAGAATCTCCGTCACTGGCCAGCACCTCTTCGCACTCGAACTGGGTGCTCCTCCTTCTTGGCACTACTCAGCTCCTAACCCCAAGTTTTAACTGTAATTCAGACTTTATTCCATAACCGCAAGAGTTAACTTTGTTTTAGCACACTTCACTGCATAACCGGGAGAGTTAACACAGACAGGCACTCTACATTCCCCAGTTCTTTTAATACACTATGAATACACCACTGGGTACACATTTGGTTCCTCTTCCCCAAGTAAATCAGAAAGTTCTTCTGAAAGTGTTACTAAACCCAGGACCCTGCATTCACTGTATCTGGTTTCCCGCAGTGGACATAACATGGGAATGCAAACGCAGCTAAACGTGGCTAAACGCGGCATGTAACTGCGGCGAAACGGACGTTTTTAAACATAGGTTACTATCTGTCAAGTTAAATGGTTCAGGAGAGGTTGTAAAATGTCCCGTGTACATTAAGCTAGGACTTTCATATTTTTCCCAAAACAGTAAAAAATTAAAATTTCTTCCTCCATTCTTTATGTTTGATACATCTTGGCTTTTTCTTACTTCATGCACAAAAGGTTGCCGGTGACACCTGGGTCGAGGATCCGCCTCCACCTCACCAATCACAAATGAAGATAATTACAAATTGACTGCCAGCGACAGTCCGGCTGATAATTGATTACAGCCTTTCAGACTGGCAGCCAAAGTTAATTAACCTTTACTTTAAAATACCAAACTGTGTCTGCTGATAGAGGAAGAAGACTGTGTGTTCTTCTTGGTAGTCCAGAATCTCTCTCTTCATACTGTACGAAATAGTACAAACCTGACCTCAGGAGTCTCACTTCCCACTAGGGACTCTCTAACAAAGACAGTTTGTCGTTATAATGGTCCTTGTGCCCGTCCGTGCTGGAATGGTGATGGTCGATGAGCCAACGCTATGGACTAGTGGCCAGTGGCTCCCTTTAGCTGGAACAAACATATTTAAAATAATTTCTTCAGTTGGCTCACCTGGACTTACAGTGCCTTAAAAAAGTATTCAGAGCCCTTGAAATATTCCACATTTTGTCATGTTACAACCAAAAACGTAAATGTATTTTATTGGGATTTTATGTGTTAGACCAACACAAAGTGGCACATAATTGTGAAGTGGAAGGAAAATGATAAATGGTTTTCAAAATTTTTTTACAAATAAATATCTTAAAAGTGTGGCGTGCATTTGTATTCAGCCCCCTTCACTCTGATACCCCAAACTAAAATCTAGTGGAACCAATTGTCTTTGGAAGTCACCTAATTAGTAAATAGAGTCCACCTCTGTGTAATTTAATCTCAGTATGAATACGGCTCTCTATCCAATCTGACAGAGCTTGAGCTATTTTGCAAACAAGAATGGGCAAAAATGTCACTCTCTAGATGTGCAAAGCTGGTAGAAACATCCACAAAAAGACTTGCAGCTGTAAGGGCACTTTCACACTGGGGCGAGCGGGAGTTCGTCGGCGGTAAATCGCCGCTACTGACGTTTTTGCTTTTTGCCCACTAGCAGGGCGCTTTTAACCCCCCGCTAAAAAAAAAACGAAAACGGGTTAAAAATGTCAGCAAAGCACCGCTGCCGTGGCGCTGTCCATTGATTTCAATGGGCAGGGGCGCTGTAGGAGCGATGTATACACTGCTCCCACAGCTCCTCAAAGATGCTGCTTGCAGGACTTTTTTGAGCGTCTTGCCTGCGCACCGCTCCAGTGTGAAAACCCTTTGGCTTTTACACTGGAGTGAGAGGAGAGGCGCTTTGCAGGCGCTATTTTTAGTGCTATAGCGCCTGTAACGCGCCTCAGTGTGAAAGTAGCCTAATTGCAGCGAAAGGTGGTTCTACAAAGTATTGACTTGGGGGCTGAATACAAATGCACGCCACACTTTTCACATATTTATTTGTAAAAAAAATTGAAAATTATTTTCCTTTCACAATTATGCGCCACTTTGTGTTGTCTATCACAGAAAATCCCAATAAAATACATTTACGTTTTTGGTTGTAACATGACAAAATGTGGAAAATTTCAAGGGCTATGAATACTTTTTCAAGGCACTCTATGTAGAACAACTTGGCCAATAAAAAGCAATCAAATTTATGAAAATTATTTTTTACTCTCAGAGAATAGGTGCAGGAACTCCCCCTTCTGAGTCACCCCTTGTCTCCGCCCCCTACCCAAATCTGAGCACTGTTCCTTGGTACCACCCCCTACCCACCTCTGAGCACTGTTCCTTGGTACCACCCCCTACCCACCTCTGAGCACTGTTCCTTGGTTCCACCCCCTACCCACCTCCCAGTAGCTCCTCTTTTAGAGAATACAGAGCCAAGTTTTTGGGACTAAGTAATTTGAATGGAATTTGTTAATAACAAAAAAAGTAGTAAAATTGATCCTCAACAGCAATAATGAATTCACCTGGAACCAATAGACCGCTCCAGCAACAATGGACTCCCACAACAAAATACCACCCCAGCAGCAACAACAGATCTCCCAGCAGCTAGCAATCAATCGACTCTCCAACAGCCAGCAACAATAGACTCCCTCCCTTAACAGTAGATCTCTTCCAGCAACAATTGACCCTCCAGAAATAATAGATCCCACACCAGCAACAGCAACAATAGAATGCCACACAAAAATAGATCCCGCACCAGCAACAATAGACCGCCACACAAAAAATAGATCCCCCACCAGCAGCAATAGACCTCCCTAGCAACAATAGACTGCCACGCAAAATAGATCCCCTCCAGGAACCATAGATCCCCCAGCAGCTAGCATTAATAGACCCTCCAACACTCTCCTGCACTCCTTGCTATTGCATACATTCAGTGCCGGAGGTGCCGGAACTGTGTTCCCCGCGTTCTCACTGAAAAAAAGCCCTGATTACTCTTATTGAAAAAGAACCCTGGTTAACTGGTATGACATCACAGACATTTTGGAAGTCCAGTGGCTGTTCATGGGAGATTTTCCCGATACACATTGGTAGTTGTGTGGTCAGCAAAGAGAAGATCATTTGCAACCATTTGTAGGTCAGCTTTACCCTTGTTATATCATCACCTTTGGATTATTGAGTCTTTCAAAAAAATTACATTTACATGGGAAAAGCATCCAGAGTCTTGTGCAAATATTCCAACAATATATATTTTTTTATATAATTGTTTCTTTCTGACCTTTATTTCATCAGTAATCTAGTAATAATTCACTCTTTTAATTTTTGAATGTTTGGAAAGAGAAAAAAAGTGTTGGATCCCCTGTCTGTTTTTTATGTGTCTCACTGGGATTATCCCCCTTCCTGTCCCAGAGACAATAGGAAGTAAACAGAAAATCTCCTCTATAGGCCGCTATCACTAGAACAGGTGCCCCTGATGGAAGATTTCCCCTCACCTCCTGTTCTGGTGAACAGATATGAAACTTTGAATATTTAAAATCCAAGAGCCATTTATATCACTTTCCACAACCCAGATCCATTTTATCTAAATGATCAGCTCCCCCCCCCTAAATCCTGCAAGCAGCTTAATTAGTGCTGTGCGTTGGGCGAGAGGCATGTAAATCAGAAATCTATTTTGACAGCTTTCTTAAAAATAAACTGCTTGTACTGTTCTAAAAATGTATGTACAGTGTCATAAGTCGGATTTTTATACAGCACTGCAGGCATGATGAGCCAAGATCCACTCTGCCAGTTTATGTGCTCAGTCCAAAATAACTTCTACTCATCACGATGGCACCATCTGGGCACTAAAAAGAACCCCCGATACTCTGTGTTTCTAAAACTTGACACAGTTCCTGTGTGCTGCCAGGCTCATTGACAACTGCTCTTCTGTAGTTCTGCATCCTCTAGTCTGCCAAGCTTGTGCAACTTCTGTACCCAAGAGTGGGCTTAGTACTTTGACTGGTGCAGTCCTGGCATTCTGTACCGCTAGATATTGTATCAGGGAGGGGCACTGTAAAACTGCCAGATGTCAGGAAAGGGCACTGTACACCGCTAGATGTCGGGAAAGGGCACTGTACACCGCTAGATGTCGGGAAAGGGCACTGTACACCGCTAGATGTCGGGAAAGGGCACTTTACACCGCTAGATGTCGGGAAAGGGCACTGTACACCGCTAGATGTCGGGAAAGGGCACTGTACACCGCTAGATGTCAGGAAAGGACACTGTACACCGCTAGATGTCGGGAAAGGGCACTGTACACCGCTAGATGTCAGGAAAGGACACTGTACACCGCTAGATGTCGGGAAAGGGCACTGTACACCGCTAGATGTCAGGAAAGGACACTGTACACCGCTAGATGTCAGGAAAGGGCACTGTACACCGCTAGATGTCAGGAAAGGACACTGTACACCGCTAGATGTCGGGAAAGGGCACTGTACACCGCTAGATGTCAGGAAAGGGCACTGTACACTGCTAGATGTCAGGAAAGGACACTGTACACTGCTAGATGTCGGGAAAGGGCACTGTACACCGCTAGATGTCGGGAAAGGGCACTGTACACCGCTAGATGTCGGGAAAGGGCACTGTACACCGCTAGATGTCGGGAAAGGGCACTGTACACCGCTAGATGTCAGGAAAGGACACTGTACACCGCTAGATGTCAGGAAAGGGCACTGTACACCGCTAGATGTCAGGAAAGGGCACTGTATACCACTAAATATCAGGAAAGGGCACTGTACACTGCTAGATGTCGGGAAAGGGCACTGTATACCACCAGATGTCAGGAAAGGGCACTGTACACCACCAGATGTCAGGAAAGGGCACTGTACACCGCTAGATGTCAGGAAGGGTCACTGTAAATGGCTAGATGTCAGGAAACAGCCCTGAATACTGCTAGATGTCAGAAAGGTCACTGTAAACCCCTAGATATCTAGTTATATACCATGTACCTTCCTCATATCAGGAAGTGGCCCTGTAAAACACTAGATGTAAGGAAGGAGCAGTGCATACCACTAGATGTCAGAACTGTAAAAAACTAGAGGTCAGGAAGAGGCATTATATACCACTAGATATCATGAAGGGGCATTATATACTGCTAGATGTCAGGAAGGGGCACTGTATAACACTAGATGTCAGGAAGGGGCACTGTATAACACTAGATGTCAGGAAGGGGCACTGTATAACACTAGATGTCAGGAAGAGGCATTGTATACCACTCAATATCAGGAAAGGGGTACTGTATATCACTAGTTGTCAGGAAACAGCACTGTATACTCCATGATGTTAGGACACAGCACTGAATATTGCTAGATGTCAGAAAGGGGCACTGTATAATGCTAGATGTCAGGAAGGGGCACTATATACCACTGTCAGGAAGGGGCACTAAATATCACTAGATGTCAGGAATGGGCATTGTATACTGCTAGATGTAAGGAAGGAGCAGTGCATACCACTAGATGTCAGAACTGTAAAAAACTAGAGGTCGGGAAGAGGCATTATATACCACTAGATGTCATAAAGGGGCATTATATACTGCTAGATGTCAGGAAGGGGCACTGTATAACACTAGATATCAGGAAGGAGCACTGTATACCACTCAATATCAAGAAAGGGGTACTGTATATCGCTAGATGTCAGGAGACAGCTCTGTATACCCTATGGTGTCAGGACACAGCACTGAATATCAGAAAGGGGCACTGTATAATGCTAGATGTCAGGAAGGGGCACTATATACCACTGGATGGCAGGAAGGGGCTCTGTACACCACTAGATGGCAGGGAGAGGCACTATAAATAACTAGATGTCAGGAAGGGGCACAGTATACCACTGGATATCAGGAAAGGGCATGTATATTGCTAGATGTCAGGATGGAGCACTGAATTCCACTAGATGTCATGAAAGGACACTGTATATCCCTAGATGCCATAAAACAGCACTGTATACTGCTAGATGTCAGGAAGGGGTGCTGGATACTACTAGATGTCAGGAAGGGGCGCTGGATACTACTAAATACTACTAGATGTCAGGAAAGGTCACTGTGTAACTCTAGAGGTCAGAAAGGGGCACTGTATTCTTATTGATGTCAGGAAGGGGCACTGTATAATCTCAATGCCAGGATGGGGCACTGGATAGACCTAGATATCAGGAAGGGGCACTGTATACCATTGGATGCCAGAAATAGGCTTTTACCAATATACATAATTTTTTTTTGAGCAATGATTGCAGTAACCATAGTGACCTGATATACGGTTTGTAGCCTTTATCTAGTGCTAGACTCCTGTGGATTTCTGTTGTCTTGCGGTTTTCTGACTGGTGAGTCTTCAGAGAATGGCTTGCAGGCTGGTTATTGTCAGCTCCAGATCTTCATTGTGTGTGCTGGTGTAATAGTGCCTTCCAGTCCTCATATTATCAGAAGATTGACTAATCTGTAAATGTTTTCATTGTAGTGAAATACTAATTTGGGCCCATTGAAAGGAAATAACAGTACAAAGATAAATCTGAAAAAAGAAAATGTAATGAAATGACCGATTACAGGCAGTGTGAGGGAGATGTCTCCATCCTTGTGTGATGAGGTGGTCTCAGCTTGGAGAGAAATACTCTCAGATCTTCGAGTCTGATGCCTCTGGTCAGTGCCTGGGAGCTCCAGATTACAGCGCTCCCTACAGGCTGTACTCTATGATGGGCTGCTGACAGGGAGGATTTGAGGGGAATAAATCTATCAGGCACATTCATTAAAGGGTCAGTCCAACCAAAACGCCTTATATTTTTAGCGCAGCCAGATACACCATCCATCTATAGCACAGCCAGGGACACCATCCATCTATAGCAAAGCCAGGTACACCATCCACCTATAGCACAGCCAGGTACACCATCCATCTATAGCACAGCCAGGTGCACCATCCATCTATAGCACAGCCAGGGACACCATCCATCTATAGCACAGCCAGGGACACCATCCATCTATAGCACAGCCAGGTACACCATCCATCTATAGTACAGCCAGGTACACCATCCATCTATAGTACAGCCAGGTACACCATCCATCTATAGTACAGCCAGGTACACCATCCATCTATAGCACAGCCAGGTACACCATCCATCTATAGCACAGCCAGGTACACCATCCATCTATAGCACAGCCAGGGACACCATCCATCTATAGTACAGCCAGGTACACCATCCATCTATAGCACAGCCAGATACACCATCCATCTATAGCACAGCCAGATACACCATCCATCTATAGCACAGCCAGGTACACCATCCATCTATAGCACAGCCAGGTACACCATCCATCTATAGCACAGCCAGGTACACCATCCATTTATAGCACAGCCAGGTACAACATCCTGCCCTTTAGCACAGTTAGACACCATCCTGACACCCATCCATCTACAGCACAGCCAGGTACACCATCCATCTATAGTACAGCCAGGTACACCATCCATCTATAGCACAGCCAGGTATACCATCCATCTACAGCACAGCCAGGTACACCATCCATCTATAGCACAGCCAGGTACACCATCCATCTATAGCACAGCCAGGTACACCATCCATTTATAGCACAGCCAGGTACAACATCCTGCCCTTTAGCACAGTTAGACACCATCCTGACACCCATCCATCTACAGCACAGCCAGGTACACCATCCATCTATAGTACAGCCAGGTACACCATCCATCTATAGCACAGCCAGGTATACCATCCATCTACAGCACAGCCAGGTACACCATCCATCTATAGCACAGCCAGGTACACCATCCATCTATAGTACAGCCAGGTACACCATCCATCTATAGCACAGCCAGGTATACCATCCATCTATAGTACAGCCAGGGACACCATCCATCTATAGCACAGCCAGGTACAACATCCTGGCCCTATAGCACAGTTAGACACCATCCTGACACCCATCCATCTATAGTGCAGCCAGATACACCATCCATCTATAGCACAGTTAGATAAACCATTCTGACACTCATCCACCTATAACACAGCCAGGTACACCATCCTGATACTTGTTCACCTATAGTATAGCCAGATAAACCATATTGACACCCTCCCTCCATAACACAGATAGATACACCATCCTGACACTCGTCCACCTATAACACAGTTAAATACACCATCCTGACACCATCCCTTTATAACACAGTTAGATACACCATCCTGACACTTGTCAACCTATAACACAGCCAAGTACACCATCCTGACACCATCACTCCATAATACAGTTAGATGCACCGTTCTGACAACCGTCCACCTATCATATAGTCAAATACACCATCCTAACACCCTCTGTCCATAACACAGGTGGATACACCATCCTGACACTCCACCTATAACACAGTTAGATACACCATCCTGACACCATCCCTCTATAACACAATTAGATGCACCATCATCCATCTATATCAGAGTTAAATACACCATCCTGACACCTGTCCATCTATAGCCATTAAAACACTGATCTCATTAATAGACTGGAGGTTGTAAGGTAGGGAGGTTCACTTATACACACATTTATTTAAACACTTGTAGACAATTAACCTCATTCATAAAAAACACAGCTAACCATATAGCAGGGATATGCAATTAGCGGACCTCCAGCTGTTGCAAAACTACAAGTCCCATCATGCTCTGCCTCTGGGTGCCATGCTTGTGGCTGTCAGAGTCTTGCTATGCTTCATGGGACTTGTAGTTCTGCAACAGCTGGAGGCCCGCTAATTGCATATCCCTGCCATATAGCATTGCCACAGTATAACCACATTATATCAACTCACACAAAGGCACACAAAATGCAAGTCTCAATATAAATACAATCATTAGGTTATAAACCAGGACTGTTTTTAAGGCAGGGCAAAAGGGGCAGCTGCCCTGGGCACTATCATTGTAGTGGGGCCCAAAGCAGGTGCCTCATACTTGCCAACTATCTCAGTTTAAATTCCTTTATCCCTTGAAGTTTTAGTCCAGTGCTGTGTCCCGATATCTAAGTGTAAACTTCTGCTGCTGCTGCCCAGCTCTGCCCTATTGACGTGTACAGATGACTCACCTACTGACTCTGTATTTACGTGTAAATAACAGGCATTCATATGTAAATATTTGCAGCATTAATATGTAAATAGTCGTGGACCGCGGCATTAATATGTAAATAGAGGAGGCGTTCATATGTATATCATGACCCCTGAGGTCACATCCACCATCACTTCTGCTGAATGCTGCCCACTGGGCAGGTAAAGGAGCATGCTTGAAAGTCCTGCCTACAACTGTGATCATTAAGCCTAACATCAGCCTGTTCTGCAAAAGTAAGCAAATTGGAGGTGGGACCCTTCTTCCAAAATAACATGGCGCCACAGCACCCTGAATTTTGGTGCATGTGAATATGCAGGCAGGCAGTGAGGAGATGATGTGCACTAACCTCTTGTAACCAATCAGTGAGCAGTAATAATGTGCAGTAACCTCTAACAACCAATTAGTGAGTGGTATAGATGTTCAGTAACCTCTAGCAATCAATCAGTGAGCAGTAATAATGTGCAGTAACCTCTAACAACCAGTCAACAAGCAGATCTCATGTGCTGTAACCTCTAGCAGCCAGTCAGTGAGCGGTAATGATACACTGTAACCTCTGGCAACCAATAGCAATCGCTGCCTGATCTGATTCAGTAAGCGGATTTTAAGTCTAGCTGCTATTTATTGTATGTTTCAAAGCATATGCATATGGAGAGTGAAATTGCGTGGAAGAGGGGGCCCAAGAAAATGTTTGTTTGCCCAGGGTCCAATAAATATTAAAGATGGCCCTGTTATAAACTAATCACTATACATAGCTGTGTATTTTCTATATATGTTTATACATCAGTTTCTTTATCATAATCCTTACCCTGAAACAACCCTAAGATCATTAACTTTTGTTAAAGAAATAAGTAAAGCAAAACTCAGATCATTGTGTATTGGAATAAATATTAAATGTCCATATAAAGAACATTCCATCATACAAAATTCATATAGTCAGAATACAATTCTGCATGTACATAATTACATCTTTAATATCAAAATGACCCATTATCGGAGGAAGGTGGAGAATGGAAGGTGTCTTTTTTTTTCTCTAATGTTGCACCATCTCGACACCCATCCATCCATAACATAGCCAGATACACCATCCCGACACCCATCCATCCATAGCATAGCCAGATACACCATCCCGACACCCATCCATCCATAGCATAGCCAGATACACCATCCCGACACCCATCCATCCATAGCATAGCCAGATACACCATCCCGACACCCATCCATCCATAGCATAGCCAGATACACCATCCCGACACCCACCCATCCATAGCATAGCCAGATACACCATCCCGACACCCATCCATCCATAGCATAGCCAGATACACCATCCCGACACCCATCCATCCATAGCATAGCCAGATACACCATCCCGACACCCATCCATCCATAGCATAGCCAGATACACCATCCTGACACCCATCCATCCATAGCATAGCCAGATACACCATCCTGACACACATCCATCCATAGCATAGCCAGATACACCATCCTGACACCCATCCATCCATAGCATAGCCAGATACACCATCCTGACACACATCCATCCATAGCATAGCCAGATACACCATCCTGACACACATCCATCCATAGCAAAGCCAGATACACCATCCTGATACCCAACCATCCAAAGCATAGCCAGATACACCATCTTGACACCCATCCATCCATAGCATAGCCAGATACACCATCCTGACACCCATCCATCCATAACAAAGCCAGATACACCATCCTGACACACATCCATCCATAGCATAGGCAGATACACCATCCTGACACCCATCCATCTATAGCATAGCCAGATACACCATCCTGATACCCAACCATCTATAGCATAGCCAGATACATCATCCTGACACCCATCCATCTATAGCATAGCCAGATATACCATCCTGACATACATACATCCATAGCAAAGCCAAATACACCATCCTTCTATCCATTTGTCTATAGCAGCGACAGATACACCATCCTAACACCCATCTATCTATAGCACAATCTAATACACCATTCTGATATATATGCATCTACAGCACAACCAGATACACCATCCTGACATCTGTTCATCTGTAGCACTGCCAGATACAGTGCCTTGAAACTGTATTCATACCCCTTAAAATTTTCCATATTTTGTCATGTTACAGCAAAAACATAAATGTATTTTATTGGGATTTTATGTGATAGACCAACACAAAGTGGCACATAATTGTGAAGTAGAAGGAAAATGATAAATGGTTTTCAAATTCTTTTTACAAATAAATATCTGAAAAGTGTGGCGTGCATTTGTATTCAGCCGCCTGAGTCAATACTTTGTAGAACCACCTTTCACTGCAATTACAGCTGCAAGTCTTTTTGAATATGTCTTTACCAGCTTTGCACATCTAGAGAGTAACATTTTTGCCCATTCTTCTTTGCAAAATAACTCAAGCTCTGTCAGATTGGATGGAGAGCGTCTGTGAACAGCAATTTTCGAGTCTTGCCACAGATTCTCAATTGGATCTAGGTCTGGACTTTGACTGGCCATTCTAACATATGAATATGCTTTGATTTAAATCATTCCATTGTAGCTCTGGCTGTATGTTGAGGGTCGTT
The DNA here is from genome assembly GCA_037952925.1 of Lithobates clamitans. Taxonomy (NCBI): domain Eukaryota; kingdom Metazoa; phylum Chordata; class Amphibia; order Anura; family Ranidae; genus Lithobates; species Lithobates clamitans. The sequence goes on along the minus strand of JBBGZY010000020.1, from coordinate 1,982,444 downwards.
GTCCTGCTGGAAGATCAACCTCCGCCTCAGTCTGAAGTCTTTTGCAGACTCTAAAAGGTTTTCTTCTAAGATTGCCCTGTATTTTGCTTCATTATTCTTCCCATCAACTCTGACCAGCTTCCCCGTCCCTGCTGAAGAAAAGCATCCCCACAACATGATGCTGCCACCACCATGTTTCACGGTGGTGATGGTGTGTTTAGGGTGATGTGCAGTGTTAGTTTTCTGCCACACATAGTGTTTTGCTTTTAGGCCAAAAAGTTAAATTTTGGTCTTATTTGACCAGAGCACCTTCTTCCACATGTTTGCTGTGTCCCCCACAGGGCTTCTCGCAAACTGCAAACGTGACTTCTTATGGCTTTCTTTCAACAATGGATTTCTTCTTGGCACTCTTCCATAAAAGTCAGATTTGTGGAGAGCACGACTAATAGTTGTCCTGTGGACAGATTCTCCCCCCTGAGCTGTGGATCTCTGCAGCTTCTCCAGAGTTACCATGGGCCTCTTGACTGCTTCTCTGATTAATGCTGTCCTTGCCCGGCCTGTCAGTTTAGGTGGACGGCCATGTCTTGGTTTGCACTTGTGCCATACTCTTTCCATTTTCAGATGATGGATTGAACAGAGCTCCATGAGATGTTCAAAGCTTGGGATAATTTTTTATAACCTAACCCTGCTTTAAACATCTCCACAACTTTATCCCTGACCTGTCTGATGTGTTCCTTGGCCTTCATGATGCTGTTTGTTCACTAAGGTTCTAACAAACCTCTGAGGGCCTCACAGAACAGCTGTATTTATACTGAGATTAAATTACTTATAGGTGGACTCTATTTACTAATTAGGTGACTTCTGAAGACAATTGGTTCCACTAGATTTTAGTTAGGGGTATCAGAGTAAAGGGGGCTGAATACAAATGCACGCCATACTTTTCCGATATTTAATTTGTAAGTAATATGGAAAACAATTTATCACTTTCCTTCCACTTCACAATGATGTGCCACCTTGTGTTGGTCCATCACATAAAATCACAATAAAATATATTTAGGTTTTTGGTTGAAACATGACAAAATGTGGAAAATTTCAAGGGGTGTGAATACTTTTTCAAGGCACTGTACACCATCCTGACATCATCCATTTATAGCACAGGCATGTCAGTGCTTGCTATCTCTGTAAATGAACAGAGGACAATGTAATGGTGTATGTCAGCTCCTGCTATCTTGGTGTATATATAATGGTCAGAGTCATAGCGCCTGCTGTCTCTGTGATAATAGAGATTCCTATAGAAGTCGGGGCAGTCATATCATCTGCGGCTCGTCAGTGCATCTTACAGATATTCTATTAGTGGGAAGTGAATAGAGAATTAATGTTGGCCCTGGGAATTCTCTATCAAACATTGTAATTAAATTATCCTCATTGTGATTGAAGCAGAGGGACCACATGGCAGCCTATTCAGTGTTCCAGTACACAGTGGAATACAGGAGGGAGTCAGTGACTGATGTCTGCACTGATGTGCAAACTGAGTGGAAGCAGATATTTGCCTTAGGATTTAGGCAGTATGTGAATACATGTGTGTTGACATGACACTGACCGGGAAATATCAGGATTGCAGGGGACTCTGGGCTGACTGTCTGCTCTTGCAATTTTCCAATAGTCTGCTCTTCCAGCTTTGTAATAGTTTGCTCTTCCAGCTATATAATAGCTCGCTCTTCCGTTTTCTTAATACCGTATATACTCGAGTATAAGTCGAATTTTTCAGCACATTTTTTTGTGCTGAAAGTGCCCCCCTCGACTTATACTCGAGTCAAGCACTTTTCTGCAGCAAAAAATTTTATTTTCCGAACCGACTTTGGGGCCCCGTATCTCAGGGCCACTTGGTGCTAGGAACCCCAAATTTGGTATGCAAACCCAATGGAACTGGTACCACAACATATCCAAAGATGAAGTTCCTAGCACTAAGTGGCCCCGAGATACGGGGCCCCAAAATCGGTTCGGAAAATGTCATTCTCTGCTGAAGAAAAGTGCTTGACATTTTCTGAACCGACTTTGGGGCCCCATATCTCAGGGCCACTTGGTGCTAGGAACCCCAAATTTGGTGTGCAAACCCATTGGAACTGGTACCATAACATATCCATATAGCACTAAGTGGCCCTGACATACGGGGCCCCAAAATCGATTCGGAAAATGTCATTTTCTGCTGCAGAAAAGTGCTTGACATTTTCTGAACTGATTTTTGGGGCCCTGTATCTCGGGGCCACTTGGTGCTAGAAACCCCAGCTTTGAAAATTTTATGGTGCTAGTTCCACTGGGTTTGCACACCAAATTTGGGGTTCCTAGCACTAAGTGGCCCCGAGATACAGGGCCCCAAATTTGGTCAACTGTGTCCATCTGCAGCAATGTCATTTCAGGACCCTTTGGGTTCAGAGACCCCAAATTTTGGCTGCAGCTAGGGGGCTTCTAGGAACCCTTAACTACTGAGTTTGAAGTTCAGGGGACCTATGGCTGCAAATGGGCACAGTGATGCTGCAAATGAGCATTGTTGACCCTCTTTTCCACTTACAGTAGCTGTGCATTTCTCACCCTCGTCTTATACTCGGGTCAATAAGTTTTTCCCATTTTTTTTGTAGTAAATTAGGGCCTCGACTTATACTCGGAACGACTTATACTCGAGTATATACGGTAGTCTGCTTTCCAGTTTTATTTTAGTCTCCTCCTCCAGGTTTATGATAGTCTGCTCTTCCAGCTTCATAAATGACTGCTCTTCCAGTTTTACAATAGTCTGCTCTTCCAGATTTATAGTAGTCTGCTGTTCAAGCTTTATAATAGTCTGCTTTTCTAGTTTTATGATAGTCTGCTCTTCCAGTTTTTTAATAGTCTGCTCCTTCTGTTTTATAATAGTCTGCTCTTCTAGATGTATGGTAACTTGCCCTTCCAGCTTTGGAATAGTCTGCTCTCCCAGCCTTGTAATAGCTTGCTCTTCCAGCTTAATAATAGTCTGCTCTCCCAGTGTTATGATAGTCTGCTCTTCCAGTTTTAAAATAGTCCGCTCCTCCAGTTATTATGATAGTCTGCTTATCCAGTTTCATAATTGACTGCTCTTCCAGCTTTACAATAGCCTCCTCTTTCAGCTCTATATTGCCCTGTTCTTCAAGTTTTAGAATAGTCTGCTCTTCCAGTTTTTTAATAGTCTGCTCCTTCCGTTTTATAATAGTCTGCTCTTCCAGATGTATGGTAACATGCCCTTCCAGCTTTGGAATAGTCTGCTCTCCTAGCCTTGTAATAGCTTGCTCTTCCAGCTTAATAATAGTCTGCTCTCCCAGTGTTATGATAGTCTGCTCTTCCAGTTTTAAAATAGTCCGCTCCTCCAGTTTTTATGATAGTCTGCTTATCCAGTTTCATAATTGACTGCTCTTCCAGCTTTACAATAGCCTCCTCTTTCAGCTCTATATTGCCCTGTTCTTCAAGTTTTAGAATAGTCTGGTCTTCCAGTTTTATGGTCTTCTGCTCCTCCAGTTTTATAATAGTCTGCTCCAGGGCCGTCTTAATAGCATCATGGGCCCCTGGGCAAAGTAATGCTCTGGGGCCCCTACAACGGACACAGCGCAGGTAATCAGACATCAAGTAGGTAGGAGGCAGATAAACAGAGCTTCCCCTTTTGGGTGGAGCTCCGCATTAACTACATGAACAATCATTTTGTACAGCAAAGAAACAGTGGGAAAGTACTACATACATAAAGTAACAAAGCTGTCCTGTGCATATAATCTATCTGCTAGATTGATGCCTCCCCAGCACTATGGCCCCTCTACACCCCAGATATCCCCCCAGCACTCTGACCTCTCTACATCCCAGATATCCCCCCAGCACTCTGACTCCTCTACATCCCGGATATCCCCCCAGCACTCTGACCCCTCTACATCCCAGATATCCCCCCAGCACTCTGACTCCTCTACATCCCAGATATCCCCCCAGCACTCTGACCCCTCTACACCCCAGATATCCCCCAGCACTCTGACCCCTCTACACCCAAGATATCCCCCCAGCACTCTGACCCCTCTACATCCCAGATATCCCCCCAGCACTCTGACCCCTCTACATCCCAGATATCCCCCCAGCACTCTGACCCCTCTACATCCTAGATATCCCCCCAGCACTCTGGCCCCTCTACACCCCAGATATCCCCCCAGCACTCTGACCCCTCTACATCCCAGATACCCCCCCCCCCAGCACTCTGACCCCTCTACACCCCAGATATACCCCCCAGCACTCTGATCCCTCTACACTCCAGATATCCCCCCAGCGCTCTGACCCCTCTACACCCCAGATATCCCCCAGCACTCTGGCACCTCTACACCCCAGATATCCTCCCAGCACTCTGATCCCTCTACACTCCAGATATCCCCCCAGCACTCTGACCCCTCTACACCCCAGATATCCTCCCAGCACTCTGACCCCTCTACACCCCCGATATCCCCCCAGCACTCTGACCCCTCTACACCCCCGATATCCCCCCAGCACTCTGACCCCTCGACATCCCAGATATCCCCTCAGCACTCTGACCCCTCTACATCCCAGATATCCCCCCAGCACTCTGACCCCTCGACACCCCAGATATCCCCCCAGCACTCAGACCCCTCTACACCCCAGATATTATCCTCAGCACTGTTACCATATACCATAAGATACCCCTTGTATTGTGACCCCACTAAATCCCTGATACCCCTTACACTGTGCCCTCTCTACATCCCTGATACCTCTAGCACTATAGCCACCCAAGCTACCTCAAGCATTGCTACCCCTATACACCCCAGATCTCCCCCTCAGCATTGTTTTCCCCCATACACCCTTGATATCCCCCAGCACCATTATTCCATCCATTTAGTACCCCCCTTTTCTAGTGGAGATACAGTGCATGTAAACTTTTTTGTGCCCACCTCCAGCACTGCACTCACCTATACCAATCAAGCAGGCAGAAGGAGGAGGGAGCATCCCTCTGGGCATTCCAAGCCCTTCAGTGCAAACAGTGCTGGACAGCTGGGCTTACCATAACACCATCCACAATGCTACTTCTGCAGGTGGGCTCTCAGTGCTGCCAACTCAGCAGCTCCCACTCCAGCTCCTACCCCGCAACCTTCGAGTCCTGAGCATTTAAGCTGCATGGGGCGGGGTCAGAGCATCACTGGCTCTCTGTCCCCGCCACTCCCTGCTGGCTGTAAAAAAATGGGTATCCTTCTGTGCAGCACGGTGCACCGCTGCCAGTCTGCCTCCCCTGTGTATCAATCACTCTCAGTGCCATCATGGGGCCCCCAATTTTGGGGCAGCGTGGGCTCAAGGACCAGCTGCTTTGGGGTAAGTGCAGGGGCCCCAATGCAGCTGGGGCCTCTGGGCAGTGCCCAAGTGTGCCCACTCATTAAGACAGCCCTGGTCTGCTCATTCAGTTTTCTTATAGTCTGTTCCTCCAATGTTATGAAAGCCTACTCTTCCAGCTTTAATATAGTCTATTCTTCCAGCTTTATAATAGTCTGCTCTACCAGCTTATTAATAGTCTGTTCTTAATATTTTTTTTTCTGTTCTTCTTAAGCTGGAAGAGCAATAATAGTTTGCTCTTCCAGCTTAATAATAGTCTGGTCTTCTGGTTTTATAGTAGTCTGCTCTTCCAGACACAATACAGTCTGTTCCAATGTATGTGTTCATTAGAGTATTCAAAAACCAGCCTATTCATTTTATATATAATATCCCTAGGTGGGAAATACATAGACAAGGTAGAAAGTTACACACTGAAACATACACAAACAATCAGTATTTTTTTTTTTTTTTTTAAATACTTTATTTAATATTTTTCCATACAAAACCAATCCCCTCAAAATACAAAAGATAATACAAATTCATTGACAGAGTTCATCCTACCCCCCCCAAAACCCCCATTCCCACCCCTCCCCCGTTCCTGCAGAAGGATCTATAAGGAGGCCAATGGAACATTCATGGACACCTAACCATGTCCACTTCGCCGACCCCTCAAGTAATGTCTATAAATTCCTCGGCATAACTCCAAGTCTTTTTATACCTTTGCCAGCCCTCCCATTTACCTTCCCCTACCGCCCCCTCCCCAGGATCCGTTCCTCTGCTATCCAAAATTTCAACGTTGTACACCTCATTGACGCAGAGGAGCCAGTCCCGAATATTTGGGGCAGCCGGGTCTAACCATTTTGTTGCTATCTGCTTTTTAGCTGCATCTAGTAATATAGGTACCATAGAGGAACGGTAACTCCTCAGCGTCTTTGACGTGCCGTGAAAAAGACACACCCATGGGTCTGTCGGGATAACCTCTCCTGTTATTGCCTTGATCAGACTTATGATTTTTCCCCAAAAAATTTTTATGACGGTACACTCCCACCACATGTGGGCCATAGAACCTACAGAGATACATCCCCTCCAACATAAGTTGGATTTAGTGTTGTCCATTTTGGCTAGTCTGTCTGGGGTGGCATACCATCTTGCCAAACATTTGTAGTGACTTTCCATTCTCCTGGAGTCCTGTGCTGCTAGGTGTACCAGTTTCAAAATCTTCTCTAAGGTGACTTCACCGCATTGTGATCCTAATTCCCGTTCCCACTTTTTGATGTACGGGGGCACCTCCAGCTCCGACCTCCTACCCAGAATCCTATAAATTTGTGAGATAGTCCCAGTCGGCTGCTCCCTCACACAGAGCTGCTCGAGTGGTCTATATTCCTCTTCACCTCTGAGTGGCTTCGGTAATTTTTCAGTGAAGTGCGAGAGCTGAAGGTACCTCCACGCGTCCAAAACCCCTATCCCCGGGTCTGCCTTTAACTCGGAAAATGTGCGTAGACTCCCATTATTAAGGAAGTTTTTAAGTTGAATGCCCTCGTCTTTTAACCAATTCCCTCCCACCTCCCTCCTCCCTGGCTCAAAAAAAGAATTGTCTTTCATATAAATTAAAGGTGAGTTATATGTCCAATTGTTCTGTGTGTGTACCAAATCCCAACATTTAAGAGTATTTTGTGTCAAAACCGCTGTGTTTGTGCCCAGTGCTCTATACTTTGGTGGGTTCCATATGTTCCTACGTAGATCAGTGTTACTCATGTAGTGTTCTAATCTGACCCATCTCTTTTCGGTATCCTTTTTTGACCATTCAATAACCCGTGATAATGTGATTGCTAAGTAATATTTATAAAAATCCGGTAGGGCCAACCCCCCCTTTTTTTTTCCCCTGCTCAAAACCACGTAGGAGATACGTGGTTTTTTGCCACCCCAGACAAATCTTGCCACCAATCTCCTTAAGGCTCCAAAGTAATACAGAGGGAGTGGAATGGGAAGCATCTGGTATTTAAACAATATTTTAGGGGTCAGTATCATCTTAACCGCATTCACGCGACCGAGCCACGAAAGCGGTCTCGACGCCAACCTTCTAGTTTCCTGCCTAATCTCGTCCAGCAATGGTATATAATTTTTAAGATACATTTCGTTAATGGAGTTGGAGAGTTTTACACCTAGATATTTAATTTCCTCTTTCCAAGGAAATGGGAATACCTGAGAAAGGTGGACTGCCTCTTCCTTGCCCACACTAATATTCAGGATCTCCGACTTCTTCAAGTTGACTTTGAAGTTTGATAGTTCCCCATACCCTCTGATTACTCGGAGCAGGTTCGGGAGGGTAATTCTAGGGTTGGTAATGAAAAACAATATATCGTCGGCAAACGCCGCGAGTTTGTGCTCCTCCCCTCCCACTCCTACCCCGTTGCAATCTGGGTCGTTGCGAATGGTAGCGAGGAGAGGCTCCAGGGACAGAACAAACAAGAGAGGGGACAGAGGGCACCCCTGCCTAGTACCATTTTTCATCACAAAAGGTTCTGAGAGAACCCCGTTAACCCTAACTGTAGCCGTAGGGTGACTGTAGAGGGACCTAACCCAAGTGATATACCTCGGCCCCACCCCCATGACTTCCAACGTTTTCATCATGAACCCCCAGTCTACCCTGTCAAACGCTTTTTCCGCGTCAACTGACAGGAATAGAACTGGGGGTCCCTTGCATTTACCTAACTCCAAAAGGAGTGCTGCTCGAACGCCGTTATCTCTGCTCTGTCTTCCGGGTATAAAACCTGCTTGATCTGCATGTACTAGGGATGCCATTCTCTCCTTCAATCTACTTGCCAGAACCTTTGCATAGAGCTTCACATCTGCGTTCAACAACGAGATGGGCCTATAGCTGGAGCAAAGCTTATCATTTTTTCCCTCTTTTAATATTAGAGTGGTTGAAGCTAACAACGCCTCTCTCCCCATTTCACAATCAATACCCAGATCGTTCCAATATTGGCACAGTCTAGGGACTAGAATGTGTTTCAACTTCTCCAGATATAGTGTGGTGAAGCCGTCAGGGCCTGGGCTCTTGCCCTTCGGGGAGGATTTCAGGGCTGCCATGATCTCTTCCTCTCCAATCGGTCTATCTAGAGCCGCTCTCTCTTCCTCTGTGAGCTCCGCCACTCCTGCCCCCCTTAGGAACTCCTCGACCCTCTCCCCATATGTTGGACTGCCCATTCTATTTTGGCCTATGGAGTAGAGCGCCTCATAGAACTTTTTAAACTCCTCTGCTATACCCTTACTGGAACCGATTAGCTCTCCTTTTTTATTCTGAATTTTGCCTATAAAATTCCTGTCTTTTTTCTTTCTTATCATTCTGGCCAGGTGCTTGCTAGACTTGTTTGCCCACAGGTAGTTTTCTTTTGTTAACCTATTGAGGGATCTCTTAGTTTCCTGTTCCATAGCATCCCTCAGCTCCTCCCTTTTACCGACAAGTCGGTGGAAAATTTCCTGACTCAGTCCCCTTCTCTCCTTGTGTTTCTGCTCCAAAGTGAAAATTTCAGCGATCAGCCTCTCCCTTTCTTCCCTTCTCTTTTTTTTGATTCCCGCTCCCATGGAGATAAGGACCCCCCTGGTGAACGCCTTATGCGCTTCCCATAGAGTGGAATATGAAACCTCTCCTGTGTCATTTACTTTAAAGTAAAAGTCAACCTCTTCCTGTATCCTCTCCAATACTTTTGGGTCTTTGAGCAGGGATTCGTTCAGTTTCCACGCATAAGTCCTTTCGGCCCTGTCAGGGAGCCTCATCGTCAAGGTGACCGGTGCGTGGTCTGAAAGTGAAATAATCTCTATTTTAGTTTCCTCCACTTGATCCAAGAGACCATGGTCCACAAAGATGTGGTCTAGTCTCGAATACGTCCCGTGCACAGGGGAGAAGAAGGTAAAATCTCTATCCTTGGCGTGTTGCATCCGCCATGCGTCTACAAGACGACAGTTGAAAAGCCGCCGCCCGATTGCGGCGGTAGAGGCCCTACTCGTCCCCTGTGCCCGGGACGTACTGTCGAGACTCATGTCCAGGTAGAAGTTCAAATCCCCCGCCAGCACCACCTCTCCCTCTCTGAAGCTCATCAACTTTGTCAGCACCTGCCCGAAGAATGCAATTGGTTTCTTATTTGGGCAATATATATTCGCCAGAGTAAATATTTTATTTCCGATGCTACCCTTCAAAAAGATGTATCGGCCATCCGGATCTGACAATCTATCTAATAGTGAGAAGTTTGAGGACTTTGAAAGACCAATTGCCACCCCCTTCGCACTTCTAATGGGGGAGTCGCTGTAATACCATTGCGGCAGGCCCGGAGAGAAAAGCCTGATCCTGGACTCCAGCACCAGGTGAGTCTCTTGGAGAAAGACTATATCAGCCCCATAATATTGTAATTCCTTCAAGATTTTATGTCTTTTTACAGGAGAGTTGAGACCCTTTATGTTGTATGAAAGAAACTTGAGGTCAGGCATTTCTTAAGTTCAAGGCCCTGACCCCTTCTCTCTGCACTCCTAAGATCCCCCTCGCAGGAACGTCCTTCCCCCCCTCCCCCCCTCTCCCAGACTCCCCCCGCCCCAGCCCCTCCCCCCACCCCCCCGGCTGCAACCCAGCCCTAAGCCCGCTTGTAGAGGATGTTCTCGATCCCATACAGCACGCACCACTTCAAGGGGTGGTGCTCAAATGCCGGTACCCAGTGCCTCCCCCCCGCTATGCAAGGGGAGGGAGGTGAAGGTAGGGAAGAGAGAAAAAAAAAAATATATATTTCACTCCCCCCCCTCCCCCCCCAGCACGGAGGGAGGTTAAGAGGACAAGAGGCCAGCGCTCCTACCGGGGCCCCACCCCCCCCACCCCCCACACCCGCTCAGCCACCACCTCATTACATTTTAATTGACCAGAGACCCAAGTCACATCGTCTTTGTTACGCTCCACTGGTCCCCCGATTGGGGGGGAGGTCACCGGATAAAGGGAGGGGAGGAAAAAAAAAAAAAAAAAAAAAACCCCATCCCCCGTCCCCGAGCATACCCCCCCCACCCAGGGAAGCAAAGTCGGCCCCACACTCAAAAACAGCTTGGAATAGAGTTCATTGAAAATCTTATCTCAGTTCCTCCCACATCGTGATCCCCACACTTGCGCAAAAATCCTGAGTCTCTTCTGGGAATCTCTTCCTGTGTGTTCTCCCTTCTTTGACAACTATCAAGGATGTTGGGAACCCCCAGCTGTACTTCAAGTTGGCCCTTCGAAGTTGGTCTAATAAGGGTCTCATCTGTCTTCTTCGTGCTAGGGTTCCAGCCGATATGTCCGCGAAGATCTGTAAGTTTTTATTTTCAAAGCAAATTGGGGGAGCACCCCTGAGATTCCTCCATATTTTTTCCTTGTCTTCGTACGAATGAAACTTCACGATAACATCCCTGGGGATCTCCTGATTGAGGTTAGGGGGTTTCCTCACCCTGTGGGCCCGGTCGATCCTAAGAACCTCCTCCTCCCTTCTACCCAGGATGGGGTTGAATATTTTTCTCAATTTATCCCCAAGGTCTTCATTCAGTTGTTCCGGGATGGATCTGATACGCAGGTTTTGTCGCCTGCTCTGGTTTTCCTGCTCTTCCATTTTGTAAGACAACATGCGGTTTTCGCTCTGCATCTTGCCAATTTGATCTTGGAGGTCAGAGATAATTTTTGCTTGCTTCACTGATACCTCTTCTACCTCTTCCATCCTGTGGAGTAAATGGCCCATGTCTGAACGAACATTCATGATTTCCGATTTTATCGCTCCTTCCAGCTTAGCGAACATTTTATATATAATATCCCTAGGTGGGCAATACATAGACAAGGTAGAAAGTTACACACTGAAACATACACAAACAATCAGTATTATTAATAAAAGGGATAGAAGTTACAGAACAAAGGATTTCTCCTGCTTCTGGAGTTATATAGAAAACATGAACCATAACTGCCGCATAAATGGGGATCCTTCAGATATAATCAAGATCAATGATCGTCTTGGAGGTGTGTTTGGGGTCGTTATCATGATGGAATACTGCCCTGCGGCCCAGTCTCTGAAGGGAGGGGATCATGCTCTGCCTCAGTATGTCACAGTACATGTTGACATTCATGGTTCCCTCAATGAACTGTAGCTCCCCAGTGCCGGCAGCACTCATGCAGCCCCAGACCATGACACTCCCACCACCATGCTTGTCTGTAGACAAGACACACTTGTCTTTGTACTCCTCACCTGGTTGCCGCAACACATGCTTGACACCATCTGAAAGTAAACTTCTCAGGACAGAAGAAGAGCTGCCATTGCCTTATTCTGGATTTCATCCCTAGACTAGCAATAAGTATGCAGGACAGGAGCTTGAATTTTTTGCCTTCTCTTGCTGCGTGCTTGCTCCCTGTCAGGAATTTGATAAAGAGAAACCAGAATGAGGATGATGTGATTTATAAGCAACAGGACAATGGAATCTTCAAACAGGATATCAGAGAGACATTTTTATCTCCACAGTAAAAAAAAAAAAAATCCAGATTACCCCCATAGTTTCCAGCCTTACCTCTCCAAGGACGGCTTTTATTATCACCATCAAAATCAGACTTGGGACAATATTTCAGACCCAGCAGACACCGAGTAACACCCAGAGGGTGCAAGAATGATCACCAATTGGGAAACAAGTTTTTTTTTTATTCCTTCACCTCTCCAAACACATTGAACCTTATAAAGTTTTCATGAGTTGATGCCCTTTCTGGAGGGGATGTCATCAGAATGTTGGCAATATTGTCACCTTATGATGAACAGAACATTGACAGAAAATAACCTTTAAACTGTACGCAGTATAAAACTTGTACAATGGTGTCAAGTTTATAGGATCTCATAAGCTGATAGATGTCACCATTACTGAAAGGGTGCTCAGGGTGAAAGGAAGTCTCTTCTGCTCAGTGGGAAAGAATTCCTGTTGTATAAAGAATAAAACAGACATAGAGAAGATATTGTGCGACAGCAGCCTGGTGTCCCTGTGGCTGAGATATGATGGATACAATGGTACACAAGGAGAATACATATTAGGCCAGGGTGATGGACACATTTGCAAGATTTGGTACCTTTTCCTGTCTACAGATGGTGACAGTTGTGTGACAATCCACCGGCGTTTGCTGGAGGTTTATATCATCTGTACAATTATTATGGAAATGTGTAGATGTCCTTCCCCTTAACCCTGCCTGCAAGACCCTCTGGCACTGCCTTGACATTACCATCCAAGAAAGGGAGGCCCTGGCAGCACAATGACAGCTGTATCTTTCTCTTTTCCTGACATTGTGGATCAGCAGACTGCTGTCCACAGGCGATAAGTGCTCTTTGATCCTCTGGACCTCTGGGGATCCTCTGATCTTTTTTTAATAATAACACATCCTTTTGGCTGTCACAGACTAGATTCTGGGTATGTCATGAAGCACAGAGAGGTAAAGGTCCTTCACAATATGATGGCTTCTAGCCCTCTGCAATCATCCTGCCATATTTAAGTACTTCATTAGTGTAGCATGTGTGTACTAAATCCTGTCTGGACTTCTCAGAGAAGAGACACCCAAGCCAGATATACCATCCTGATACCCAACCATCTAGAGCAGGGGTAGGCAACCTTAAAGAGATGGAGACATACCTAAACAACATGGGAGAAGTCAAAGATCACCTGGCACAGTGCTGAATAGTGTCACCTCCTCACACCTGATTTAAACCTCATTTGCACTTTGCCATAGAGCTCTATTATATCCTGCAGGCGTGGTTCACTTTCTGAAAGCGCACCAAAACCCCTGAATGCAAGAAAGCTGCAGGTACACTGCACTGTACCCGCGGTGTGAGTCAACTGCAGAATATCAGTGTGAAAGCAGCCCTATACTTTTATGACCAGTCTATTGCTTCACACTGACCTGAAGATCTCTTCTTTCCTGCTGCTGGGACCACTCTGGAGACCACTAGCCGGGATAAGAGATGGAGTGCATCTCTTATCGCATGGGACAGGAGCCAGCACTTCAGAGGAAGCATCAGCTTATGCAGCTCTTGCTCCCTACTACAGCTCTAACCTAGTGCCTCTGCATTGCACTCTGATGCTCTGGAATAGTGGGTCAGCAAGCCCAGACTGCGATCTACCAGTCACCTGTCTGTGATCTACTGGTAGATCGTGATATACAGGTTGCTGACACCCAGCAAGGACAGAGAAAGATACAATGTAGCCCTCTCATCCATTCACAGAGACAGAAAACACAAGGGCGGACTTCACAGTGACGGAACACTGTGATAGCCAATCAGAGGCTATCTGGTGACCCAGAATCGGACGTTCCAAGTCCTGAACCTTAGAACGAGGCTCTTGGTGAGACCCCAGTCTCTGTGCTGGGAGCGTGCCGTGCGGCGCTCACCCAGCACAAAGGGAGATACGCAAATATGCGGCCCCATGGAAAAAAGCCCAGTGCAGTGGGGCCGCATATTTGTGCTATGTCGGCACAAAGGGGTTAAATTCAAGTCATTAAAACTATCAAGAAATGGTGTATTACGTGCTGTTCATACTCACTACGGATCTCTATCTACCCCTTTTGTACATGTCCCCACTGCAGTTGGGGATTTTGCAGAGCATGTTGGCAGCTCTGCACATGCTCAGTTTTCAGTGTATTTTGTACCTTGAGCATTTCCTTCCTATCACATCTGAGCAGCCCATGTGACTATAGAGTCACATATGTGGTTGTATACACAGCTGTAAATGACAGCCCACTCCCTCTGTCCTCCTTCATGCCCACTAACCAGCTAAACACAATGGGTGTGGGATATTACATCTTGATTGATGGAGGCTTCACCTCCTTCTTTTTCTAAGACACAGGCTGGAGGGGCCTGACACAGCCTGTGACTGGCAGAAATCCACCCGCCCCACGTTATTGCCAACAAATAATAAAGATTGCATTTTAAATATACACTGAGCAAAATTATAAATGCAACACTTTTGTGTTTGCCCCTGTTTATCATGAGCTGAACGCAAATATCTACAACTTCTTCTATGTGCACAAAAGGTCTAAATCTGTGTTAGTGAGCACTTCTCCTTTGCCAAGATAATCCATCCACCTCACAGGTATGGCATATCAAAATGCTGATTAGACAGCATGATTATTGCACAGGTGTGCTTTAGGCTGGCCACAATAAAAGACCACTCTAAAATATGAAGTTTTACTGTATTGGGGGGGTCGGAGGGTCTGAAAACCAGTCAGTATCTGGGGTGACCACCATGGTCACGCTCCGTGCCGACAATCCCCCTCCATTCATAATAAAATACTATAATAAAATAATACTTTTAAAGATAATTAATAATATAATGCCATAATAAAATAATACAATATGTCTTCTACAGTCATTTAACCCACCATGGGCTACGGAGAATTCACTGCTGCAAACAGTGCAGTGAGCTACACCGTCATTGTTTTTTTTACCCCTATTATGCATGGGTACACTTTAGTGTAGTCTAGGCTGAAGTGCATTTTGTACTTCTTTTTTTTTTTTACCCTGCCATGATGGTTCTGCACTGCCACTGATAACCCTGACCCTGCCTGTGTAGTATCACATTTTTGGGGCTCAAATTATGATTATTCAGAAATAATAAAAAGCACAAAAAATTGTGACTCATTTTAAATTTGCATCAGCAATGGTATTGTTTGTGGTTTGTAAAGACACCTGTGTCAGTTTGGGTAAAGATTGTTGTGAGATGGAGAGTAACAAGTGAAAGTGACAGAGAACAAATGATTTTATCAAAACATTCCACATTCTAGCATTCTTAAAAACAAAATAGATTAAGTAGAAGCAACAATGTTGCAAAGGAAAATTTATTTCAGAGAAAGATACATTTCATCTCAACATTAAAAGGATTTATTTGAGGAAGTTACAATTGTACCATTAGAATCAATGGCTAAAACTTGCATTGGACTATAATAGCGCCAATTTTCACTCCCAAAAAATGCTCTTTAACACAGCACTCATTCTGGTATTTACTATAGCACCCTGTAAAAAAGACTGGAGCTAAAATGAGATCTATTTGCAGGTATGAGCATGCTGAGTTGTGTTGGCGATTTTTATCGGGATTGCAACATTATGGTGGACACATTGGACAATTTTGACACATTTTTGGGACCATTGGCATTTTTACAGCGATCAGTGCTATAAAAATGCATTAATTACTGTAAAAATGTCACTGGCAGGGAAGGGGTTAACACTAGGGGACGATCAAGGGGTTAATTGTGTTCCCTAGTGTGTGTTCTAACTGAAGGGGGGGAGGGGACTGTGTAGGGGAGATGACAGATCGCTGCTCATACTCTGTATGGACAGACAATCTGTCTCTTCTTCCCTCAGAGAACCGGAAACTGTGTTTACACACACACAGATCCTGGTTCTCCGTGTGTCAGCAGCGATCGCGGGAGCCCGTCGGTGATCGTGACTGCCGGGCACTCGCATTGGCTCCGGGGGCGAGCAGCGAGCGCACGCGCACCCACAGGGCGAAGCGATGTAACATAACGTCAGTTCACCCAGCTGTGCCATTCTGCTGCAGTACATATATACTACTAGATGTTTCAGTGTAGAAATAACTTTTTCACACAGTTTAAAAGCAGATTATGTTTAAATAATATACCACATATTTCAGTACTATTTAGGCAATTATATCGTGCTCTAAACATTATTTCCATGTGCACTACTCCAGGTTTTAGCAGAGTAATGCCGCGTACACGTGATCGGACATGACATTCCGACAACAAAATCCATGTTTTTTTTCCGACGGATGTTGGCTCAAACTTGTCTTGCATACACACGGTCACACAAATCTTGTCGGAAATTCCGATCGCCAAGAACGCGGTGACGTACAACACGTACGACAAGCCAAGAAAAATTAAATTCAATAGCCAGTGCTGCTCTTCTGCTTGATTCCGAGCATGCGTGGCACTTTGTGCGTCGGAATTGTGTACAGTACACACGATCGTAATTTCCGACAATGGATTTTGTTGTAGGAAAATTTGAGATCCAGATCTCAAATTTTGTTTGTCGGAAATTCCAACGGAAAATGTCCGATGGAGCCTACACACGGTCGGAATTTCGGACAAAAAGCTTACATCGAACATTTGTTGTGGGAAAATCGGACCATGTGTAAGCTAGAGCTGCATGATTCTGGCTAAAATGAGAATCACGATTTTTTTGCTTAGAAGGTAGATCACGATTCTCTCACGATTCTCGCAGCGTAACATCATCTTTCACATTAAAACAAAAAAAATTGGGCTAACTATACTGTTTTTTTTTATTATTATTATTCATTGAAGTGTATTTTTTCTAAGAAAAATTGCATTTAAAAAAACCGCTGAGCAAATACAGTGTGACATAAAATATTGCAGCAATTGACATTTTATTCCCTAGGGTCTCTGCTAAAATATATATATAATGTTTGGGGGTTCCAAGTAATTTTCTAGAAAAAAATATTGATTTTAACTTAAGAAAGAAGTGTCAGAGAAAGGTTTAGACTTTAAGGCCCCATTCACACCTGAGCGTAGTGTTTTTGAGCGTTTTTCCGGCGTTTTGTTGCGCGTTTTTTCAGGCATAATTGCGCGTTTCCATGCAGCGTTGTCCGGCGTTTTTGAGCTTTGCCGTTTTTTTTATTAGCCAATAGGAAAAATTATCATCTGTTTCATCATTTGTTGCTATGTTGTTAGATTTTGTCATCTGCTTCCTGCTCCAAAACCACCCAAATCTGCCCGATTCGCGCGACAAAACGGGGTCCAGAACTTGTTTGAGCTTCAGGCGTTGGGCTTCAGGTGACTTGGAGTGGAGATCATGTGAACCATCTCCATAGAGAATAATGGATTTTTTCACCTCAAGCGTTTTGTAGCTTGAGGTTTCAAGCTACAAAACGCTCAGGTGTGAACGGGCTCTAGTGGTTAAACTTCCTGCATTTACACATTGTTGAAAACTTGGCAGACTGCCCGGATTATTTATTTACACAGAAGTTCTATCCCTTTGATCTAAGAAGGAAGCTTAGTTACAATGTTTCAAGTTAAAGACTTGGCAGACTGCCCGAATGCTTTCTTTTGACAGCTGAGTGAGCAGATTGTAGTCTCTCCACTTGTTTATATGAAAGAATCGACAACCTCTGCAGGAGAGATTGTCGGGGAGGTGAATCGAGATCACGATTTTTAAATGATTAATTGTGCAGCTTTAGTGTACGCGGCATAAGGGTTTGGGCGATATTTGGTTTCATGGAACTGTAGTAAATTCGATTTTGGGAGTATTTTTTTTACCAGCACTATAGTGAATACAGTTTTAGCGCTAATTAGCGGTAATTAGCGCTGCAGCGCTATAGTAAATGACCCCCAATGTGTGTAGTCTCATGTAGCCATGCAACACTAGAGAAAAAAATGTCTTGGTGGGTAAACAAGAGTGTCTACCCCCTACAGGAGTGACTACCTACAGAGACTATAATGGAATAAACCAGTGTTTAATCAAAAATAGTAAACTTTATAAATAAATGTGTCTAAAAAGGGTAAATAAGTGTAAATTGCAAGAGTAAAGATTACATCCATCACCAATATAAAGACAACATTGTCTTCCCAAAAAAAAGTCCCCCCCCCCCCCCCCTCCAAATAGTAACCACACCAAGCGAGTAAATGAGTAGAGGACAAAGTAAACCATTGACTCATCAACACTGCATAATGTGTTATCACCTCTCGGAATTAACAAAACACTGCAATATAGGCTAGCCAAAAAAGGAAGTCCAGAGGAGCATAATTAGTGCATTGAAGACTCAGTAGCGTCGGTTATGTGATGGTGTGTACACAGCAGTAACTGCTTGTTGGTGCACGCTGTCTTCTTAATATAAAGCTTTGTGGGAAGACAACGTTGTCTTTATATTGGTGACGGATGTGATCTTTACTCTTGCAGTATACACTTATTTACCCTTTTTAGACAAATTTATTAATAAAGTGTAAAGTTTACTATTTTTGTTATTATTAAACACTGGTTTAGTCCGCTAAAGTTTCTGTAGGTAGCCACTGCTGTTGGGGTTAGGCACTGTTGTTTACACACGGAGACATTTTTTTTTTATAGAGGACTAGAAGCTCCTCCTGCCACTGTTTCCCTGCAGACAGGCTGGGAAAGAGCTGAGTCATATGACACCTGTATATCGAATAGGAAAAAGGTACTTCAATTTTTTTTTTTTAAATTAAAATACCGTAATTACAGTGACATCATCCACATAGAGAAATAGAAGAGTTAAGGCTAAGAACTGAGAGATCAAACACCGCTGATCACTCAGTTCTCCCCGCCGCTCTGAGCAGAGAGCTGTGACTGTCAGTCTCGCTCTCTGCTCTGTCCCCCTGTGCTCGCTGGAGCGTGGAGGGGGCGGGAGCGGTTGGCTCAGGCTCTCAGCGGCTCGCTGAGAGGCTGAGCCGGGTGTCAGTCCAGGCTGGTCCTGGGTGGATCTCAACCATATGGGTCACGGGAGTGCAGAACAAGCTGCACTCCTGTGTTTCACAGGAGAAGTACAGCCAAACAAGCTTTGGCTGTACATCTCCTTTAAGAGGAAGTCCTCTTCAGTCCTTGGCAGAAAGAAACATTGTTGCAATTGCAGATGTCACCGAATCAAGTAATTACTTGGACACTGTTTTTCTTGTTGAATTATCTTTTGGAACGTTGCCTTTTTCAAGTCCTAAAAAGTGGGAATAGTCTACAAAGGAAAAGTATTGTATTTCTTTGTTATTTCATTGCATCATTTTGGATAAAAGTTTCTTGGACTGGAGTTTTTGTGAGTCTAGCATTAGTCTTCTTTTGGTGCTGCTTCTGGCACCTACCTACTAAATGAGTGTTATGTATATACACTATATTGTCAAAAGTATTGTGACGCCTGTCTTTACACGCACCTGAACTTTAACCACTTGAGCCCCGGACCATTATGCTGCCTAAGGACCAGAGGTCTTTTTCCAATTTGGCACTGCGTCGCTTTAACTGCTAATTGCGCGGTCATGCAATGCTGTACCCAAACGAAATTTGCGTCCTTTTCTTCCCACAAATAGAGCTTTCTTTTGATGGTATTTGATCACCTCTGCGGTTTTTATTTTTTGCGCTATAAACGGAAAAAGACCGAAAATTTTGAAAAAAAATGATATTTTCTACTTTTTGTTATAAAAAAAATCCAATAAACTAAATTTTAGTCATACATTTAGGCCAAAATGTATTCGGCCACATGTCTTTGGTAAAAAAAATGTCAATAAGCGTATATTTATTGGTTTGCGCAAAAGTTATAGCGTCTACAAACTAGGGTACATTTTCTGGAATTTACACAGCTTTTAGTTTATGACTGCCTATGTCATTTCTTGAGGTGCTAAAATGGCAGGGCAGTACAAAACCCCCCCAAATGACCCCATTTTGGAAAGTAGACACCCCAAGGAAATTGCTGGGAGGCATGTTGAACCCATTGAATATTTATTTTTTTTGTCCCAAGTGATTGAAAAATGACAAAAAAAAAAAAAAAAAAAAATATTTACAAAAAGTCGTCACTAAATGATATATTGCTCACACAGGCCATGGGCCTATGTGGAATTGCACCCCAAAATACATTTAGCTGCTTCTCCTGAGTATGGGGATACCACATGTGTGGGACTTTTTGGGAGCCTAGCCGCGTACGGGGCCCCGAAAACCAATCACCGCCTTCAGGATTTCTAAGGGTGTAAATTTTTGCTTTCACTCTTCACTGCCTATCACAGTTTCGGAGGCCATGGAATGCCCAGGTGGCACAAAACCCCCCAAAATGACCCCATTTTGGAAAGTAGACACCCCAAGCTATTTGCTGAGAGGCATATTGAGTCCATGGAATATTTTATATTTTGACACAAGTTGCGGGAAAGTGACACTTTTTTTTTTTTTTTTTTTTTTTTTCATAAAGTTGTCACTAAATGATATATTGCTCACACAGGCCATGGGCATATGTGGAATTGCACCCCAAAATACATTTAGCTGCTTCTCCTGAGTATGGGGATACCACATGTGTGGGACTTTTTGGGAGCCTAGCCGCGTACTGGACCCCAAAAACCAATCACTGCCTTCAGGATTTCTAAGGGTGAAAATTTTTGATTTCACTCTTTACTGCCTATCACAGTTTCGGAGGCCATGGAATGCCCAGGTGGCACAAAACCCCCCCAAATGACCCCATTTTGGAAAGTAGACACCCCAAGCTATTTGCTGAGAGGCATGGTGAGTATTTTGCAGCTCTCATTTGTTTTTGAAAATGAAGAAAGACAAGAAAAAACATTTTTTTTTTTCTTTTTTCAATTTTCAAAACTTTGTGACAAAAAGTGAGGTCTGCAAAATACTCACTATACCTCTCAGCAAATAGCTTGGGGTGTCTACTTTCCAAAATGGGGTCATTTGGGGGGGTTTTGTGCCACCTGGGCATTCCATGGCCTCCGAAACTGTGATAGGCAGTGAAGAGTGAAATCAAAAATTCACGCCCTTAGAAAGCCTGAAGGCGGTGCTTGGTTTTCGGGGTCCCGTACGCGGCTAGGCTCCCAAAAAGTCTCACACATGTGGTATCCCCGTACTCAGGAGAAGCAGCAGAATGTATTTTGGGGTGTAATTTCATATATTTCCATGGCATGTTTGAGCAATATATCATTTAGTGACAACTTTGTGCAAAAAAAAATAAAAAAAAAAAAAATTTGTCTCTTTCCCGCAACTTGTGTCGCAATATAAAATATTCCATGGACTCGACATGCCTCTCAGCAAATAGCTTGGGGTGTCTACTTTCCAAAATGGGGTCATTTGGGGGGGTTTTGAACTGTCCTGGCATTTTATGCACAACATTTAGAAGCTTATGTCACACATCACCCACTCTTCTAACCACTTGAAGACAAAGCCCTTTCTGACACTTATTGTTTACATGAAAAAGTTTTTTTTTTTGCAAAAAAATTACTTTGAACCCCCAAACATTATATATTTTTTTAAAGCAAATGCCCTACAGATTAAAATGGTGGGTGTTTCATTTTTTTTTTTCACACAGTAATTGCGCAGCGATTTTTCAAACGCATTTTTTGGGGAAAAAACACACTTTTTTTAATTTTAATGCACTAAAACACGCTATATTGCCCAAATGTTTGATGAAATAAAAAAGATGATCTCAGGCCGAGTACATGGATACCAAACATGACATGCTTTAAAATTGCGCACAAACGTGCAGTGGCAACAAAATAAATACATGTTTAAAAGCCTTCAAAAGCCTTTACAGGTTACCACTTTAGATTTACAGAGGAGGTCTACTGGAAAAATTACTGCACTCGATCTGGCCTTCGCGGTGATACCTCACATGCATGGTGCAATTGCTGTTTACGTTTGACGACAGACCGCCGCTTGCGTTCGCCTTAGCGCGAGAGCAGGGGGCGACAGGGGTGTTTTTTTTTTTTTTTTTTTTTTTCTTTATTATTTTTTTGCTTTTTTAATCTTACTTTTAAACTGTTCCTTTCATATTTTTTTTTTTAATCATTTTTATTGTTATCTCGGGGAATGTAAATATCCCCTATGATAGCAATAGGTAGTGACAGGTACTCTTTTTTGAAAAAATTGTGGTCTATTAGACCCTAGATCTCTCCTCTGCCCTCAAAGCAAATGACCACACCAAGATCGGTGTGATAAAATGCTTCCCCAATTTCCCAATGGCGCTATTTACATCCGGCGAAATCTAAGTCATGAAATACTCGTAGCTTCCGGTTTCTTAGGCCATAGAGATGTTTGGAGCCACTCTGGTCTCTGATCAGCTCTATGGTCAGCTGGCTGAATCACCGGCTGCATTCTCAGGTTCCCTGTTGAGACAGGAGAGCCAGAGAAAAACACGGAAGACGGTGGGGGGGGGGGGGCATTCCCTCCCACGGCTTGTAAAAGCAGTCTAGAGGCTAATTAGCCGCTAGGATTGCTTTTACATGAAAGCCGACCGCTGGCTGAAAAGAATGATACCAAGATGATACCTAAACCTGCAGGCATCATTCTGGTATAACCACTCAAAGTCGTGAATGGCGTACCTGAAGACAAAAAAATGGTTAACAATGGTTAACAATAAAGCACAGTAAAGTGTAAATAATTACACACCTGAAAAACAAACATGATAAAACATAATAACAATAACAATAACAATAACAATAACAATAACAATCAATAACAATAACAATAACAATAACAATCAATAACAATAACAATAACAATAACAATAAAACATTGCAGAATAGAATACAGTAAAAAAGAGCAGAACAATAGAGAGAGAGAATAGAGAGAGAGAGAACAATAAAACAACAACTATTTTTTTTTATTTCATATTTTTTTTTTTTTTTACACTTTTTTTTGTAACTAACTTTTATAACGGTAACCGGTTCCAGGTTCGGGTCTCTCAAAATGCGATGGCATCTTGGGAGACCCTGTGAAAGTGTGCCTAGTCTGTGCAATGCTGTACCCTACGCTAATACTCAACTAGTGAATGGTAGCGTTCAAAACATTCACCAATGCAAAGACCAGGATTGTCAGGACAGGAGGGACAATAATAGCGGGTGTCACGCCTATATCCGCGCTTGCTGCAGACACGACATCTTTTTTGGGGGGTTCGCTGGGTAGGGGTACTCGGGAGGACATAAAAATGCCTCTCATGCAGCCGACTGCATTTGGTTGGGGATGTGAATGGGGGAAGTACGGGCGCTGCAGAAGCGGTGGGTTCCCAATTAGGATTGGCGAATGCAGCAGGAAGGGCACTATGGGCACGACGGGCCTGTGTTTGTCTTTTTGGTGGCAGCGGGACACTACTTGTGCTTGCCACCTCACCAGCTTGAACTGCACTTATGGGACTCGCCACGTCACCACGTGTTACTGTAGTGCTGGTTTGACTACGACCGGGGTGTACTAGGCCGCTGGCGCTTGCCAGTTCACCAAAACACTACCAAAAAACTGTTAGCGATCGCAGGGATCAGGCCTGACTCTGCGAACGCTGCAGTTATGCGTTTAGTGTTTTGTAAGTGACAGTGATCGATCGATACCGCACTTGGGTGGGCTGGGCTGGGCCGGGCGGAGGGGCAAAACGCAGGTGCTAGCAGGTATCTGGGCTGATCCCGCTAACACTGCGTTTTTGGGAACCCTAAACTGCTGGTGACGCTAGTATAGATCTAATCGGATCAGATATTGATGCGATCAGATACTATACCACTAAGGGAGGTGTACAGTGCGTGCGTGGGTGTTAGCGGTACTGGCGCTAATCTGACGCTGCCTGGGGCTGGTGCTTGCCAGTTCACCAAAACGCTACAAAAAAAACTGTTAGCGATCGCAGGGATCAGGCCTGACTCTGCGAACGCTGCAGTTATGCGTTTAGTGTTTTGTAAGTGACAGTGATCGATCGATACTGCACTTGGGTGGGCTGGGCTGGGCCGGGCGGAGGGGCAAAACGCAGGTGCTAGCAGGTATCTGGGCTGATTCCGCTAACACTGCGTTTTTGGGAACCCTAAACTGCTGGGGACGCTAGTATAGATCTGATCGGATCAGATATTGATCCGTTCAGATACTATACCACTAAGGGAGGTGTACGGTGCGTGCGTGGGTGTTAGCGGTACTGGCGCTAACCTGACGCTGCCTGGGGCTGGTGCTTGCCAGTTCACCAAAATGCTACCAAAAAAACTGTTAGCGATCGCAGGGATCAGGCCTGACTCTGCGAACGCTGCAGTTATGCGTTTAGTGCCTTGTAAGTGACAGTGATCGATCGATACTGCACTTGGGTGGGCTGGGCGGAGGCACAAAACGCAGGTGCTAGCAGGTATCTGGGCTGATCCCGCTAACACTGCGTTTTTGGGAACCCTAAACTGCTGGGGACGCTAGTATAGATCTGATCGGATCAGATATTGATCCGTTCAGATACTATACCACTAAGGGAGGCGCATGCTGCGTGTGTGGGTGTTAGCGGTACTGGCGCTAATTTGACGCTGCCTGGGGCGACGCATATCGCCGCCGGGCGATCAGGGGGCTAAACCTTTATTCGGTAATAAACGGCGGGTTCCCTGACACTATAAAAAATAAACAAACTAACCAGCGTCACCCGTATCGGTTATACGGTGATCAGTGGTGAAAGGGTTAACTAGGGGGCAATCAAGGGGTTAAAACATTTATCAGATAGTATATGGGGGTCCCTGACGCTATAAAACGCTGACGGCGAACCTAAATATTTACCTCACTAACTAGCGTCACCAGCGACACTAATACAGCGATCAGAAAAATGATCGCTTAGCGACACTGGTGACAGGGGGTGATCAAGGGGT
Source organism: Lithobates clamitans (assembly GCA_037952925.1). Lineage (NCBI taxonomy): Eukaryota > Metazoa > Chordata > Amphibia > Anura > Ranidae > Lithobates > Lithobates clamitans. Next base: position 1,957,777 of record JBBGZY010000020.1, on the reverse strand, counting down.
TAAAACTTTATTAGGGGGGGTTAGGGGGGTACCCTAGACCTAAAGGGGGGTAATTTACACTGTCCCAACACTGTCACTGTCACAAACTGACACTATGCAGTAATCAGAAAAAAAAAAAAAAAAAAAAAAAAAAAAACTGCTGGTGTCAGTTTGTGACAGGGGGGGGGGGGTGATTGGGGGGGGATCGGGGGGCGATCGGGGGGGGGATCGGGGTGATTTGTGTGCCTGGCATGTTCTACTGTGTGTGTAGTGTTTGGTGCACTCACATACTTGTCGTCTCTCCTCGGGCCGGAACGGAAAATACCGACCCGAGGGGAGATGACATCACTTCCTTTGCTGCTGTTTAGCATACAGCAGCAAAGGAGTGTTTTCATTGGCCGGCGGCGATCGCGAGGGGGGGGCCACGAACGGATGGTCTCCCCCTCATCACCGATCGCCGCTGGACAAACGACGACCGCCTCGGGCACCGGGGGGGGGTCCGATCGGACCCCCCACCCGCGGAAGGCAAATCACGTACATGTACGTGATTTTGCCTGTCCGTGCCACTTTGCCGACGTACATCGGCGTGAGGCGGTCGTCAAGTGGTTAATGGCATCCCAGTCTTAGTCCGTAGGGTTCAATATTGAGTTGGCCCACCCTTTGCAGCTATAACAGCTTCAACTCTTCTGGGAAGGCTGCCCATAAGGTTTAAGAGTGTGTCTATGGGAATGTTTGACCATTCTTCCAGAAGCACATTTGTGAGCTCAGGCACTGATTTTGGACGTGAAGGCTTGGGTCAGAGTCTCTGCTCTAATTCATCGCAAAGGTGTTCTATCGGGTTGAGGTCAGCAATCTGTGCAGGCCAGTCAAGTTCCTCCACCCCATCCATGTCTTTATGGACCTTGCTTTGTGCACTGGTGAGCAGTCATGTTGGAACAGCAAGGGGCCATCCCCAAACTTTTCCCACAAAGTTGGGAGCATGAAATTGTTCAAAATATCTTGGTATGCTGATGCCTTAAGATTTCCCTTCACTGGAACTAAGGAGCCAAGCCCAACCCCTGAAAAACAACCCCACACCATAATCCCCCCTCCACCAAATGATTTGGACCAGTGCACAAACCAAGGTCCATAAAGACATGGCTGAGCGAATTTGGGGTGTAGGAACTTGACTGGCCTGCACAGAGCCCTGACCTCAACCCTATAGAACACTTTTGGGATGAATTAGAGCGGAGACTGCGAGCCAAGCCTTCTCATCCACATCGGTGTCTGACTTCACAAATGTGCTTCTGAAAGAATGGTCAAACATTCCCTTTGACACACTCCTAAACCTTGTGGACAGCCTTCCTAGAAGAGTTGAAGCTGTTATAGCGGCAAAGGGTGGGCCAACTCAATATTGAACCCTACGGACTAAGACTGGGATGCCATTAAAGTTCATATGCGTGTAAAGGCAGGTGTCCCAATACTTTTGAAAATATAGTGTAGTATGTCCAGTGGTGTCTGTTGTGCCCATTTATTTCTGAGTAGGGAGAATATGTGCTGAAGATGTTTGTCAGATGTTAAAGTGGAGCCAGGTAATGCAAAGCTCCATCTGCTTCTGCTGCCCTTGTCATGTCTGCTTTAATGATATGACTATTCAAAACCTGAGCACATTGCTGACTAGATTGGCTGGGAAGGTCAATGTGCACATTATTTGAAGCTTCAAATGAACAATTCTGTTCCTAAAAAATGAATCGCAGTAATTGGATGTGATCTCACCGGACAGAGATTTATCCAGATTGCGACCAGCAACATCAGGAAAGATGGTTAAGTGTGCACCGCAGTTTGCAAACAGTATATATATGTATATATTATTCATATTCTGATATACTTCATAGACCTTTGTGCCAGCGAGTGGCTGTCATCTTTTTCAAGATTTCTGTCTTTTCTCCACAAGCTGTTGGAAGGACAATGCATAGAAGTGACCCCCTGCAACATTAAAAGTCAAAATGTCAGCATTTGTTGAATGTCACAGTCAGTGACAAGTTCTCTTCATGTGGCAAACAGCTGTTTAACGTGATAAATGGCAGCGCAGCCGGGAGTACGGCCATTCTGGAGGGAGAAGTGTCAGTCTTCTCTCACCAACTCCTTACTGGAGAAAGGATGTTTTACATACTATAACGTCTGTCAGTTTCCCAGCATTCTGCCGTTCTGATCCCTTTATTCAATGCTCAGGGGAAGCACAAGTCCTCTCCAAGGCTGCACTGGGCCTTAAAGTCTGCACATTTTCAATAGTGTTATGAACAATACAAGTATCCTAACAGTTTTGTCAAATACCAGAATTAACTTTTCACCATCCATGTTTCTCTGACATTTAACTGCACCTGCAAACTTCCATGGTTGGCTTCTGGCAAGATAGAGTGCATGGCAAAGCTGGGACAGGCGTAGCTGGTAATACAGCCTGGTCCAGTCCCACCTAGTAGAGAGGCCTTATCGGAACTAAAATAACCATTTATCTTCTTACCTTACAATTAATTTTGATTATCTCAATGACCAGAAATCTGCTTCTTTAAAATATGCACTAGTAGAGCTCAGAAGAAGTCAGGAATAGTAACTGTATTTAAAAATAACATGTCTGCAGGCAACTCACTCCCTTCAAGACAGAAATGTGCAGGTTGGATCTCCTACTAAAATAGACAGCTCACCCACAGCTCTGTACACCACGAAGCCAGGAAACTTGGAATAGGCAACTGCACACAGAAACGGGATACCAATAAAAACGTCTTTATTGTAATGTAGGCAGACACAGTCAAAGGGACAAACAGAAGGTTAACATGTTTCACACATCTTGTGCTTAGTCATAACCATGGGTTATGACTAAGCACTAAATGTGTTGAACATGTTAACCTTCTGTTCATTCCTGTAATTACATCCGTGTACAATACAAAAAAGAAGTTTTTATTAGTATCCTGTTGCGGTGTGTGTGGATGCCTATTCCAATTTTCCTTGTTTGTCGAGATGGGGAGCCGGACCAGCACCTGTGGGGTTACCTGCTATGAGATCTCTTCGGCTCACCTGGAGCAAGGATTTCTCCTCTGCCTTCCTGCCACCATTAGGCCTACTGAAAGCATAGCAGGAAACCTTTTCAGACATATGTGGCAAGTGGATCTAAAGGACACACTATTCTTTATTTAACATCCTGGATCAGGGATCTGAGGGTATGCAGCCTTCGTTTCCCATCCTAGATGGAGATCAGGGAGCCTCCATCTTTCTATTGCTATCCTAGATGGCTTCCATCCTGAAGGGTTCAATACTTCATTTACCACCCCAGTTGGAGAGCTGAGGTCCTCCGTGCTTAATTTACCATACTAGTTGGGGAACTGAGGGCCTTCATGTACTTTCCTGGATAGAGAGGTGCCAGCCTCCATCTTTTATTAACCATTCTAGATGGAGATCTGTGAGCCTTCATTTACCATGCTAGACTTGAAATCCGAGGGCCTCCATGTTAGAGGGAGCTCTGAGGTTCTTTATTCTTCAATAACTATCCTAGACAAGACATCTGAGGGACTCTATCCTTCACTGACTATAGACCGAAGATCTGAGGGTCGTCATTGTTTATTTACCATTCTAGACAGAGAGTTAAGAACCTCCATCCTTTATTTACTATTCTTGACAGAGATCTGTGGGCTTCCATGCTTCATTTACCATCCTAGACCTAGGTCTAAGAGCCTCTACCCTGTATTTACTATCCTAGCATGGGCTCTGAGGGCCTCCATTCTTTATTTTCTATCCTAGACCTCAGATCTAAGAGCCAAAAAATAAACTCAGCGCTCATTTGAGGAGAGACCCTGGAGGTGTACACAGATCAAATAAATATGATTAAAAGAGTCTCCCAATAGGGGGGACAAAGTCCATAGCAACAGTCTCTAAGATGAAGAGAGAAAGGAATTCATGTACCAGCACAAAGGGCAGCCAGTTTGAAGAGCTAGAAGCAGTCTCTGCAATGCAACAAAGGAAAAGAAACCCAGCGCCTCTAAGTGCAGTATTGGTAAACCATTTAATAAGTCAAAAGTGAAACTACTCAAAAAGGGAGCATAAACACAAGCATGATAATAATCCTGCAGAAAAATCCGGGGGTGGTTTTCTCCTAAACGTCAGTGTCTCTGAAGTGCAGCTGACAGCTCGTGCAGGTGGATTCCAGCATTCGCAGCCTATGATAACAGCAGGGAACACAGGAGCGATTGGAAATGACCGTCACTTCCGGGTGCAGGGTGAGAGGAGGTGGCTTCGCGTTCAGAGCATGCTTGCTCCTTCCTCAGGCCATACAGGTAGGACTATTATCATGCTTGTGTTTATGCTCCATTTGTGAGTAGTTTCACTTTTGACTTATCATTAAATGGTTTACCAATACAGGCGCTGTGTTTCTTTTCCTTTGTCAGATCCAAGAGCCTCCAACCTTAGAGATGTCTGGGGCTCCATCCTTTCTTTGCTACCATAGATGGGGATCTAACAGCCTTCATCTTTCATTTAATGTCTGCAATGGAGATCTGATGGTATCCATCGTTCATTTTCTATCTGTGATGGAGATCTGAGGGCCTCCGCCCTTCATTTACCATCCTAGGCTGTAGATCTGAAGGCCTCAATCCTTCATTTACTTTCCAAAGCTGGAGGTCTGAGGGCCTTCATCCTTAATTTACTATCTGAGATCAAATATCAAAGGGACTCCATCCTTCACTTACTATCCTAGACCAGAAATCTAAAGGCCTCCCTTCTTCATTAACTATCCTAGACCAGAAATTTGAGGGTCTCCTTCCTATATTTACCATACTAGACAAAGAGGTGAGGGTCGCCATCCTTTTTTTTTTTACCATTCTATGCCAGAGTTCTGAAAGCCTCCATCCTTGATCTATTCTTAGATATCTTAGAGATCGTAAACCAACGATCTGAGGCTTGTATCATTCCTACTATCCTAGTCCAGTGATCTGAGGGCCTCCATCCTTCACATACTATCCTTGACCGGAGATCTGAGGCCCTCACTCTTTCTTCATTTACCATCCGAGACCAGAGATTTGAGGGCCTCCTTCCTTCATTTACCATCCTAGACAAAGAGGCAAGTGCTGACATTCTTTATTTACCGTCCTATACCATAGATCTGAAAACCTCCATTCTTTATCTACTATCTTAGACCAAAGATATGAGGGCTTTTATCCTTCATTTACTATCCTAGTCCGATGATATGAGGGTCTCTATCCTTCACATACTATCCTAGACCAGAGTTCTGAAAGCCTCCATCCTTGATCTATTCTTAGATATCTTAGAGATCGCAAACCAACGATCTGAGGGCTTGTATCATTCCTACTATCCTAGTCCAGTGATCTGAGGGCCTCCATCCTTCACATACTATCCTTGACCGGAGATCTGAGGCATCCATCTTTCTCATAACCGGCCAGCTGATCTAAGGGTTTCCAATCTTCATTTACCATCCGAGACCAGAGATTTGAGGGCCTCCTTCCTTCATTTACCATCCTAGACAAAGAGGCGAGGGTTGACATTCTCTATTTACCGTCTTATACCATAGATCTAAAAACCTCCATCCTTTATCTACTATCTTAGACCAAAGATATGAGGGCTTTTATCCTTCATTTACTATCCTAGTCCAATGATATGAGGCTGATCTAAAGGGTCTCCATTCTTTATTTACCACCCCAGACCAGAGATTTGAAGGCATTCTCCCTTCATTTACCATCCTAGACAAAGAGGGCCTCCATCCTTCACATACTCCTTCAGACATATGCAGTCAGCTGATCTAAGGGTATCCATTCTTCATTTATGCCCCTAGATCAGAGATCTGAGGGCCTCCATCCTTCATTTATGTTCCTAGATGGAGATCTGAGGGCCTCCATCCTTTATTTGCTCTCCTAGATAGAGGTCTGAGGACATCCTTTTTTTATTTACCATCTTAAACAGAGAGGTGAGGGTCACCATCCTTTATTTATCATCCTAGACCAGGGATCTGAAGCTCTCCATCATTCATCTACTATCCTAGACCAGAGATCTGAGGGCCTTGATCCTTCTTTTACTAAACTACTGTAGAATGGTGATCTGAGGGTCTCCATTTGTAGGCAGCTGCTGGTTTCTGAAGTAACTTTGGTGGAACGCCAAGAATTTTTTTTAACTTGTGGTCTGGAAGCTCAGCTAATAAGAATGCCCCTCTCCTTTTTATTGAGGGGAATACTAAGACAGCAAATTTGACCCTTCCTGGCTCCATCTAATTTTAAAAATAAGAGAGAAAAAGAGAGTTTTAGCTGCCCACATCTACAGTATAATCATAGTAGCCTAAATCTAAAATCTTTTTTTTTTGTATTGACTATTGACAGATACCCAGCTACTGTCAAGTGTACTGTCAGCTGATGTCATTGCATCATTATATAGTATATCATCGGCTAATGTCTTTGCTTAGGTCAGCCGTAGTCAGCTCACGGTGCTGTCTCTGTATAGTTCATGCAAGAAGGTGATGGAGGAGGCCGGCTGTGCTTTATTGGTGTCAGAGTGCAATGAATTACTTATAATCCAGTGTTAAGGTGTCACCAGTATTGGGATGTATATGGAATTATATCTGCATTTGTGGGATTATCTGACAGCTCTGTACACATTGCTTTTTCTACATTGCTCTGTCCTCATTGTTTGTCCTGCACTGTCAGTTCCTGTACTAACGGGGTGACTTTGGGTGATACTGGGGATTCCTACAGAGGGTTAATCTGAGCATCGAAGTCTCCTCTTTGCTGTTATCTCTCATTGCGCCCTGTCACTACAGCACAACTGCTCATCATTGCGAGGCTCAGGCTATGCGTTATTCACTCCCTGACCTCTGATCTGAGAGTGACAAGAGAGAACCGAAGACGGGCAACAATAGAGCTTACCTATATATATATATATAGAGAGAGACATAACACACTGTCAGTATTTAGAGACCACTCTACTTTGAGAGCACCAAAACACACCAGACCCACTTTATATAGAGGCCACTGTACTGTGGGAGCACCAAAACACACCAGGCAACCTGTTCACAGAGATTGCTCTACTGTGACATCACCAACACATACCAGACTGTCTGCATATAGACCCCTCCATTGTGACATTACCAACAAATACCAGACTGTCTGTATACAGGGCTGCTGATAGAAATCATGTGGCCCTGTACAGCCTACCTATTGGGGCCCCCTTCAGCCGCACCCTCAACCCCACCCCTGGCCCCTCCCCAGAGCCCACCAGACAAATTGGACACCTGACACTTTTTTAGGAACCAGTGTCACCAATACAGTGATCACTGCTATAAATATGCACTGTCACTGTACTAATGACACTGGCTGGGAAGGGGTTAACATCAGGGGTGATCAAAGGGTTAAATACGTGCCTAACAAGTGTTTTCTTACTACGTGGAGGAGGTGGTTTTACTAAAGGAAGGAGGTGGTTTTACTAAAGGAAGGCATAGATCGTTGTCCCTGCTTTGCAGGAACACAGAATCAATGTATTCCATACTGACAAAACAGCAATCTGTCTTGTTTACTTGTTTACATAGGCAGACTGCCATTCTGCCTGTGTACAGAATTATCGGTGGGTGCCGGTGGACATCCAGTGCGCTGGATCCGCTGGTCGGTTCTGATACCCGAAAATGCAGAATATATATATATATACGCGTAATCCTGCGCAACGCGACCACCCTGCAGCAGTAAATTTCCTATGGGGCAGTCGGCAACTCGTTAAGATCATCAGCATTATGATAACACACAGGTAGCAGGCTCTCTATCATGGCTCTGGCTGGCACTGTCAGAGTGTCACATAAGATTGCTGTTGGGTGATGACCTTGTTAAATTATGACCAATAAGTTAACAAATTCAACACCCAACAGTCATATTATGTGACACGCTGACAGTGCCAGCCAGAGCCATCATAGTGTGCCTGTGTGTTATGATACTATTAAAGCCACAATGTGCTGCAGACAGTGCAATGTAGTATATTCACCCCCAAGCACACCTGTGTTGAAGGCAGAGTCTCGCTCTCCGCCTCAGGCCCCACTACTGAGTGGGGAGCGGAAAAAAGATCACTCCACCAGGGAAAGCAAGGAGATAGGCACGCAGCCGGTGTCTTGCCGAATAAGTTCCTTCGGCGGATAAGTTCCCCCCCTGTACTGCGCAGGCGCTGCGCCTGCGCAGTACCAACTAGTAACAGCCGCCGGAGAAAGCCGAAGCTCAAAATCCACAATCAGCTGTACACGGCGCCTGCGCCCTGGGTCCAGGTTCCTTCCCTACCATCCAAGTGGACCTAGAGGGGAAATCTAAAAGAGCCGAGCGCAGCGAGGCTGGGCCCAAAGCGTGGCGAGCGAAGCGAGCCCACGAAGGGCCCTCTTACAGGCGCCGTCTACAGCTGATTTGGACCTATTCCCCTTCGGCTATTTCCGCCGGATCCTACTGCGCAGGCGCAGCGCCTGCGCAGTAGAGGGGGTCCTTATCCGCCAAGTGGAACTTTCTCGGCAGAACACCGGCCAGGACTTGGGCCTAGCCACATGAATAGGCGGAACAGGTGCGGAACAGACATGCGCCCGAAACTGAAGAAATAGTCCCTCCACTCCCACCAGCACATCCTCGGAGAGGGGCTCAAATAATGGAAAATATACACTCCCCTAAGCTAGTAGGAGTGTCAAATCAGTGCTGTAGTTCATAAAGGCAGTTTTTTTTTTTATTATGCACTGACTGCCTTTGAGATTTCCCGGGCCCCCCCTGCGGAGCTGAGGATGCCGGGCCCGGGCCCCAACAGGGATGGTTATACTGGCTTATCAGCGACCATGTCTGTATATATAGACCACTCTATTGTGACACCAACACATACCACACTGTATAGAGCGATCACTCTATTGTGATAGCAGCAACACACACCAGACCTCCCTATATATAGAGACCACTCCATTGTGACATCACCAACACATACTACACTGTATAGAGAGATCATTCTATTGTGACATCACCAACAAATACCTGACTGTCTGTATATTGGGAGCCCTGTATTGTGGGAGCACCAACACACACCAGACTGTATATATAGACCACTCTATTGTGACAGCACCAACACATACCACACTGTGTAGAGAGATTACTCTATTGTGACAGCACGGACACACACCATACTGTATATATATATAAAGAGTGCTGTAATGTGGGAGCATCAACATCAGACTGTCTGTATATATATGCCACTCTAATGTGAAAGCACCAACACAACCCAGACCACCTGTATATAGAGATCCCTGTATTGTGAGATCGCCAACACACACCAGACCACCTGTATATAGAGACTGCTGTATTGTGAGAACGCCAACACACACCAGACCACTTGTATATAGAGACTGCTGTTTTGTGAGAACGCCAACACACACCAGACCACCTGTATATAGAGACTGCTGTATTGTGAGAACGCCAGCACACACCAGACCACTTGTATATAGAGACTGCTGTATTGTGAGAACGCCAACACACACCAGACCACTTGTATATAGAGACTGCTGTTTTGTGGGAGTACCTACATGTACCAGACCACCTATATATAGAGACTGCTGTATTGCGGAAGTACCTACATGTACCAGACCACCTGTATATAGAGACTGCTGTATTGCGGGAGTACCTACATGTATCAGACCGCCTGTATATAGAGATTGCTGTATTGCGGGAGTACCTACATGTACCAGACCACCTGTATATAGAGACTGCTGTATTGCGGGAGTACCTACATGTACCAGACCACCTGTATATAGAGACTGCTGTATTGTGGGAGTACCTACATGTATCAGACCACCTGTATATAGAGACTGCTGTATTGTGGGAGTACCTACATGTATCAGACCGCCTGTATATAGAGACTGCTGTATTGTGGGAGCACCTACATGTACCAGACCGCCTGTATATAGAGACTGTTGTATTATGGGAGCACCTACATGTACCAGACCACCTGTATATAGAGACTGCTGTATTGTGGGAGTACCTACATGTATTAGACCGCCTGTATATAGAGACTGCTGTATTGTAGGAGTACCTACATGTACCAGACCACCTGTATATAGAGACTGCTGTATTGTGGGAGTACCTACATGTACCAGACCATCTGTATATAGAGACTGCTGTATTGTGGGAGTACCTACATGTACCAGACCACCTGTATATAGATACTGCTGTATTGTGGGAGTATCTACATGTACCAGACCACCTATATATAGAGACTGCTGTATTGCGGGAGTACCTACATGTATCAGACCACCTGTATATAGAGACTGCTGTATTGTGGGAGTACCTACATGTATCAGACCGCCTGTATATAGAGACTGCTGTAGTGTGGGAGTACCTACATGTACCAGACCACCTGTATATAGAGACTGCTGTATTGTGGGAGTCCCTACATGTACCAGACCGCCTGTATATAGAGACTGCTGTATTGTAGGAGTACCCACATTTATCAGACCGCCTGTATATAGAGACTGCTGTAGTGTGGGAGTACCTACATGTACCAGACCACCTGTATATAGAGACTGCTGTATTGTGGGAGTCCCTACATGTACCAGACCACCTTTATATAGAGACTGCTGTATTGTGGGAGTACCCACATTTATCAGACCGCCTGTATATAGAGACTGCTGTAGTGTGGGAGTACCTACATGTACCAGACCACCTGTATATAGAGACTGCTGTATTGTGGGAGTACCTACATGTACCAGACCACCTGTATATAGAGACTGCTGTATTGTGGGAGTACCTACATGTACCAGACCACCTGTATATAGATACTGCTGTATTGTGGGAGTACCAACATGTACCAGACCACCTATATATAGAGACTGCTGTATTGCGGGAGTACCTACATGTACCAGACCACCTGTATATAGAGACTGCTGTATTGTGGGAGTACCTACATGTATCAGACCGCCTGTATATAGAGACTGCTGTAGTGTGGGAGTACCTACATGTACCAGACCACCTGTATATAGAGACTGCTGTATTGTGGGAGCACTTACATGTACCAGACCACCTGTATATAGAGACTGCTGTATTGTGGGAGTACCTACATGTATCAGACCGCCTGTATATAGAGACTGCTGTATTGTAGGAGTACCTACATGTACCAGACCACCTGTATATAGCGACTGCTATATTGTGGGAGTACCTACATGTACCAGACCACCTGTATATAGAGACTGTTGTATTATGGGAGCACCTACATGTACCAGACCACCTATATATAGAGACTGCTGTATTGCAGGATTACCTACATGTATCAGACCGCCTGTATATAGAGACTGCTGTATTGTGGGAGTACCTACATGTACCAGACCACCTGTATATAGAGACTGCTGTATTGTGGGAGTACCTACATGTACCAGACCACTTGTATATAGAGACTGCTGTATTGTGGGAGTACCTACATGTACCAGACCACCTGTATATAGATACTGCTGTATTGTGGGAGTACCTACATGTACCAGACCACCTATATATAGAGACTGCTGTATTGCGGGAGTACCTACATGTATCAGACCGCCTGTATATAGAGACTGCTGTATTGTGGGAGTACCTACATGTACCAGACCACCTGTATATAGAGACTGCTGTATTGTGGGAGTACCTACATGTATCAGACCGCCTGTATATAGAGACTGCTGTAGTGTGGGAGTACCTACATGTACCAGACCACCTGTATATAGAGACTGCTGTATTGTGGGAGTACCTACATGTACCAGACCACCTGTATATAGAGACTGCTGTATTGTGGGAGTACCTACATGTACCAGACCACCTGTATATAGAGACTGCTGTATTGTGGGAGCACCAACATACAGAGGCCATAGCTGTTTTGGTGGGAGCTGTCCAGGCTGATGCAGTCATGATCTCATTTCATTGTGAATGCTGTATTGGGGGAAGGGGTATTATAAAACAACTAATACCTGGAGTCAGTGGGCTATATTCGTAGCATGGACCTAGAAAAGAACACAAACTCCTTTAGATTGATACAAAATGTATATATAAGTATATAAGAACACTGTATATAAGAACACTAGGATCTCACAGATAAAACTGTGTAACAAATTCCAACTGTGACAATGTTGCAATTATCAAATAAAAGTCCAAACAAGTAAAAGTCTTTGTTTATTTTACTTTATTTATTTATGTATTTATTTTTTGCACAGTTACATAGTTAGTCAGGTTGAAAAAAGACACAAGCCCATCTAGTTCAACCATAAAAATAAATAAATAAAAAATAATATCAAACAATAACATATACCCAATCCTTAACCCACAGTTGATCCAGAGGAAGGCGAAAAACCCCAGCAAAGCATGATCCAATTTGCTACAGCAGGGGAAAAATTCCTTCCTGATCCCCAAGAGGCAATTGGATATTCCCTTTTATACATTTTATACATGTTGATTATACCCCCCCTTAATCTCCTCTTCTCAAGAGAGAATAAATTCAGTTCCTCTAATCTTTCCTCATAGCTGAGCTCCTCCATGCCTCTTATCAGTTTGGTTGCCCTTCTCTGCACTTTTTCCAGTTCCCTGATATCCTTTTTGAGAACTGGTGCCCAAAACTGAATTGCATATTCCAGATGAGGTCTTACTAATGATTTGTACAGGGGCAAAATTATATCTCTCTCTGGAGTCCATACCTCTCCTAATACAAGAAAGGTCTTTGCTCATCTTTTACTTGTTTGGACATTTATTTGATCATTGTAACATTGTCACAGTTGGAATTTGTTACACAGTTTATCAGTGAGATGAGATCCCAGTGTTCTCATATAGAGGGATATCTTGTGAATTGAATTTGAGATGTGATGATCATTTGCAATATCTTTGTATTTTATTGTTTTAATAACACTTAGAAGAGATGAGCACCTGCTTTTGTGTTATTTGATACGCATTTATTGATAGCACAAATGATTTCACTATATTTATTGTGTATAATGTAAAGAGAGAAGGGGTGGATCTGGCACTGTGTAACGTGTACAGAGAGCTAAAAGAGAGACTCTGGCACTGTGTAAGATGTACAGGGAGAGAAGGGAGACGATAGCACTGTGTAAGATGTACAGAGAGGGGGAGAGGGACTATGATAATTGTATAAGATCTGCAGAGAGGGAAAGGGGCTCTGGCACTGTGTAACATGTACAAAGAGGAGGGGATATGAAGAGTGGGGCACTATGTAAGGCACAGAGAATTAGGAAGGAGGAGGAGGATTATGTAGGAGATAACTCTGGCACTGTGTAGGGTATATGAAGAGTGGGGCACTATGTAAGACACAGAGGATGGAGATGGGAAGGAAGAGGGAGGAGGAGGATGGGAGGGTGTAGGGTATATGAAGAGTGGGGCACTATGTAAGACACAGAGGATGGAGATGAGAAGGATGAGGGGGGAGGAGGCTGGGAGATAACTCGGGCACTGTGTAGGGCATATGAAGAGTGGGGCACTATGTAAGACACAGAGGATGGAGATGGGAAGGATAAGGGAGGAGGAGGATGGGAGATAACTCTGGCATAATGTAGGGTATATGGGGAACTATGTAAGACACAGAGGATGGAGATGGGGAGGATAAGGGAGGAGGATGGGATATAACTCTGGCATTTTGTAGGGTATATGGGGCACTATGTAAGACACAGAGGATGAAGATGGGAAGGATGAGGGAGGAGGAGGATGGGAGATAACTCTGCCACTGTGTAGGGTATATGGGGCACTATGTAAGACACAGAGGATGGAGATGGGAAGGATAAGGGAGGAGGAGGATGGGAGATAACTCTGGCACTGTGTAGGGTATATGGGGCACTATGTAAGACACAGAGGATGGAGATGGGAATTATGAGGGAAGAGGAGAATGGGGAATAACTCTGGCACTGTGTAGGGTATATGTGGCACTATGTAAGACACAGAGGATGGAGATGGGAAGGATGAGGGAAGAGGAGGATGGGAGATAACTCTGCACAGTGTAGGGTATATGGGGCACTATGTAAGACACAGAGGATGGAGATGGGAAGGATGAGGGAAGAGGAGGAGGAGGATGGGAGATAACCCTGCACAGTGTAGGGTATATGGGGCACTATGTAAGACACAGAGGATGGAGATGGGAAGGATAAGGGAGGAGGAGGATGGGAGATAACTCTGGCACTGTGTAGGGTATATGGGGCACTATGTAAGACACAGAGGATGGAGATGGGAAGGATGAGGGAAGAGGAGGAGGAGGATGGGAGATAACTCTGCACAGTGTAGGGTATATGGGGCACTATGTAAGACACAGAGGATGGAGATGGGAAGGATGAGGGAAGAGGAGGATGGGAGATAACTCTGGCACAGTGTAGGGTATATGGGGCACTATGTAAGACACAGAGGATGGAGATGGGAAGGATAAGGGAGGAGGAGGATGCGAGATAACTCTGGCACTGTGTAGGGTATATGGGGCACTATGTAAGACACAGAGGATGGAGATGGAAAGGATAAGGGAGGAGGAGGATGGGAGATATCTCTGGCACAGTGTAGGGTATATGGGGCACTATGTAAGACACAGGGGATGGAGATGGGAAGGATAAGGGAGGAGGAGGATGAGAGATAACTCTGGCACTGCGTAGGGTATATGGGGCACTATGTAAGACACAGAGGATGGAGATGGGAAGGATGATGAAGAAGGAGGAGGATGGGAGATAACTCTGGCACTGTGTAGGGTATATGGGGCACTATGTAAGACACAGAGGATGGAGATGGGAAGGATGAAGGAGGAGGAGGAGATGTGATGGAGGGAGGAAGGAAGGAGGGAAGAGGGAGGGAGGCAGCCGCTCGCAGACTGTATCACGCACAGTACTCTCTCCTCTATACACAGTGCCAGGCTGTGTGCCCCTGTGCTGGTGCCAGGCTGTGGACATGTAGCAGAGGGGGGGCAGCCAGTCAGTCAGTGTTTGCGCTTTCTGTGCTCTCACAATGGGGGTTGCCCCCTGCTGGAGGTGGCTACTTGCCCTGGGTCTCAGGCTGCTGTTTCTTGTGCCCGCAGGAGTGCCAGTCCGCAGCGGAGATGCTGGATTTTCCAAAGCCATGGACAACGTGACGGTGCGGCAAGGAGAGAGCGCCATCCTCAGGTAGGACCCTTCTATTACCTGTGTGATCGGGGGGTGTGTGCCGTGATCGGGGCTCATGCATGGTTCGATGTCCTCAGGTGGGAGCCTCCTATTACCTGTCCGGTGGGGGGGAGAGGGGGTGTGTGGGCTGTGATCGTACAGATCGGTTGCTGTGCAGACTAATGAAGAGATAGTACGATGTGTATTGTATGGTGTGTGTATTCCAGATCATTAGTAGTACTGCATGTCCCAGCATGCACTGTCATTGTTATGGAGGTGTTCAGTGTGGGGGGTTCTCTGCCTTCTAATTCTGCTCCTATCCCAGTGCTCTTCTCCTACTTCTACACACTTCTACAAAAATGCTACCAGCAGTACCAACCCTGTCATCAGGAGGTGCACTCAGCATTGCCAACCCCATCAGCAGGAGGCACACTAAGGGCAGTGCCATGGCCAGGGGGCGCACTGCATGCAATACCAGCTCTATCCAGCAGGGGGCGCACTCAGCATTGCAATCCCCATCAGCAGGGGGCACACTAGGGCAATGCCAGTGAGACGGTCAGGGGGCACACTGTGAGCAATACCAGTTCTTTCAGCAGGGGGCGCACTCAGCATTGCCATCCCCATCAGCAGGGGGCACACTAAGGGCAATGCCAGTGCCATGGTCAGGGGGCGCACTGCGAGCAATACCAGTTCTATCAGCAGGGGGCGCGCTCAGCATTGCCTTTCCTATAAGCAGGGGGCACACTAAGGGCAGTGCCATGGTCAGGGATGCACTGCGAGCAATAGCAGCGGCATCAGCAAGGGGCACACTCAGCAACGCCAACTCTATCAGCAGGAGGCCTACTAAGGGCAATGCCAGCAGCAGGGATAAAAAAGCCAGCAGGGAGTGCACACAGCAATGCCAGCTTCATCAGAGGGCACACCGAAAGCAATGCCTTCTATATGACCAAAGGCTTTCTCATAGCAATGTCAAGTCCATCGGCAGGGGGCACAATGCAAGCAATACCAGCTCCTTCAGTAGGGGGGTGCACTCATCACTACCTGTCTTTCAGATTTACACCGACTAAGGGCAGTGTCAGCTCCATCAGCAGGGGACTGCAAGCAGTATCAGCTCCATCAGCAGGGGGCACACTCAGAGCAATGCCAGCTCTAGCAACAGGAGGCCCATTAAGGGCAATACCAGCTCTATTAGCAAAAGGCGCACTTCGAGCAATGCCAGCTCAATCAGCCAGGGACCTACTCAGAGCAATACCAAGTCCATCAGCAGGGAGCGTACCAAGGGTCTTGCAAGCACCACCAGCAGGAGACCCACTGATGGCAATGCCAGCTACAACAGCAGGGGTGCAATAATTAAAAAGGCCAGCTCCATCAGCAGGGGCATCACTGAGAACAATGCTAGGTATATCATTAGGTGGCACACTGAGAGTACTGCCAGCTTCATTATCAAAGGGGGGAACTTAGATCATTGATATCCCCAGCAGCAGGGGGCACACTGAGAGGAATGCCACCTTGATTAGCAATGTATGCACTGAGAGCAATATCAGCTTTAGCAGCAGGGGGTGCATTGAGAGCAATGCAGACTCCATCAGCAGGAGGGGCCTATTGATAAAAATTGCACTTCCATAAGCAGGGGGCACACTGAAAGCAATGCCACATACACCAGTAGGGAGTGCACTGGGAGAACTGCTACAAGTATGGTATGTACATGGGGCACACAGAGAGAAATGCAAATTGGATCAGTAGGGGGGCACTCTCAGAGCAATGACAACTCCATTAGCAAGGGGTGCACTCAGAGCCATGCCAGCTTTAGCAGCAGGGGTCCCACTAACAGCAATGCCAGCTCCTTTTGCATAGGGTGCTCTAGGAGCAACGCCAGCTTCATAAGCAAGGAGAGCACCAAGAGCAATTTTAGGTTCATCAGCAGAGGACGCACTTAAAGCAGTGCCAAGTACACCAGTGGCGCATGCACTGAAAGCACTAATGGGCACACACAGACACAGCGGTGTCAATTGCGTCAGTGGGCGGGGCACACTGAGAAAAATGCCAACTGTATCAGTGAGGGGTGCACTCAGAGCAATGCCCGCTTCATTAGCAAGAGCCACACTGAGAGCAATGCCAGCATTAGCAGCAAGGGGTGCATTAAATGCAGCATCTTTTGCAGAGGGTGCACTGAGAGTAATGCCAGCTCCATCAGCAGAGGGCCCACTAAGAGCAATGCCAGCTCCATCAGCAAGAGGAGCAGCAAGAGCAATTCCAGGTTCACCAGTAGGGGGCGCAGTATGAGCAATGCCAGATACATAAGTCCTAATAATGGCTTCTTAAAGTGCAGTAATGCATGACAGCCCAGCAGGAACTGTGTCACATCTGGTACAACTGCAGTACACTAAAAAAATGGTTGCCATGTGTTATGTGTCTGACCTTCTCTAAACTCCTCTTCTACCCTTCTCTGTTTTCCAATCTTCTCTTTCCCCTGTTATCCCCTATTGTCCTCACAGTTAGCCTCTTCTCCCATCTCCCCTCCTTTCTGCTTCTCTGCTTTTATCTACACTCCTACCCTCCTGTTCTCCCCCTCTCCATTTCTGTCAACTCCTTCCACCCTTTCCTCTCTCTTTCCATTCTTCCCTCCCCATCTCCCCTTCCTCACCAGTCTCTGCAGCTTCTCCATATTCTCCTTTCTCTTTCTCCTCCTTTCCTATAATCGTCTCTCCTCTTCCTGTCCTCTATTTTTCCCCTGCTTCCCTCCTCTCTCTCTTTCGGTCCTCTGCCCCTCCATTACTCCTCTCCTTCCCTCTCCTCCTGTCTTTTCAGCCCTTCCGCCCCTCTCTTTAATTTACCTTACTCTTCTGTTCCTGTCCTCTGTTTCCCTCTCTTCCATCTTCTCTTTTCCACTTTTCCTCTTCTACCTTTTCACGTCTTCTCCTCTTCCCTCTTCTCCTCTCCTCGCCCATCCTCTCTTCACTTTTCTCTCCTTACCTCTCCACCCTTCACTTCCTCTTCCTCATCAGTCTTTTCCACTCCTCCCCCTTTCTCTCACTTTCTCTACCTATCCTCTCTTCCACTGGTTTCCTGTTCTCTTCTCCCTTTCTCTACTCTTCTGTACTCTCCTCCATTCCTTTACTCTCCTATCCTCTCCTCTTTTCCTCTTTTTTCTCTCGTCCACTTCTCCCTTTCTCTACTCTCCTATCTTCACCTCTCTTTTTCTCCAATCCTGTTCTCTCCTCTCTACCTTTACTCTTCTGCCCTCTCTTCTCTTCCTCTACTCCCCTCTCCTTTCCTCTTTTCCCTCTATTCTTTTGTCCTCTTCTCTCTTGCTCTACTCTCCTATCCTTTCCTCTTTTCCTCTACTCTCTTGTCCTATCTTTTCTTCCTCTGTTCTCCTGTCCTCTCCTCTCTTTCTCTACTCTCTTGTCCTCTCCACTCTTCCTCTGCTCTCCTGTCTTTACTTTTTTTTCCCACCCCACTTCCTCTACTCTCATGTCCTATGCTCTCTTTCTCTATTCTCCTATCCTCTCCCCTCCTCCTCTACTCTCCTGTCTTCTCCTTCCTTCCCCTGTTCTCCTCTCTCTTTTTCTACTCTCTTGTTATCTCAACTCTTCCTCTGCTCTCCTGTCCTCTTCTGTCTTTATCTACTTTTTTCCCTGACCCACTTCCTCTACTCTCATGTCCTGTGTTCTCTTTCTCTACTCTCCTATCCTCTCATTTCTTCCTCTCCTCTCCCATCCTTTCTTCTCCTATCCTCTCATTTCTTCCTCTCCTCTCCCATCCTTTCCTCTCCTATCCTCTCCTCTCTTCCTCTACTTTTCTGTCATCTTCTCTCTTTCTCTACTCTCCAGTTTTTACCTCTCTTCTTTTACACTTCTGTCCTCGCCTCTTTTCCTCTACGCTCTTGGCATTTCCTAACTTCCTCTACTCTCCCATCCCCTCCTCTACCCTCCTGTCCTTTCATTCCTTCCTCTACTCTCCTCCCCTCATTTGCTCTCAACTCCTCTCCCTTTCTTTGGTCTCCTTCCCTCCTGTCATCTCTTGACCCCCAGTCCCCCCCCCCCATCCACACACTTCTGTCCCCGCCTCTTTTCCTCTACGCTCTTGACATTTCCTAACTTCCTCTACTCTCCCGTCCCCTCCTCTACTCTCCTGTCCTTTCATTCCTTCCTCTACTCTCCTGTCCTTTCATTCCTTCCTCTACTCTCCCGCCCCCTCCTCTACTCTCCCGTCCTTTCATTCCTTCCTCTACTCTCCCGTCCCCTCCTCTACTCTCCTGTCCTTTCATTCCTTCCTCTACTCTCCTGTCCTTTCATTCCTTCCTCTACTCCCGCCCCCTTCTCTACTCTCCTGTCCTTTCATTCCTTCCTCTACTCTCCCATCCCCTCCACTACTCTCCTGTCCTTTCATTCCTTCCTCTACTCTCCCATCCCCTCCTCTACTCTCCTGTCCTTTCATTCCTTCCTCTACTCTCCTATCCCCAATCCTCTACTTTCCTGTCCTTTCATTCCTTCCTCTACTCTCCCGTCCCCTCCTCTACTCTCCTGACCTTTCATACCTTCCTCTACTCTCCCGTCCCCTACTCTACTGTCCTGTCCTTTCATTCCTTCCTCTACTCTAATGTCCTTTTATTCCTTCCTCTACTCTCCCGTCCCCTCCTCTACTCTCCTGTCCTTTCATTCCTTCCTCTTCTCTCCCGTCCCCTCCTCTACCCTCCTGACCTTTCATACCTTCCTCTACTCTCCCGTCCCTTCCTCTACTCTCCTGTCCTTTCATTCCTTCCTCTACTCTCCTATCCCCGCTCCTCTACTCTCCTGTCCTTTCATTCCTTCCTCTACTCTCCCTTCCCCTCCTCTACTCTCCTGACCTTTCATACCTTCCTCTACTCTCCCGTCCCTTCCTCTACTCTCCTGTCCTTTCATTCCTTCCTCTACTCTCCCGTCCCCTCCTCTACTCTCCTGTCCTTTTATTCCTTCCTCTACTCTCCCGTCCCCTCCTCTACTCTCTTGTCCTTTCATTCCTTCCTCTACTCTCCCGTCCCCTCCTCTACTCTCCTGTCCTTTCATTCCTTCCTCTACTCTCCCGTCCCCTCCTCTACTCTCTTGACCTTTCATACCTTCCTCTACTCTCCCGTCCCTTCCTCTACTCTCCTGTCCTTTTATTCCTTCCTCTACTCTCCCGTCCCCTCCTCTACTCTCCTGTCCTTTCATACCTTCCTCTACTCTCCTGTCCTTTCATTCCTTCCTCTACTCTCCCGTCCCCTCCTCTACCCTCCTGACCTTTCATACCTTCCTCTACTCTCCCGTCCCTTCCTCTACTCTCCTGTCCTTTCATTCCTTCCTCTACTCTCCTATCCCCGCTCCTCTACTCTCCTGTCCTTTCATTCCTTCCTCTACTCTCCCTTCCCCTCCTCTACTCTCCTGACCTTTCATACCTTCCTCTACTCTCCCGTCCCTTCCTCTACTCTCCTGTCCTTTCATTCCTTCCTCTACTCTCCCGTCCCCTCCTCTACTCTCCTGTCCTTTTATTCCTTCCTCTACTCTCCCGTCCCCTCCTCTACTCTCTTGTCCTTTCATTCCTTCCTCTACTCTCCCGTCCCCTCCTCTACTCTCCTGTCCTTTCATTCCTTCCTCTACTCTCCCGTCCCCTCCTCTACTCTCTTGACCTTTCATACCTTCCTCTACTCTCCCGTCCCTTCCTCTACTCTCCTGTCCTTTTATTCCTTCCTCTACTCTCCCGTCCCCTCCTCTACTCTCCTGTCCTTTCATACCTTCCTCTACTCTTCTGTCCTTTCATTCCTTCCTCTACTCTCCCGTCCCCTCCTCTACCCTCCTGACCTTTCATACCTTCCTCTACTCTCCCGTCCCTTCCTCTACTCTCCTGTCCTTTCATTCCTTCCTCTACTCTCCTATCCCCGCTCCTCTACTCTCCTGTCCTTTCATTCCTTCCTCTACTCTCCCTTCCCCTCCTCTACTCTCCTGACCTTTCATACCTTCCTCTACTCTCCCGTCCCTTCCTCTACTCTCCTGTCCTTTCATTCCTTCCTCTACTCTCCCGTCCCCTCCTCTACTCTCCTGTCCTTTTATTCCTTCCTCTACTCTCCCGTCCCCTCCTCTACTCTCCTGTCCTTTCATTCCTTCCTCTACTCTCCCGTCCCCTCCTCTACTCTCCTGTCCTTTCATTCCTTCCTCTACTCTCCCGTCCCCTCCTCTACTCTCTTGACCTTTCATACCTTCCTCTACTCTCCCGTACCTTCCTCTACTCTCCTGTCCTTTTATTCCTTCCTCTACTCTCCCGTCCCCTCCTCTACTCTCTTGACCTTTCATACCTTCCTCTACTCTCCCGTCCCTTCCTCTACTCTCTTGTCCTTTTATTCCTTCCTCTACTCTCCTGCCCTCATTTGCTCTCAACTCCTCTCCCTTTCTTTGGTTTCCTTCCCTCCTATCATCTCTTGCACCCCAGTGCCCCCCAGTCCCCCCCCCCCCATCTATCTTCCACTTTTGTCCTCTCCTACTGCATTGCACAGGGTCCAAAATCAACTGGACCTGCCTATACAATTTGTATCTCCACCCCAGGGCCACAGCGGTCTGCAGAGCATTGCATCAGGGCAGGCAATAATATGACCACCTGTATGTCTTCCCCTGAGTTGGTTAGACCTGCAGACCATTGCACAGTGACAGGAAGTGTCTGGTCCCCCCTATACCAACAATATCTCCTCCCCAGTTTTCCAGAGCTCTGTAGAGCATTGCACGTGATCCCTCAATACCACTCGTGGCTTCTCCCCAGGGTCAGGAAGGAGCGCAGAGCATTGCACAGCCTGGCAGTTGTTAGCTGTCTCCGCTGTGTTATATGATTAGAGAGATGTAGAGGCAATAGATTATAAAGATGTTGCTCATTATAATATTCATCTAGAAAGAAACAAGGCCTTTCTTCATGCAGCGTTTTAATAACTTGGCTGCCATAAGCCCTGCTCCTTCTAGCGCTGTGTGATTATCAGACATTATGAAGTTTATAGAAGGCCTGTCACTTCTCATCATGCTGAATAGTGCTATTCTCTGGAAGCGTGTGATTGTGTATCTCCACAGCGGACACTTACTAAAACCTCCCATTGATGAAATGCCTGAGAGCAGATTAAATGGCCCCTTATTGTAGGAATAAGGCAAATACAGGAAGGGACAGTTTATAAAATGTCACACCATCCTTTCCTTATACTTTACAAAGCTAAAAGGTAAAGGGTAAAAAAAAAATAGCAAATAAAAAAAATAATGTAGTGTATACACTTAGGACATGTCAAATTGTAATTTGTAATTTCTTTTTATTAGCAAAATGTCCTTTCCTTTTCAATCTGCAACGCTGTAATTTTCTGTAAAATGCAATGCAATATGGCAACCTGGAGGTGTTCTGTACACAGATGGTGTCAGGAGTGCGCCCCCCCCCCCCCCCGAAATGTAATTTCCTGCTTGTGTCATTGGCTCACTGATTTTTCCCAGAAGTCTGCACTGACATACAAATCAGATTTTGGGCGTTCCCTACAACAAAAATGTTATTTTTGGTGAGATACTCACAAAGGGAAAATCACATCTACCCTGTCTCCCCGAAGATAAGCCCTAGCGTGTTTTTCAGGGATGGCTGCAATATAAGCCCTACTCTGAAAATAAGCCCTAGTTAAAGTCTTTGTAAAAACATGTAATCGGTTTTGTAAAAAGATTATATAATGTGCAGTGTGTCTCCTTGTGTAACTTTAATAAGGTATTTTCCACAATAAAGTTACACAAGGAGACACACTGCACATTATATAATCTTTTAACAGAAGAGATTACATCATTTTACATGGATTTTACCCAGGTTTTTGTATTACAGAATTTCATAATGCTGACACCTGAGCTGACAGGCGAGAGAAGACAGGGGACACAGGAACTTTTTTAAAAACATTTTATTGTTTTATTCCAGAACATAGAGAGGGGTAAACGACACAGCACAAGCACTGTGCTGTCTATCATGCTTTAAAGGATCAATATTAAATATAAATATATATATATATATTTATATTTAATATATATTTATATATTTAATATATATTTATATATAATATATAAATAAATAAATAAATAAATATATATATATATATATATATATATATATATATATATATATACATACACACACACATTTTTTTTTCCAGAAGAAGCTGACATGACTGTATTTGAATAAATGTAGATTATTGTACATACTGTAAATAAGACATGCCCTGAAAATTAGCCCTAGTGTGTTTTTTGTAGCCAAAATTAATAGAAGACCCGGTCTTATTTTCAGGGAAACACGGTAATGGGATGCAGACCCTGACACTTTCCTCAATAGAACCCTGCAAGGCAGCAGCTGATTAATAAATATAAAATCACTGCCATTCACATTCACTCTTCACATGGTCACAAGTCCTTAATACAGACGGCTTCATATATTAGTATCTTTAGATACTGTATAGACAGACCCACATTAGGAAAGCTGAATTTCTTCTGTAGAATGGCCATTATTTAGGACACTTCTTTTAAATTATATTTGAACTGGTGAAAAACATTTTAGTTGCTTCTTGCTGACTGGCAGCATTTGATGGGGCAGAGTAGCGACAATTGATAGGCACACTGGCAGCATTTGATGGGGCACAGTAGCTGCAATTGATGGGCACACTGGCAGCAATTGATGGGTACAGTAGCTGCGCTTGATGGGCACAGTGGCTGCGTTTGATGGCACAGTGGCTGTGTTTGATGGCACAGTGACAGCATTTGATGGCACAGTGGCTGCGCTTGATGGGCACAGTGGCTGCGTTTGGCACAGTGGTGGCAATTGATGGGCACAGTAGTTGCGTTTGAGCACAGTGGCTGCGTTTGATGGGCACAGTGGCAGCATTTGATGGGCACAGTGGCTGCGCTTGATGGGCACAGTGGTGGCAATTGATGGACACAGTGGCTGTGCTTGATGGGCACAGTGGCAGCATTTGAAGGGCCCAGTGGTGGCAATTGATGGGTACAGTGGCAGCAATTGATGGGCACAGTGGCAGCATTTGATGGGCACAGTGGCAGCATTTGATGGGCACAGTGGCTGCGCTTGATGGGCACAGTGGCTGCGTTTGATGGGCACAATGGCTGCGCTTGATGGGCACAGTAGCAGCGTTTGATGGGCACAGTGGCGGCAATTGGTGTGCACAGTGGCGGCAATTGATGGGCACAGTGGCTGCGTTTGATGGCACAGTAGCGGCAATTGATGGGCACTTTAGCTGCATTTGATGGCACAGTGGCTGCAATTGATGTTTTTTTTTCAGTTTGTTTGCGCCCCCCCAAAAAATTTTGAGCACCAGCCGCCACTGATACAGCGCTATATGTGGCCAGAGGTTCGGGGGCGATGGTGGCTCCCAGCACTTCCTGGAGAACTTGGAGACTCTCGGGAACTGTTGACATAAATTCAGGGTGCTCCAAACGCACGTTACACCCGCCCCACCCAGCTGAGGGTGTCTCTAGATGTCTCAGCTTTACTGTACATATACACAGTGGCTTTACATGGATGAACACCAGACTCCCTAACATTGTGAGTGTAATGCCCTGTACACACGGTCGGACATTTTTCGGAATTCCAACAACAAAATCCATGGATTTTTTCCGATGGATGTTGGCCCAAACTTGTCTTGCATACACACGATCACACAAAGTTGGTTGGAAATTCTGAACGTCAAGAACGCGGTGACGTACAACACGTACGATGAGCCGAGAAAAATGAAATTCAATAGCCAGTGCGGCTCTTCTGCTTGATTCCGAGCATGCGTGGCACTTTGTGCGTCGGATTTGTGTACACACGGATTTTGTTGTCGGAAAATTTTATAGCAAGCTCTCAAACTTAATTTGTCAGAAATTCCTATGGAAAATGTGTGATGGAGACCACACACAGTCGGAATTTCCAACAACAAGGTCCTATCACACATTTTCCATGGGAAAATCCTATCGTGTGTACAGGGCATTATTCTTTTTTTTTTCACAGTAAAACTACTACTCTTATATCAAGACAAAAAAATAAAAAATGTTGCTCGTCCTTCAAAACGCTCGTATACCCCATTACTCGTAAACCAAGGTATTTCTGTACATTTAAACTTGGCCACTGTTGTCCCCATCGTGGAACCCGTTCTGAGAAATGCCATGCAGCCATTACTCTAGAGAAAGAGGATGCAGGAGATCAGCAGTATGGGGAAAAGGATGAAAATCAGGTAACAAACAAAATGGTAATAATTTCTGATGCACAGGGCTTTGAGAAATGAAACATCTTCCTGTTTGTGTTTACCTTTGCTTAAAAATATAAGTGCACCATTATTGAGGTCTGCACCTTTATTGGTGGCCTGTGGCTATTATCATGCATTGTGGTATGATGTGGATTGACCTATGGATACTATATTTCCTAAAATAGGAGGGGTGGCAACTCGGATGCTCTTGAATAAAAGTACTTTATTTGTTACATGGGTACAGGCTATACACTGACGCGTTTCGGCTATGAAACCTTCGTCAAAGCATGGAAAATATAATCATATATTGTGGTATGTTGGTAATCAGCCTTTGGATATTTTTATTTTGTATTGTGGTATGTTTAGATCAGCCTATGAATAATATTATCATGTATTGTGGTATGTTGGGGATTAAACTATGGATAATATTATGATTTATTGTGTCATAGTGTGTATTGGTCTATAAATAAATGACCACGTGTTGTTGTATGCTTGGTATTGGCCTATGACTAATATAATTATGTTTAGTGGAGAGTTGGGGATTGGAATATGGATAGTAATTTCATGTATTGTGGTATGTTGTGGATTGTCCTATGGATAATATTTCATGTATTGTGGCATGGTGTGTATTGGCCTATAAATAAAGTATCAAGTATTGTGATAAAGCTGGGGATTGGTCTATGACTAATATAATCATGTTATGTGCAATGTAGGGGATTGGCCTATGAATAATGTCAAGTATTGTTGTATGTTTTATATTGGCCTATGGATGATAAAATCATGTATTGAGGATTGGCCTATAGGTAATATTATCATATATTGTGGTATGCTGTGGATTGGACAATGTATAATGTTATTATGTATTGTGGTATACTGGGGATTGTCCTATGGATAATATAATTATGCATTGTAAAAAAGTTGAAGAATGGCCTGTGGATAATAATTTCATGTATTGCGGTACATTGTGGATCGGCATATTGACAATATAATCATGTATTGTGCTATGTTTCATATTGGTCAATGGATAATATTATCATGTATTGTGGTATGTTGTATGTTGGTCTATGGATAACATTATCATGTATTGTGGTATGTTGGTCTATGGATATTATTATCATGTATTGTGGTATGTTGTATGTTGGTCTATAGATAATAATATCATGTATTGTGGTATGTTATGGATCGGCCTATGGACCATATTATTATGCTTGCTGTATGTTGTGGATCGGCCCATTGGCAATATTACCATGTACTGTGCTATGTTGCATATTGGTCAATGGATAATATCTTGTATTGGGCAATGTCGTGGATTGGTCTATGGAGAATACTATCATGTATTGTGATATGTTGTATGTTGCTCTATGAATAATATTATCATGTATTGTGGCGTGTTGCGGATCAGCTTATGGATAATAGTATGCATTGTGGTATGTTGCATATTGGTCTATTGATAATGTTATGTGTTGTGGTATTTTGTATATTGGTCTATGGATAATATTATCATAAATTGTGGTATGTTGTGGGTCAGGCTATGGATAATGTTATCATGTATTGTGGTATACTGGGGATTATGGCTAATATAACTATGTATTGTAAAAAAGTTAAAGAATGACCTGTGGATAATAATTTCATGTATTGTGGCATGTTGTGGATCAACCTATGGATAATAGTATGTATTGTAGCATATAGGGGAATGGACTATGGAAATATTATTATGTTTGTGGTATGTTGTGGATCAGCCTAGGGATAATATTATCATATTTTGTGGTGTCTGGTAGATCAGCCTATGGAGAATACTATCATGTTTTGTGGTATTTTGTATATTGGCTGTGGATAATAATTGTATGTATTGTGGCATATTGTGGATCAGCCTATGGGCAATATTATTATGTTTGTGGTATGTTGTGGAATAGCCTATTATCATATTTTGTGGTGTATTGTGGATCCGCCTTTTGACAATATTATCATGTATTGTGGTATGTTGTATATTGGTCTATGGATAATATTATCATGTAATGTGGTATGTTGTGGATTGGTCCATGGATGATTAATAATTAGTTTCATAGTTACATACCCTGTTTCCCCGAAAATAAGACCTAGTGTGATTGTCGGTGATGGCTGCAATATAAGCCCTACCCCCCAAATAAGCCCTACCACGTTTCCCCGAAAATAAGCCCTACCCTGAAAATAAGACCTACAATGACTTTAACTAGGGCTTATTTGGGGGGTAGGGCTTATATTGCAGCCATCACCGACAATCACGCTAGGTCGTATTTTCAGGGAAACAGGGTAGTAGGTGAGGTTGA
This sequence comes from Lithobates clamitans, assembly GCA_037952925.1. Taxonomy (NCBI): domain Eukaryota; kingdom Metazoa; phylum Chordata; class Amphibia; order Anura; family Ranidae; genus Lithobates; species Lithobates clamitans. Next base: position 1,930,146 of record JBBGZY010000020.1, on the reverse strand, counting down.
AAAAAGACACAAGTCCATCAAGTCCAACCTATGTGTGTGATTATATGTCAGTATTACGTTGTATATCCCTGTATGTTTGGGTCATTCAGGTGCTTATCTAATAGTTTTTTGAAACTATCAATGCTCCCCGCTGAGACCACCGCCTG